>NKZX01000824.1:600000-1042085 GCA_002374535.1 Metschnikowia kamakouana
GTGACTGGACCTCGATAGACAACCTAATGCGCGATTATGTATAGTCCATCGTGCTGGTACAGTAGTGTCCGGCCATGGGTCTTTTTAAGAGAGGGAAGGAAGGGGTCTCTTTTGAGTGTGTGATTACCAAAAAAGAAAGGATGGATCATCAAATCTTAATAAGCGGTTTCGGCAAAGCGTCCAAGCTGACGCACTGATAAGACTGCACCTTGAGATAGTGGGGCTTACCTAGATGTCGCGTGCCAGTATAAGGCCTGCTGACTACACTAAATAAACTGGAATACTTTATGCCTTTATGCAGGCATGAATCTTCTATTCAAACTTGTCTAGCTGGCAAATCTAATCCATATCCGTGATTATTCCGGGCAAGCACCTCCGAGTAAGCTCATCAATATTAGCAATCCAAGCAATAAGCAATAAGCAATAAGCAATAAGTAATTTCAAGCATTGAGCAATAACCAAAGCAAAATTCCAAAGCAAAATCCCAAAACTCAATTTAATAGGCTCAATTTAATGAGCGGCGACTGCCTGAGTTTTCAGTGAGTTCAATGGAATGCCCACTCCAATCACAACCACAACCAATACCAGGTATTACTGCAACAACTCGTCTCTGAAGTGACGCTGGTAGTTTGCTCTCTTTGTCTTGGTCCTCCTCTCGTGAAGATTCTTCGCTTTGCCCTCGAGTTTTCTTTGTTCCTTTTCTTGCTTCGTAATGAGCTGTCCGGAAAGTCCAGGAGCAAACCGTCTGTCCACCAAAGCCACGGTTTTGCGGGCATCTGGCACTTCCCTCTCTGCTGGCAAACTTTGTCTGTAATATCTCATCATGGAGCGGTGCCCAAGTCTGGATCCGTTCGGAAGAATCACCACCGAGTCAGGAACCCCGACGGCATCATCAGAGCCCGAGTCCGAGTCCAAATCCATAGAGATTCCAAAAGAAACGCTCTTGGTCTTTTGCTTCTTCTCCTTTGTCTCGTAGAAAGAGTCAAAATCGTAGAACTCCGCAATCACGTCTCTCTCTTGTTTGGTCTCATAGGGAATCCTGCAATGGCCTTTGGTCACCAAATGTTGTCTGATACTCTCCAAGCTTTTGCCCTCAAAACCGCACGTGAGGCACTCGTGGTCGGTGGTGGTGACCTCGTTGATGAAGGTGAGAAGCCCTTCCAAATCCGTCAAAAACGACCTCTGTGGAATGTAAAGCCCATGGTACTTGGTCATGTGCTTGATGTTTTGCTCGATCTCTCGGTTGTTTTTGCCACAGTAAAAGCAGTAGTAGTTGGGAAGCGTCTCTTCGGGCTCGTCGTCGCTAGACTCGTCTTCATCGTCACTTTCCCAAGTTTCATCCAAACTCTCATGCGCATGGCTACTCCACTCACTTCCATCCGACATGTGTGTCTCCGATACCGTATCGTAGTTGGAGTCAATATCGGTAGTTGGCACGGAACTGCTGCCCAACGAAAACTCCGAAAGTTCAGATGCAACCGACACTGCAGGGCTATACTCTCTAGGTGCATTGCCATTCAAGTAAGCACGGCCTCTTAGCTGAGATCTGGCCAATCGCTTCAAGTCCTTCTTGGTCAACTGTCTTTCTCCAAGTGACTTTTTCCGGTTACTCACATAAAAACCGTATTCGTCTTCATCCACTGGTTCGTCGTGGGTCTTCATGGATGCCAATACCTTCTCCGCAAACACCTCAGATGCAATATTGGGCAAGCCTGCCACCCTCCGCTTTAGGTTGTACCGGTGCCAATCTGTACGCATATGCTGTCTTTGCAACTCGGCGGTGGAGAAGCGGATGCCACATGTGTTGCAGGTGAACCCGGCAGTTTTGGGGTTAGACCCTTGGGGTAAGAAACTCATGGGCTGGTTCAAGCTGGTTGGAGATGGCACAAAGTTTTTCGGGGGAATAATGTGTTATTGTTTAACGAATTGCTTTTCTGGTGGTTTGAGAAAAGCGTGTTGAAAAGACTAAGGAAAAGCGGATGGTTGAAGTGGGTGGAAAGTCTCGGTGGAAGGTACTACATCGCATTAGAAGACGGAACCCCATTTTACTAAGCAATGAGGGCCACATGCAGTCCGCTGCATGATGACTAAGAAAAGAGTAAAAATCAAGACTACGGAAACGGCATAATTCTCAAATAGAGACTGGTGCTTGCTGAAATCAAATAATGGTAGACTGGAGTTGCTATGATGGAGCAGATCCGAGGGACTCGCAACAGAAGATCCGAGGGTTATTGTGCATCAATACACCCGTACACCACGCTACCCCAGGACAAAAAGGCCCAACGCCAAAGACACAAAAAAGGATTCAGAAGAATTGTTTTGGTGGCGAGGCTAATGATACAGGTATTTAGAGCATACATACGCACTTTCAAGGTTTAATTGCTCGATTTGCGTGAATAAAGCCATAGGTTCTTCAGACCTGGGCACCGATATCCGAGGGTGACCTCGGATCTCAATCTCCCCACTGAAAGCACTAATAAAAAGTTTTCAAGGGAGTTTAAGTAGTAAAGAGAGTGAAGTAGAGTAGTGAATAAGTTCCACGGATGGAATATAGAAGACTAGAACCGAACCCAATTGGACTGCATTACAAACCACTCTCTTCATATACTGCACACAAATTTGATAGAGTGTTCTAGACCGTTTATAGACCGTTTATAGATTGGAACTGATACAATTGATTATAGTTCATAAAAAAAAGTCTCTAGTATGTTCCACAGAATTCTAGTTTACCAAGGCTCCTTCTTCTGTGAAGACATCTCCATTGCGAGCATGTTCCTACCCCAAATTAACTACTCCTTTTGACCCTCACTTTATGTGTAGTAGTGTAGTACACTAGATTAGTGTAGTCGTGTGGTACATTATGGTATAGTAGAATATAGTGTAGAGTAGAAAACCGTATAGTGTAGAATACTATAATACAATATCTTATAATATAGTACAGTGTAGTGTAGTCTTTATACTACAGTCGGTATTTTATTCAATTCTAGTTAAGTATGTAGTAGTAGCTAATCAAATGAGTTATTTGTACATTAATTATCTACTAGAATATGGGTAGATAGCATAAAGGAAAGTGGATGTAGAGTCGTTTTTGGCTCTTGATAGTACATAGCAGTTCCAAGATGGTCCAAGAGTATAAAAATACTAGAAGTACCGACCAAAAATAAATGTAAATAGTAATTGAAGTGAGTTTTGTCTAGTATAGATTCGAGCTTGTCTTATATGCAGGACCTACATAGGATAACCAGTTGTAGATGAAGCAGAGTAGAAGTAACAAATCGTTAAAGCAAAAAACATAAATCAGCAAAGTAAAAAAGAAGCTACAAGTAAGAGACTATCAATACTGTACATATTAGTCTCAAAACACTACTACAGCCAGCCTCTACTTGATGTACAGCTATACTACTGGTACAGCCTAACAGGCATACTAGTGGTTCATTCCGTGGAGTAGTAATAACCAAATCTATAAGTAGTTTATTATCAAGAATAATTACCAAGAGCAAGTGAAAGACTCATGGACTAATTTCACTAATTAAGTTCTGTATAAAGTAGCTGAAGAACAGTCCTAATATTACTATTCTAGTGGTGCAATCACCAAGTATCACCCACTAGATAAATACCACTAAATCATGTTATAAAAGTAGAGCAGTAGAGTAATAAAAACGGTGAGTAGAGTGAGTAGTAGAGTAGAGTGAGTAGTAGAGTAGAGTGATATTGAAGTAATATCTAAATCCAGAATTAGACTAGTAGTAGTAATAGCAGTACTAGTAGTACAAGAGTGGTCTTTAGCTGTAGTAGTGGTAGTATAGTATTAATAGGTGGGACTGGTTGTAGTATCTGATACACAGTAGAGTATGTAGATATACCAGAGAGGGAATAATTATCAAACGAGGGTCGATAATGAAATGGATTACTGGATCTGGAAAGAGTGTTATATATGATGTGTTGTATGTTACACTAGACATACCCTAGAGTAGACATACTATACAAGAATATAATCCTATGTGTTTAGAGGTCTCCTATTGGCCATATGGCCTCTTTTTGAATTATATGGTATAACTATGTGGAAGGTTACGAGCACTGGTTGAACGTTTGGTTACGAGCACCGACTATACTCTAGTAGCACATTACTGAACTGGACCTTCCACAAACTAATACCGTCCGCTAATATAAGTAGTGCATAGTAGTGGCACAACATAGGCACCCCCACCATCTATTAAATATCCAGTCTATAAAAATCTGTGTAGAAGACTCACTAACCGGACCGACTGAGGATCTGACTTGACTCTATGACAAGACTGTAAATGCTGACACACTATAAACTAGACCTATGCTTAAACAGACCAGACCATAACAGGAAATGGAAAGCAGTAAGTAGTAGTAGTAGTAGTAGTAGTAGTAGTAGTAGTAGTAGTAGTAGTAGTAGTAGTAGTAGTAGTAGTAGTAGTAGTAGTAGTAGTAGTAGTAGTAGTAGTAGTAGTAGTAGTAGTAGTAGTAGTAGAATAAGAGTTAGTAATATGATGGAGTAGAGAACACTCCCGATTCACTCATCTCTGAGCTTCTATACTAGATACAGTGGAGTATCCGATTTCCTTCTATTAGTCTTTATATCTATTCCTCCACGGTCCCTCTACAATCACTGGCTCCACAAACTGGACATGCCTGGCCACACCCTTCTATAAAGAGCCATGCCAATGACATCCTGTGCAGACAAGCGGCCATCGAAAGTAGACTTGAAGTACCCATGAGTACCCAAACTCTCCTTGATGAAACCTGTCCGGCCCGACTTGGTGAACAACGGCACCGCCTTGAAGTGGTTGATATCCTCTTGGTTGAAGAACATGTACCGCACCGTAACAAGTCTCTTGTGGATCTTAATAGCATGGCCAGTCAACACCACCCTCTCAGCCATCACACGCGTGTGGTCACAGTTGAGGAATGTGCCTTGTCCCACAAGTTGCAACGAGCCATCCAGCTTCTGCTTGAAGAAAATGGCCGGGGCATTATAGAGAAGTGCAGGTGCGATGGCAGACGCAATATATGTGTCTCCAACATGGGCAAATCTCTGGAACTTATGCACATTGTTGGGGCTGTTGGACGCCTGGTTGAAGGTAGGCGAGATCACCTGGCGACGGAACCCGTACTGCACCACAAGCTGTTCTCCCGAAGGCACCGGATCCTCGTAGTCCTCCCACGTCTTGAACAGGAAGTTGGTGACCGCGAGCTTCTGCTCATGCGGCAATAATGAGTACACGATAAACGGCGCACGCGTGACATCCACATTGTCGAGCATGTACCTTGGAGCCTTGATGTAGAGGCGCACTTTAGTTCCAAGCCCCACCTGCGCTTCGCGAATGGCATCTTTCTGCACCTTGTTCTTGGTAGCCTTGTAGTTGTTAATTTGCAACAACCGGCTATAAATGCTGGGCCGCTGCAGATCCGTCTCGTCCCAATCCCAGTCACACGTCCCAAGAGATTTGATACCTCTGTACTCGGCCAACCGCAGCTTGGCCAGTTCCTGGGGATCCAATTCGATTTCATCGGGGAACTCCCTCTCCTCGTTTTCCATCTCACGGAACTGCCTCAATTGCTCTTCTTCGTCTTCGGGCGATAAGTCCATGAACGCCTCGGTAACATCGGCCTCTGTTGGCTCGTACTCGGTAGGAGCAGCAGCATCACCGAGGTCCATATCCTCGTCCTGGGCCAAGTCCATTTCTTCGTCACCCTCGCTGTCGTACTCCTCCACATCCGAGGCGCCTTCCAAAACATCGTCTAGAAGCCATTTGTTCTGGTACTCCGATGTGCCTGCAGGTGCCTTGTACTTTCTGTTGGCAATACCATTGTCATCATCAAAGTAAGTCTTACCCTCCATGCGTGCACCTCCAGCATAGGACTCGTAGTCGTAGTTCTCGTCGTCCATGTTGATTTCCTCGGGGTTGAGCTCCTCCAAGGTTTCCTGCACCTCGGTCGCCTGGAACACTTTCTGCTCGTCATTCTTGTGCCTGGCCACCTTCTCCACACTGTGCAATTGGAAGTCGCCGTGGCCATTGATGTGCACGAGCCGGTTGGCGTTGAAACCCGTACCTCTAGCATAACCCTCCACCATCACATACCCATCTTCCCCACCCTCGCTGATGGGTTGCCAGTTAGCAGAATTAGCCACAAGGTAGCCACGTGAGTCTCGCCAACTGACGGACTTGGGGAACTTTTGCGAGATGTAGCGGATAGCTGCCAAGGCCTCATTCTTGTTTTCAAGCGCATAGAGCTTTTCTTCCGTGGGGAAGAAGTGCTGGAAAAACGACTCCAACGATTGTCTAACATCGGCCTGGAGGTTCTTCTTGGGGTATGCAGATATGAGGTTGGGCAATACTCCCACCGCCGTGGCAATACCTTGGGCAATCACTGCACGCAAGATACTTTCACCGTAGTCCTTATCGACTTCTTCCTGGGCCGAGAGACCAAAAACAACGTAATCGGACACCTTAGCCGCATCCAAAATGGAGATCAAGTTGGTATGGTCAGGTACAATGAACTTGGTGGTACACTTAAAGCCCTCCAATTTGAGCGAGGCCACAATAGGGCCGCTTTGGAACTCGATGATCGGATCATCGTCATGTGTACTGGGAGCCTGGACAATCTGGGCAAGAATAGTTTCTGGAGAAATATCTCTGGTCAAGGAAATCACGGAAATCACCTTTTCGGCTGCATCGTTACCTTCAAACAACCTGCGTGCGAGTTTTGTCTCGGCAATCTTGTTGTCCTTGAGCTGTTTGGCGGTATTTCTACGCTCCTGCTTGGTGAGCACGCGGGAGGGCTTAACACTGGCGGATCCGGCCTTCTCGACCTTGCCTTTATATTGATTTTTCAATTGACCTTTGGTGGCATGCTTGGACTTGAACGGCTTGTGGTCGTTCTTAAGCGTGCTCCTGTGGCCGGCCATGATGATGTAAGAGCTATCTCATCAACAAAGTCATCGCTGCGATGATGTGAGGTGCGCCTGAAGATCAGGGCTGGTGCCCTAGAAAGGGTGCGCACTTCCAGTTTTCGCACGTGACCCTACTGCTCTTTCGCGGTCCGCGTGGTTTGTGCAGAACTACGAAAATTTTCCCTCGCGCACCTAAAGCCTATACCAATATTCACCGAACCTACTTCACCACCTCCAAATTAAATAATCGTATGTGCAGCGAACACCCCTTGAATGAATATACCAGAAATGAATAGAGCGTTGAGAGCATCATGAATGCTCATAGTGTGAAACCAATCTAAAGTCGATGTCGCCAATTTACCACCATTTGAACCAATACTTGACTATGAGTACCTGAACTAGTACTTGAACCAGCACCTGAGCATCTGGACTATATGAACTGAATAACCATTGGACTATTGGAACACTCCGGAAAACCTCAAACAATGAAAACCGAAACTCATGACGATAGATATGGAGCATAGACTCAGAACCAAGTGCTAAGCATCCATCCAGTACATCACACTCTTGAACCAAGCTCTCTTCATCGTTCATGGACTTGAACTCTAGTCTGGTACATTTTAATTCATCCCAATACCCAATATCCATCATACTAACCTTCTAGCAATATGGCTCACGAAAACGTTTGGTTCTCCCACCCAAGAAACTACGGTAAGGGTTCTAGAAAGTGCAGAGTTTGCGCTTCTCACTCTGGTTTGATCAGAAAATACGGTTTGGACGTCTGCCGTCAATGTTTCAGAGAAAGAGCCTCTGACATTGGTTTCAACAAGTACCGTTAAGAGCATATTGTATAACGTGTATAAAGAATACAACATATAATTGTTACTTCAAGTGTAAAGTAATTTAAACAGAAGTGTAGAAGTAAATGAAACGTGGTCAAGCTGATTTACCAATCCTTACCATCACTTGAATTGCCATAGCTTCAGATTCCCTCATAGGCCCCATTACTATCATTCTACTATTATGTATGACTACTGAGCACTAGCCAAATCATTGGTTTGACTACTCAAATCTCAAGCCTATAAAATCTCTACCATTTACAACGTTACGTATGTTTCCCATTTAATATCGACATTCAGAATCCATCGCCTCACTGAAGAGACCCGTCGGATAATAAACTTCCTATTGGGAATTGGTTACTCTGGGGAGTGCAATATATATGTATATATATGGCAACGGTGATAACTTGACAATGTGCATCATCCCGTCGTGGCAAATACTCCCGGATACTTTTTGATTGAAGAAAAAAAGAGTCGATTTCGGGGGGCATCGAGGCGGCCTTATATACTCCAGTGGGCGGCGCACGACCGCGCGAACAGCGCTTGCGAAAATACGTATGAGTTAGGTCTAGAAATCGTCAACTTTCGCACCCAATTACCAACCACTGGCACCATTCCCAACGACTGTACTTCTTCCTACGGCTTTAATTCTTCCCACCCGATCTTTTATTAAATAATTCTTTCATCGCCTAAGATTCTATATGATTGTTGAAACCCTCTTTCTCATTCCATTTTATTTCTTTACTTAGGTTGCTGGAGTCTTATTGATCAAGGACATCACCCCCAACATCACCACCCAGAAGCTTACCCAATAGACCATAAAGGTGAGAAAAACATGCTGTTCCAATCCCTAGAGAAGAATATACTTATACCTGTCTATCTGTCTGTTTGTCTGTTTGTCTGTTTGTCTGTTTGTCTTTATGTTGTCAGTTGCAGCCAAGTGTCGATTAATACTTGACGAGACCGACACTTTATAAGGATTTCTCATTAATATAAGTATTGATAGAAGTAGTGGAATAATAAGCAGTGAAATAGTGCCACTTCCTAACTACACTGTAATACTCAGCACTGAAATAGGAAGATATTTCTGCAATATTGTATTGGATTTGGTAGCCTTAGTCTAACCTGTTTTCACACCTAATTAATTGGCGACGTGTCTATGGCATCTTATAATTTGGCTCTTTAGATTTGCCCATTCTAATTGTATGCAAGAGCTCTTGCTCAAGACCACTCTACATGTAGATTCTTGTCCGGTAGTGGGTGCAATACTAGCACATTAAGAAAACTCGACACTGGGGAGGTTCTAGATACTCTGCTACAAAAACCAGTACCTTGTTGTCTTTCCATGTATATGTCTATTTTCAGCTTCCTAGTGTCACAGCACCTCTAGTTTGGGTGCAACATTTGAATAATTATGTCAAGTACACACTAACAATAACGACTTTTACTAGCTACTTCCAAATTTTGAAACTACTCTACTCTACGCCACTATACTATTTTACACTCTATGGTATAATAACAATAATACTATTTTACTACACTATGCCACTATGATACTCTACTATGTGGCACTAAGCTGTACCACTCAATAGGACTGATATAACACTATAACCCACTGCTCAGTACTAATAAATGGATAGTAATTAAGGGGAAGTAATTATGGATAGTACTAATGGACAAGTTAATAGCACAAATGGTTTTTTCAATTATCACATATTGTATATCTACCATCACTCATGCTGCACTAGCTGCGCACCACTTGAGAGCTGTTTGAGTGCATGTGTGAAGCCATACCCTTCCAGAATTGTATTATATTTTTTTTAGTATCCACATTTAAAACCTCTAATTTAACTCTACCTGTCACTATTACTGGACAATCATTAGAAATCTCCACAAGACGTGAGCAGACTCTCGTAGGTGTGGGGACCAGAGGCAGGCCGGTGGTGCGTGCATGGCGCGACTCCAGAATCTCACGGCAGCGGACCATCACTCATGTCTGACTCCATAACAACAGCCCCAAGGACCAATAGTCTTAGTGAGCCCAAGATCTACCCTAAAGAACACGTGTCTTTTCAAACATGTCCGGAAGAGGAGGCAAAGCAATTACCATTCTTGCCGTAGGCGCCGTTGGCTGGTACACGGGTGTCAAGTTCTGGAAACCGCTTATTATGTACGTATAATCCCCCCTCGTCTGACCCCTTGGTTTGGCCTGCTTATACTAACAGTCAGTGAACAACTCCGCAAAGACGACAACCTCCGTGCTGATATACCCTTGGGGGAAATGGCAGATGACAGTCCTGAGAGCTGGGACGACTTGAAGCAGCAGATCAAGATCATGATTCGGCCCGAAACAGCAGTTCCGGTGCAGCAAATCGACACATCGGAAAACAACACCACCGCAGAAAAATAGCCATACTTTCAATAGTCAAATCGTAAATAGTCAAATCATAAAGAGCAATATCTTGAATACAAAAATTATTAGTATCATCTTTTCACTAATTAGTATCAAGTAATCATTGATGGTATCCTGCACACACCGCCAGGCATCTCAGGTCCATCTCATGAGAACAAAAATTTAAACCATCACACTTTCTGCCACACATGGGAAAATTGAAAAAAGGAAGAAAGAGCCTGAGGGGTAGATACAATCCTGCAGCCAAGAAAGATGGTTCCTCTGTCAGCAGGCAAGACGCCAAGGACGAGTCGTTGCGCCAGTCCAAAATCTTACCCTTGATAGCTAAGTTATCGTCATCCGCATCCAACGACCGCTCCGTGGCCCTTAGTGCCATCACGGTTTTGGTGGAGGATGCCCGTATGAGAAGAATGCTTTTGAAGGAGAAATTGGTTCCCACGGTCATGGAACAAACCCTCCACGATGAAAATGACGAGCTTGTGGTGGAGTCGTTTGGGTTATTGAGGAACTTGACCATCGAGGAAGGCTACGAGGTGGCCAAGTACCTCTGGCGGGCCAATATCTGGGCCCCCATCGAAAAGGGCCTTACCAAAATCGAAAAGTCGCTTGAGTACATGAAATCCGATGCTAAGGCCTTGGATAAGAAGATCACCTACATGTTGTTTGACTTTATCGAGAACATTCTCTCGCTCATAGTGCTGATTGCCAGCTGCTCCGATGATCTTTACGATAGCATCTACGCCAAGGTGGGGCAGGTCACGGGACTTGTGATTGAGTTGCTCAACTGGAACGTGGAGAAGCTCAAAACAACCAAGCTCTTCAATGCATTGCTAGACTTCATCTACGAGTTTGCCTCGGACTCCGTCGACTTCGTACAGACCTTGGCTGCCACGCCCAACTTCTCCTTGCCTAACGTGGCACACGCTCTCTCCCAGCCTGCACATGAGACCAACAACTTGGGCAAGCTTTACTTGCAAGGAATCCAATTCCACTTCCTTGAGATCAACGGCGATTCTTCCCGCACCAAGGATGCAGCCTGTGGTGAGATCTTGACCAATATTTTGCTGACCATCACAAAAATTGATATCGAACAAGTGGCTAAGAACTTATCTGGTACAGATAACGCAGCGGAGCCCATCCAGAAAACAGAGCTGGATGAAAAACCTAAGGATATTGATGTGGCGTTTGGAGGAGAGCCTCCCGAAAAGACAATTGCTCGTGGAGACCTCCAGGCCATCGAGATTGCAATTGACTTGATCACCAGTATATGCGAGTACCTCGCGATCAACGAGGCCGACTTCAAAGAGCCCGTGGACTTGAGCGACGACCTCATAACCTTGCTCTTGAACACAGTCTTCCCTTCGTGTATGCATCTTCTAGTCTTTGATAAGGACCACTCGCAAGTCTTGCTGTTGACCACCAAGATCTTGGTGTGCCTCAACAACCTCTGCTGGCTCTTCTTATCGAATGCATCTATCCCCGTGGACTGGTACAGCAAACTCCCCCAATTATGGCAAGAATGTGAGTATGCCACCAAGTCCTCCGACAGGGAGGTACAGAAATTGAGCTTGGGCATCTTGTGGGCCATTTCCAAGACTGTGGGCCCAGAGGTCCGCGACAAGGTGTCATTGGCTGAGGTCACTGGCCTTTTGGACGAATGCAACACCATCACCTCCAACATATCTGCCGAAAGCGAAACGGCTTTACTTGACTTTGAGTTTCTTCTATCTGCAGTTGGTTTCTTGGGAAGTGTGGCTCAAGTAATTGGCAATGTGGACATCACAAGGAAGATATCCGAGTTCCTACTCAATCTCATTGGCCACTTCTCGGACCCTCAAAATAATGCCAAGCAAAGCAGGGCTCAGGAAATCCCAATCGAGTGCCTCAACTTGATCTATGATATTTTTGGCGACTGTGCCTACGACTACGACGAGCCTGTGTTCGTACAAGGCAACTACCTTGAGACGTTGAGAAGTCTTGACCCAAAGGTCAAGGCTTTATACAAGCAGATCGACAAGAACAGGAATGCAGCGCTCAAGGCTCGTGCAGAGGAGGCCTGGACAAACCTCGGACGGTTCATTGACTATAAGGTCAGCGAGAGATCTTGAGTGAAGAATTATTGCATCACATACAGAATACTATTTACCAACCCCATACTAAAAACTGTGGTCATCTATGCCACTCTCGTAGTCGCTGAGGTCTGAGTCGCTCAATTGAAGTGAAGACAACGATGCAAGTTCCGGTGCCATGTCTTGGCCCTTGGGCTGAACACCCACCACACCCCAAGGAATCTGGGTCACTTCGGTCAATCTCTCAAGAATCTCTGTCATGGGAGTGAAAAGCCCAAACTGCTTATACTCTCCGTCGTACGAGTGTAGCATGCCAACAACACCTAGACCCTTGGCCTGCGATGAACCCTTGACGTCCTCAAGTTTCGCCAAAATCCACGCCCCACTATCACCGCCCGCGGCGAACGACGTTGTGTTTTCCAAAGAGTTCACAACAAACTCGGAGGAGTGGATAGCTCCGTCCATCCAATAGACGAGCTTGATTCCATTGAGGTTTCCCTTGGTAAGCTTGGTGGTCGATCCGTATTTGAACACAGGAAGGCCCCGGTGGTTTGTTGTGTTGGTATAACGCATTGGGGAAGTGGAAACAAACGAGTCGACTTCTTTCACTGTCCTAGCATTGACCTCTTTTGCATATCTCTGTAGGTCCACCACTTGTCGCACATATAGATTGTCGAAGATCAAAGCAGGATCGTATTCGTTAAAAGCGACATCATCGCCGAGATAATTCTGTTCACAGTGGAAGGCCTTGTTTACCTTGATGATGGCCAAATCACTCAAACGTTTTTCTAAAAATGTCTTACCATTGCTGGTGATTTTGGCCGGTATAAGCGTGCGCTCGCCCCAGATGATTTGTCCGAATCGGTGTTTCGGAAAGTTCTTGGTCTCTGTCACTTGTTTCTTTGTTATCGGGTCAATGGTATTCACTGTTCTTGCAGGGAAGACGGAATCAATCTGCTTCAAAACAGACCCATACGCTACTCGCGACTCCGTAGCACTTTGTGAGTTTTCATCAGCGCCCGATTTATCATACTCCGTCATAAGAGCCTTTTTGTAGAGCCCTATCAAAACAGACAGCGGCGATGAGATCTGAGGGTACTCCTCGCCAATCCGTCCATCCAAGCACACATGGCCACAAGATATAGAGAATTTCGAATCGGCATACGACAGAAGGTGAGGTTGCTTCTTCTTGTCGATAATTGGGTATAGAAATCCTCCCATAGTGCCACTGAGCCTAGCAGAAGATTCTGCCGAAAGTGAAAGCGACATGGGAGGTTTCTTGGAGTCTGCCGGGTATCTGAATGGCAACTTGAATTTTTGAAGATAGACTTCGGGGTTGATTTCGGGCTGGTTAGACTGGTCAGCAGGGGCAGGCCTGAGAGAAGCCAAGTCAATTCTGTTCTTGACCAAAACAACGTGCACGTCATCAAAAAGATCCCGGATAGAAGAGATTTCCCGGAGATGGCGTTCTTCAATATTGGGGTACCCGAAGTATAAGCAAATAACACACATGGACTTGCTTATTCCTCGAAGAATAGGCGCAATAAAAGAGCCATTTTGCTCGTTCATCTTTATTGGTGACTGCGAGATCCTATCAAGGATTTTCACCAAAAGCCCTTCGTTGGGGTACGGCTTGCCGTCATTGGATCCAATGGCCATGTTCTGCGGGTTGAGAGAGCCCGAACGGGAGACCTTAGAAATGTCCAAAGTGGTATTTTTCAACGTGGCACAAAAGTCGCTAAAGTCCCGGCTTAAAATCAACTTCAACTGAAAGTAGGCCTCGTCGTTCAAGAGATTGTCGTAGAAATGTAGGAACACCTTGAGAATTTTCCTCACGTCTCCGTTGTTATAGGAATCAAACAGCCAGGGGCCAGATACCTCCATGCACGTCACGCTCTTGTTGTGTTCCTTGAGGCTATTGATGAAGCTCAACGTGGTGTTGGACAAGTTGGATACAGATGTGGCATATTGGCCTTGCACATACAAAACCTCAAGACAAAGATGGTGGACTTTATCAGCAATGACATCGGAGTTCAAAACACCACCGACCTCCTCCTTGGTTTCTTCGGGGGTGTCGAGGACCTGCAACGGCTGAGAAGTGTTTTGGTACTGCTTCCTAGGCTTGGATCTCTGGCTGGAGAGATACGACGACTGTTTGGTGGAGCTAGAAAATTTGCTGGAAAACACCGATTTGGATCTATACTGGGATGTCTCCGTCACAAAAGACTCGCTTCCTGTGGTGGACGGGTTGATTTCTAGCTTGACGTCGTTGGTGAAGGCACCTGGAGACGGGGTTTCAAACATGGGCTTGAGGTTCTGAAGCGACTCGGACTCGGACGTCACCGACGATGCACCGGCAATGGAGCCTGAGTCGGGGTCGGGCGCAGTCCCTTTTTTCAGCTTACTCAAGAACCTCTTCATGGTAATTAGGGTATTGGTTGGGTGCGGGTGCTGATGTCACCTATACAAGATGCGCAAGAGTCTCGTGACCTGTAGTGGAGAAATAGCCAATTCCAAGAGATCAGGCACTGTGCCGGATGAAAAGTCCCCAAATTCCGAACATATGGAACTTGAGCTTTTCTTCAACTATAAATCAAAGTCTTTTCTTTTTTAGCCGGTCCCACATATTTTATTTGTCGGAATGTAGTTTTAAACTCCTTTATGAGGTGATTTTCACGAGATGCAGAAAAATTGCGTGAGGCAATGATTTTAGGTTTGAACAAAGCCCATGGTCAGGTGCCGGTGTCATAGGTAAAACTTCAAATTAAGATATCTACAAAGGGAAAGCCTAGATCGTTGAAGTTCCCTTTTTTAGTCAGTAAATGCAAGAGCGTTGTAGTGTGCGGCTTGCGGCAGGGAATGGGGCCCCAATTTCTGGGGAAGCCCAGTTCGCGACCTTGAAATACCTGCAAGTGAATTTGGCTCTGACACCAACAATCCTCTCTTGCTGTTCTTCGTACTGCGCCCACATTTCGACCTCTCTTCCAAATACAAGGTATCAATTATAATAGTGGCACTCTCTGACACCTTTCTATTTTTTGCCCAATGCCCGTGTACTCTGTCTCCCATGTGGAGAACGTCAGGATCTGTGTGATCATGGTGGGCTTGCCCGCCCGAGGCAAATCGTTGATTGCACAGAAAATCGTCCGATATCTTCTGTGGCTATCGATAGAATCCAAATGCTTCAACGTCGGCTCGTACCGGAGAAACTTGGCCGGCTCCCAACACGTCACGGCCGACTTCTTCAGCCCCGACAATGTGGAGGGCTTGAATACCCGGAGGAAGGCTATTGACATGGCCATTGCCGATATGATGGAATGGTTTACGGAACAAAACGGAGTGGTGGGAATCATTGACGCTACAAACTCCACCAAGACCAGAAGAGCCGAGCTTCTCAAGTTGTGTCGCGAGAACTTGATCGAGCCCATATTCTTGGAGAGCTGGTGCGACGACAAAGACCTTATCTTGCAGAATATTGCGGATGTCAAGACCACCTCGCCGGACTATACTGATGTGGACCCCAAGACCGCCACTCTGGACTTCTTAAAGAGAATCGAGCAATATGAGAAGAACTACGAGACCTTGAATGTGGACGATGACGGCGACTTGACGTTCATCAAGCTCGTCAACGTTGGATCCCAAATCATAGTCAACAGAATTGAGAGCTATTTGGAATCTCGGATCGTTTATTACGTGATGAACTTGCACATCAAACCGAGAAGCATTTGGTTGCTGAGGCATGGAGAATCTGCGTACAACCTCACCGGACAAATCGGCGGAGACTCCAACCTATCGGAACGGGGCATGCGGTACGCCAAGAAACTCCCGGACTTGGTCCTCAAGTCGTTGGGCGAAGAACATAAACACACCAACTTGACAGTATGGACATCCACACTCAAAAGAACACAGCAAACCGCTTCGTTCTTGCCGTACAAGAGGAAATTGGAATGGAAAGCATTAGACGAGTTGGACGCCGGAGAATGCGACGGCATGACCTATGAAGAAATTGAGGAGAAGTTCCCCGAGGATTTCAAGGCCAGAGACGACAACAAGTACGAGTACAGGTATCGTGGAGGCGAGTCGTACCGGGACATTGTGATTCGGTTGGAGCCTATCATCATGGAGTTGGAACGGCAGGAAAACATCCTTATCATCACCCACCAGGCGGTGTTGCGGTGCTTGTACGCATACTTCATGAACGTGCCACAAGAGGAAAGTCCATGGATGTCGATTCCCTTGCACACGTTGATCAAATTGGAGCCTCGGGCATACCTGACGCTCGTGTCGCGGATCAAGGCCGATATACCCGCTGTGAGCACATACAAAGAGAAAGGCACTTCGCAGCTCGGGGAGCTGGAGATCGGGGCCTCCATCAGCAGAGACTTGATCAGCAACAGCGCCGACAAATAGCGGCAGCCTAGAATGACCTACATGTAAGACATGGTATTAGGTTCTTAGTAGTATAGTACAGTCGATTTTCCGTGCGACAACATCATCAGTTGGCGTTGACGTATCTCTTGGCCTGCTCCTTGACCTTCTTCTCGTAGGTGGCCCTGTCTTTGCTGAAGGCCTTCCATGCGGGTTCCTGCGCAGGCGAGTCGGGGTTGGGGTTTGTAAGAAGCTCCTGAATGCCCAACACAATCTGCTTCAAAGTAATGGCCGGCCGCCAGTCCTGAGACTCGTTCAAGATGGACAAGCACACCGTACCACTAGGGTAAACGTTGGGGTGGTAGAAGCCCGTGGGAAACATCACCTTGGGCGGCTTTGAAGGGTATTCGTCGGAAAAGGAAATGCTGACTGGGTAAGTTGCATTTGCCCAAAGAGTATTTGCCTTTCCTGGGATGCCAGCGTCCCAATGGGTCAAGTCCAACGAGCCGTCTTCGGCTTTGCGGGGGCGGGCGTAGAACCCAAAAGGATGGTCTTTTCTCCACTGCTTTCTTTCTTCCTGTAAGCGAGTCTTGCAGAGCGACATGTGGCGTGGGACACTAGGATGGGTGATAACAAGATGAAGCGCCGCGCTTTGTTGTGGATTTTTTCGCCCATGGCCCTGGACGTCGCAAGGCCGCACTCCAGGCTGCAAACTACCTCCACTGCACCAACAGCCTGTCAATAACTTCAGTCCCCCTACTTCTATCATCATGTCTTAATTCTAATGCTTCACTTCCATTTCCATCTGCATTTTCATTTTCATTTTATACTCAATCAACTCCATTTGTCTACTGTCTTTATGACTGAGTGCCAAGCGGCATTCATCGCGAAAGTCTATAAAGCAGGCAAGAGAAGATGGAATCGAACCATTTACTTTTAAACAACGCAAGTATCACATAATGAAATTTACCTCCACTCATTAAACAGTCTCATGGAATTGCATAGAATCAGACTCCATCTATACAGTCCCCTTACCTTTATTTATTACTAAGGGTATGATGGCCATTTTCAGGCATCCATTTTCTAGTTAGACCGCACTTGACACACTTCCACTACTCACACCCCTACTAGCTCAAACACCCTAGGCACCCAGCCATGTATCTTGATTGCAATAGTTAGATGATGCCAACCCCAGCACTTAATTAAGGCAGATCTAAACTCAAATCAGTATAATCACATTATCAGATCTGCCATTCTTTTTGTATACCTTTAATTTGTGGAGTCAAAATTCCAGGTTTATTTTAGGTGTTTCGGGTGTTTCAGGTGTTTCGTGTTTCATGTGTTTCAGGTCTCAGGTGTTTCAGGTCTCAGGTGTTTCACGTGTTGCACCTTGGCACTGTCTTTTATATCAGCGCGGGGTGAGGCGAGATGTGAGGCGACAGGTGAGGGACAGACCACGGCTCCTCCGCACTTTGACCGCTGCGCATGGGTTTCTGCGACTTCACCGCTCTCCAAGTAGTCTTCGTTTCTCCACACCCACGGCTTGTTTCCCCACCTCCAAGGCTTTTTTCTCATACACACACCTTGTTTCTCCACCACCCGAAACAAATTGCTAGATTTCCATACTAAAAATGACACTGCCCGAGAAAGTCATCCCCGTGTCTGCACCAGAAGATGATGATTTGGATGAGTTATTGGACGAGTTCGACGAGCAAGTGTTGAGCCAGCCGCCCGGAGCTGCCGCTGACCAATCCGAGTCCGCCAAAAAACCAGAGACTAATGAACTTAAACATGATATCGATGAGTTGGTCAAGGACCTTAAGATCGAGGACCCTGAGGCCAAGAAACAGTTTGAAACCTTGGTCAAGCAGTTTGAGGAAACTCACATGGAGGAGGCCGCCAAGGCTCTGCAGCCGCAAAACTTCGACAATGTCATGAAGGAGACAATGGAGCGCTTGAAGAAGTCGGGCGAGACCGTGGACGAGCAGTTGAAGAACGACACCTTAAGTGGGAACCCAGAAGATATGATCTCGCAATTGTTGGCTGGCCTTGGAGGCGGCGAAGGTGAAGGCGACTTTGACATGACCAAGCTCTTGACTGATATGTTGGAGCAATTGTCGCTGAAGGAAGTGCTTTACGAACCCATCAAGGACCTTAACACCAAGTTCCCGGACTACTTGAAGGAGTCCAAGGAGAAGCTCTCTGCGGACGACTACGACCGCTACTCCAAGCAGTATGACATCACCAACGATATCTTATCTGTTTTCGAGGGCCCCGGCTATGATAACGACAACATGCAGCACAGGGAGAAGGTCAACACGTTGCTAGAATCATTGCAGGAATTGGGCAACCCACCAACGGATTTGGTTGGCGACGACTCGGATTTCCCTGGCTTTGGTGGTTTGGGCGGCAAGGACGCCGGCTTGGACTTCAACTCCAAGGATCTTCCCGAGAACTTAGAGAAGGATCTAGAGGAGGGGTGCAAGCAGACTTAAACTAAAGATTTACTATCCCAGAATCCTGTATTTATCGACCAACAATCTGTACAAGCAGAATCTGTACAAGAATATTAATTATATTTCCAATCCACTGCGCCCAGCAAACTCCTGGTAATATTCGAGCATTTCCGGTGTAATACCCTTGGAGATACTCTTCAATGCATGTTCAAAGTGATGCTCCTTCACATTGGTGGCATTCTTATCCTCCATGATTGCTGCAAGTCCTGCCTCCTGGCACAAGAGGGCCACCTCTGCTCCGGAACACCCATCGGTGGCATCTGCAAGCCTAGTAAATAGATCTTTGCTCAGCTCCACATGGAAATCCTTACACCGGTTCTCTATAAGGTTCAACCGTGCTGCATGGTCTGGGGGTGCAACGTAGATGTGTCTGTCCAAACGTCCGGGTCGAAGAAGGGCCGGGTCAATTTCTGAAGGCCGGTTAGTAGCAGCCACCACTATGACCCCATTTAATTCCTCCACACCATCTATTTCATTGAGCAACGAGGTGAGCACGTTCTGTGCGGCCAGAGTCAGAGCCTCATCTCTTGAAGAGGCCAAAGCATCTATCTCGTCAAAAAATATGATCGAAGGTGCTGCTGCTCGAGCTTTGCGGAAGATCTCTCTCACAGTGCGCTCACTCTCTCCCACAAACTTGTTCAAAATCTCCGGGCCCTTGACGGCCAAGAAGTTGAGGCCTGATTCATGGGCTAGAGCCTTGGCAGTGAGGGTTTTCGAGCATCCTGGAGGCCCGTATAGAAGCACACCTTTGGGAGACGAAATGCCAAGCCGCGCAAAGGTATCAGAAGCCTCCAACGGGAGCTGAACGACCTCGGTGAGTTTCTGCTTCAAGTCTTGTTGGCCCGAAATGTCGTCCCACGTGACTTTGGGCATTTCCAAGAAGATCTCCCGCATGGCTGAAGGTCTCACCTCCACAAGAGCAGCCTCTAGGTCACATGCCTGAACCTTTGTATCTAGACTCTGCACATTGGCCATGCTGGAGAATAAGGCCTGGCCCTCACCTATGCCTCTAGAGATGGCTTTCATCACGGCTTCCCTGCACAAGGCAGAGAGGTCGGCACCAACATAGCCGTGGGTCTTCAGTGCAATGCCAAGAATCTCTTCCTGCAGTACATTGCATCTCTCCGAGTTCATCTTGGAGAGCTGTTTCTGGAGGATCTGGGCCCTTGCATCAACGTCGGGGATCCCAATCTCCACTTCTTGGTCAAAACGGCCAGGGCGCCGGAGAGCAGGGTCGATCGAGTTGGGACGGTTAGTAGCCCCGACCACCACCACTCGTCCAGCATCTCCCATACCATCCATCATGGTCAAGAGTGTGGCCACAACACGAGACTCGGTCTCTCCGGCATCGTCCAGGCCTCGGCGAGGGGCCAAGGAATCGATCTCGTCCATAAAGATGATTGAGGGTTGGTATTTGACTGCTTCGGCAAACATATCACGGAGAGCATTTTCGGTTTCGCCCAAATACTTCGACACTATCAGCGGCCCGTTGACCATGAGCACGTGTGCATCCGATTCGTGTGCCACACAGCGAAGCAACATGGTTTTTCCCGTTCCAGGAGGTCCATGGAGGAGTATACCTCTAGGAGGAGAAATGCCAAAGTCGGAAAAAAGGTTTGCATGGTGCAAGGGTAATTGCACAGTAGAACGGAGAAGTGCAATGGACTTATCGAGTCCACCAACCTGGTCAAATGCAAACAGGCGGGGCAATTTGGGGTGGAGGGCCATATTTATATCGTGAGAGCAAACCTCCACCTCAGTGGTGCCAATGCAGAGGAAAGGCGGAGACACAAAACCATCGTCTGTAGATGTAGATAAAGAGAGGGAGGCCATTTGATTGGCCACGGAATCCACGGAATTGGTGGTCTGCTTCTGCACAACGTCAACCACTCTCACCAGTTGGTCGTGGCACGTAAAGAGTAGACCCGGGCTAACCACGCCCATTGAAGTCAAAGTGTTTTTGATCTCGTTTGTATCCATTTGGGTTTCACTAAACACTCGGACCTTCTGTGCAAACAGAGGCGGTTTCAGGTACGCAGCAAAAGCGACCCTATCACCCAAGAGAATGCCCGAAAGAAGTCTCAACTCCCGGGGGATTTGCACCACATTCAAGTCTTGATCGTCGCCAAAAAGCTTCAATGTGGCAAGCACTCCTGCAACTCCTTCCTT
Source organism: Metschnikowia kamakouana (assembly GCA_002374535.1). Lineage (NCBI taxonomy): Eukaryota > Fungi > Ascomycota > Pichiomycetes > Serinales > Metschnikowiaceae > Metschnikowia > Metschnikowia kamakouana. The sequence continues at coordinate 621,297 of NKZX01000824.1, forward strand.
GTTGACCACAACAAACTGGCCTTGCGTGAGGTCCATCGCCAGGGCCACCTCTGGGTGGATCCACACTGTGGCCAGCCCAGGAGGTGCCGGGCGGGCAATATACAGCTTGGGCAATTTGATTTTTTTCTCTGCTACCGGAGCAGCAGCACTAGAGCCTGTGGTTTTCTTTTTTGCCTTAGACGACATGAGGTAATGGTCAGAAGACTATGGAGCAGACGCTTAGCACAGTAGAAGTCGCTCTGATACAAGCAGATGAGCCTTTAGATGCAGGAAAAGCGAAGTTCTGGGGAACTCCATGAGTCAATGCTAAGGCGGATCTTGAGGTTTATAAAATGTTGTAAATTTCGATCTTGATTGGCTTTGAATTCTCCATTGTTTTTTAATTGCTTCTTTTTTTTCTATTTGCTCCCTGGTAATTATCCTATCATGAGTTAGTATTACTCGGTCGATGGTGCTCAGTAACTGTCACTCATACTCGCATTACATCTCACTCATCGACTCTCTCACTCACTCACTCACTCATACTTACTACACTCCTTATACTCATACACTCATACACATTCTTTTACAATACACTGTTGACACAATACACTATTACACAATTCACTAAGATATCATATACACATCCACTGATCACACTGATACTAGGCTGATACAACTGATCCAATGCGACGCTCATTTCTTCGATGTGTGGAATCCATACTGAATCGAGACCTCTTTCTCAAAAACATCATCATGAATAGCACCAAGAAAAACATTGTCTCCTTGAAACCACACGGCTATAGATCTCCCCTCATGGATGGCCCCGAGTACCCCGTGTACTCCAATATCTTGGAGAGGCTCAATCTAGATCCGGACATGGAGTCGCTCCTACAGGCGCGGTCCAACCGCATCCAGGAATTCTTGGGCCTGGGCTTTCCCCTCCTGTTCCCAGAGCTCCTATGCATTATATGTGGTCTTTCAAACATGGACATTGATACCCATTCGCTACCCGCAGGCTCGGAGTACGGAAATACCTCCATCAAGCAGGATGTGGTGCGCAAGCTAGGGTCTCGCTTCTTTGAGCTTCATTATATGCTGGACACCATCTTTGCTGGACTTCAACATCTCTCGCTGTCGACTGAGGAGCTTGAAAACTCGCTCCAATTATTTTCCGACCCGAACTACTTGGTCATGCGGTTCATGAAGCTCAATTCTTTGGATAAGTGTGTCGTGCCGTACCGAGGTGCTCACTCTGCAGGCTTTGTTAAGAACCCAGACAAGGTTCGGGAGATCATTATGAACAAGGCCATTGTGGCAAGTTTTTATACCATGCTAGGCCTTTTGGTGGTGAAGTTTGGCTCGCGTGAAGTTCTCCTGACGTTCTGGCAACTGAAGATCCTCAACTCAAGCTCTGGCATATTACGCATCATCGCCTCCAAAGATAAGCCTTAATCTTTGGGATGTTGTATTCATTCTAATTATATGTATAAAGATGCACAGAAGACGATGTCTCGCTTGATGCGTTCCTGTGCCTCTGACATCTTAGAATGAAGAACGGAATCTCCCACAATGCTGGCAGCATTCTTCACCTGCCGACAGATTTCATCCAACCGGGTGATCACTCTGACGATTGTACCCTCCAGCTCCACGCTGATTTGCATGATCTCCTTAAAGGTCATTCCCTTGGCCCATTCATAGACAACATTAATCAATGCAAACCGTTTGCGCTCCAAGAACTCCTCCTCCTCGGAAGAAAGCGATACCTGGTGCTCGGTATAGATCCTGAGCAATTTCTCTGTAATGCCCCGGATTTTTTCTTTTCCTCTTTCTAATCTTGGTGTGATTGGTGGATCTTCCTCGTCTTTGGTCCGTCCTTCATACACGAAACAAGAGAGCAAGGCCACAATCTCCTCGGGCTCAAAGTCTCCCAAGAAGTTGTCTAGGATAAGTTCCGTCAACACCAATTCCCAGCCCGAGTTGATTTCACATGCAACACGGCCCTTGATCATGACGTTCTGGTTTTTGTCAATGAACTCCAAGTGCTCCAACACCTTCAATCTCTGCTCGTAGTCAGGCAACAACTCCAAGTTTTCGTCCGACATCAACACATTCAAAGAGTCGATGTTGGTTTTGATGGTTTCACGCTTCTTGATTTGCGAGAAGAACTCCTTGAATTCAGGTTTGTTGTATGCATGGAGGGTTTCAAACTCCTCCTTGATTTCATCAATGCGCTTCAATTGCTCGAGTAACGAGAACTTGACCGACGACTTCAAGACAATACTCTTAAGACGGGGGAAGAAGCGAACCACCATTCTAAAGGATTGCTCCACTTTTTCCACCTCTTCCTTGTTTTGCTTCAATATGTGCTTCATGCTCACGTTCATGGTATAGAGACTCGCGAATTGGATTTTGGTGAGGGGAACACTCGTAAGACGCAAGTCGCCATTATACTTGACTTCTGGCATCACTTGCTCGATGTAGTTCTCGCTAGGGAAGTAGGGCAACCCATAGGTCCTGCTGACCTCTTCGTATTTTTTGCCATGATCAAAAGTCATGAAGATAATTCGTTTTTGGGCCAAGTCACTCTTGACCACAATTCCACATCTAACAACTCCGTCTTCGTCCTCGAAAACCGCAAGTTTTCCTAAAACAAACACCCGGCCCTTGGACTTCTCCAGCATCTGCATCTCAGTACAGATCTTGCCGTAGATTTCCTTATACTCATTCATGAGTGAATAAGATTTTTGGAAGTCATCAAGGTGCTTCGACTCTTTGAGAGTGAGACCCTTCAAAGTTTCACTAAGCTGCTCAATCTTATTCTTATGCTCGGGCAATAGCGTTTGCGTGGAGTTTTCACTGAAAGAATGTTTGATCATCTCCTCCACACGAAGAGCTTCGATTCTCAACAAGTTCAAGATCATGTTATATGTCAACCTGAACTGCGATGAGAGTTTGGTTGGCTTGCCCATAGTCACATCCTTGAAATCTGCAGACTGGAGGGGCTGTTTGAAGGACATAACAATCACTGTTCCTGTGGTGTCTAGACCTCTTCTTCCTGCTCTTCCTGCCATTTGCGTGAATTCTCCGGGAAACAAGTTTCTGAAGCCTCTTCCGTCGTGCTTTCTCAACTCACAGAACACAACTGTTCTGGTGGGCAAGTTCAAACCCATGGCAAAAGTCTCGGTAGCGAACAATACCTTCACCAAAGACTTGGCGAAAAGAATCTCGATACACTCCTTGACTATGGGTAACAAACCTCCATGATGAACAGCAATGCCTCGACTAAGCAAGTCTCTGATTTTGAGAATTTGCGGCAATTCTCTATCCTCCTTTTTCAACCGGGCCACAGCACGATCTATGAACATATGGATCTCTGATCTTTCCCTGGCATTACAGAAGTTCACGCCGCTCAACGTATCGACGTAGTCCTCGCACCTCTTCTTAGAAAAGACGAAAATCACCCCCGGGAGTAATTTTTTGGAATGGAGGTACTGCACCAAGTTCGTCCAAGTGCTTTTGTTTGGGCCGTCTCGAATGAATCCGGCCCTAGAATTGCCTGCATGACCTCCACCTCCACGGCCCCCACCTCCACGGCCTCCACCTCTATTTCCTCCACGTGCAGTGCCACCAGGCCCTCTTCTGGACCCACTACCCATGACTGCTTTGGGAGGCACGTTTCTGTTATCTGGCTCCAAAACATCTCTGTGTTTTCTGAACTCAGACTCACTGAACACCCCGTTTGCATTAATGGCCTTGTACAAGTCATCCTTGGCCCAAATGAAGATCTCCAACGGAACTGGTCTTTTTGGAGTGGAGATCACATAGATATCCTTTCTCTTGGTTCTTCCCACCCAGTTGGCAAACTCGTAGGTGTTGGGAACGGTGGCAGATAAGAGAATGAACTTCACGTGGTCCGGAAGCATGATGATCACCTCCTCCCACACCACACCACGGTCGATATCGTTGACATAATGGACCTCGTCGAAAATCACAAACTCCACATCCCGAATTAGGTCTGCACCTCGGTACAACATAGACCGCAAGATCTCCGTGGTCATAATCAAGCAATTGGCATCGGGGTTTATTTGAACATCACCCGTGATGAGCCCAATATCCATTCCCTTGAAAGTTTCCTTGAAATCTCTGAACTTTTGATTGGACAACGCCTTGATGGGCGAAGTGTAGATGGTTTTGGTCATGTTTCTGGCAGCCATGGCAATGGCATACTCCGCAACCACCGTCTTACCAGCGGACGTATGTGCAGCAACAAACACCGAATCCCCTTGCTCCAAGTGGTAAACGGCTTCTTTCTGAAACGTGTCCAATTCAAACGGCCATTTGCGGGCCATGTTCGGCACGATCTCATCGAAGTTATCGAGCTTATGATTGAGGTCCACCACATGAGCCCAGTTGCGCTTAACCTCCACCTCGGCATCCATTTGCTGCTGGATCACTCTGTAGTCGGGAGGAATGTAATCATCGAGTTCCTGGAGATCATGGAACCTGTGGTCGTCCAAGGCCTCGTCATGGACCTGGGCCTTATGGTCTTCCTCTTCGTCCAGTTCATGTACGATATCTGGGTCCACGCCCTCCATGGGCTCTTTTGCTTCGGATTGCAAGGTCAATCCCCTCAGCATTCCCTGTGGAACATCGAAAAGACCCTGGGAGTTTCGACGTAAATACTGGAACTCCGATGCTGCGCGAGATGTATTGAGCGTCTGGTTGGTCTGGGTTTTGTTGAAAAGCCCTCCCGGTTGAAACGGTAAGAAATTGGTTTTGCCTTGGACGGCATCTTGCTTGGGCCCGAGCTTTCTATTGATGGAAAGCGAATTAGTGGCGTTGGCATTGTCCACTTCTGATAGACGGAGTTCTTCTTCGAAACCAGTGACGGAGCCTTCGATACCGCCTCTTTTAAAACGAAATGACGTCCGAGAAATGGGATCTGGCTGCACGAGAAGCTGCAGAAAGATCCTTTGTTTGTCGATATTGGGGATGGATTGTACAAGGCCAAGGACATCCCAATTGAGCTGGTGGGAGGGCTCAAGCAATTCTTGCGAGAGCTCGTCGAGAAAAGTGCCTTTTGTGGGATCGGCTCCCAAGTCGAGAATCTCTTTGGGATTCAAGTCTTCAAGTGCCATGCTGCGGGTGTAATTAGGGGGTAGTATGTATTAAAAGTGCTCTCTGGGTTTACACTTACAACCTAGATGTGCGAAATGCGCACGACCTACTGAGTAGCTGATATCTCCATGACACCATTTATCCTAGTCTTCGACCTATAATTTCGGCTTGCTGGCATTGATCCCACCGGCGGTGGCTTCGGAGTTCACTTCCAACTTTCCATTGTCGTCCTCGCCCGTGCCTTTGCCAAAGAACACCACTGTCACGGTCAAGTCGTCTCTGTAGCGTCGCGACACTGGGTTTGGAATGGAGATTAGCATCAGAGTCTGCTCCCGGGACCCTCCGTTGGACAATGCGTTTCTAATAAGATGCGTTGACACATTCTTGTCCTCCAAAAGAAATCCGTTCTGCGACGAGTGCCTGTTCTTGCGGAACGGTTGCTTGCTGGTCTTGTCTGATGTGATATCTTCAACCTCAGGTAAGCCTTTATCGTTGGATCCAAAGACATTCCATAAGGACTTGGTAGGTTTAACCATTTTTTCTTTCTCCATCCATTTCACCACAAGCCCGATAATCTCTTCATTCGAGAGCATTTCATACAATCCGTCCGATGCCATGACCAAGAAGTCGTTGTTTTCGGGGCTGATCTTGGTGGTGGTGATCACTGGCTCAGCAGTCACGTATGGCGGCGACGTAAGGTTATTTGGGAGCCTCCTTCCGAAGAATTGCTTATATATTCTCTCCTGGATTCTGGCTGGAAGCTTGTAACGACAATCACCGAAAGCTCTGGATGGCTCCAACGTGCCCAAGACTCTTCCGTTTTTTATGACACTGGGCTCGTTAGGGTGCTCCGAAATAATACGAGCCACCTCCGTAGGGTTGGCGCCGGTTTGATCTATGCTCAACTGCCTGACCGCCCATTTGTTATCTTTGAACGAGCCCAACAAGGCTCTAGAGTCGCCCGTAACGGCCACCTTTAAGATCTTGGAGTTAGTGTCGTAGAAAGAAAGGAGAGCACAAGAGCCTGATAGAGCAGGCATCAATAACTCAGCAGCCTTGGCCTTGTTGTTGTCGTTCAAAAGACTCTCGATGTTCTTGTTAACAATCTCGTGGTCTAGCTTCAAAAAGCCGTTTTTGATGGCCTGGTCTATGGTGGCACTGTTGGGAACATAGCGCAAGTTTTCTTCCTTGGCAGCCGGCTTGAAGATGGTGCCGAATTCATGCACAATGTACAGAATCAATTGATCACGTAACTTGGACGAGGTGGTCCATCCGCCGTGGCCATCGAACACCCCAAAAAACATCCAGTCCGTGGAAGCCTTGATATTGTTATCCTGTAATATAGGCACCTGGATGATCTCCTCAGCCCTGTCGTCTTCAATTGGCGAGTTCGAGGGAAGCTGGCATATATCATACCTGGTAACACCCTTGCCTCTGCTGACATGGTAGGATTCTTCGAATTGCCTAAGCTTGGTGCTGACCTGGTCTTCATTCAACAAAAAAATGCCCTCCTTATGCTGCTGGGCGCCCAAACTATTCTTCTTGATGGAGCTGGTGGTGGCCGAGAAGTACCGCTTGTCACTGACATCCTCTGAAGGCTTGTAGAATCTCAGGCCGGAATTACCGCCCAAAGAAGGAGGCACGCTATCCAATTTATAGTGCTTGGAAGGCGCCAAAGTCACATAGGAACTCACAAGGACTATTCCGGAGACAATTGCCACATATCTCTTGTTGAAGAGCTTGGAGGGCTGGGAACCCAAGGCCAGGCTGGATAAGAGTTTTTTGGACGCGAGAAGCGGGCGTGTGATCAAGTATTTTAGCTTGGGCTTCGGGGTGAAGAAGATCATGCTGAAACACGAGTTTGCTGTGGCTGGAGGAACAGGAAATGGTGGGGATCACTTCTGTTAGGGGTTACGTTATATGCCCGACCAGTGCGGGCCAGAGAGCTGGCTGGTTGGGAGCGCTGTGGCGGCGTACTCACTTTATCTACTCCACTACCACAGTTATACTCTCGAGTACGTGTCGTTTGTTTACAGATTTTGGATGATGATTCTGAATGAAGAAATCTTGGGTTGTTTATAGTCTATTCCGGCATAGAAGTGGCTGGTCCACAATGAGTTGGCTGTTATAGCATATGGGCAGTACACTACCAATGGTGGGTCTAGCAACTACAATACGTCCGTCTAATTAATACTTACTGAAATAGTCTACTGGATATTGAAATCTACCACTGGCTACTACTGTTTCGCGATCCACTATCATGTACTGTCCACTGTACTGCACAACTGGACTATACTCACTCCACTACTCACCACACCACCATTCTACCAGACTGTTCTATCCACTATCTACCATCTACCATCTACTATCTACCATCTACTAACTGCTAATTTTACTACTAATTTTACTACTAATTTTACTACTAATTTTACTACTAATTTTAATACTAATTTTAATACTAATTTACTAACTAGGATTCTTCTTCTTTGGACCACCACTGCACTGTTAATTAGACAGACTACAGCTTTACTATACCTTTGTATAGACTACATCTTTAGTATATCCATTAAGGTCAATTTACCAGTGTATTCATAATATTTTGGGTGTGGTATAGACCCCACTGTCCTATGACCATATACTATTACTCTAATGGATGTTACACTCCTGTACACGAGCATTGAGTATGGTGCCATCAAGTGCCTCTTGCTTATGTGGGTTCCAATTTCATGGAAGTGATAGCGTTCATTCAGTGTCATGAATATGGACCTGGACTATAAAAGGTTTCTGGTGCAACGTATTTGAGTCTGATTACTAGCCACTACCTTCTCCACAATAGCTCACTCAGACCCTGTGGCCATACTAAGGCACACACACTGAACCAAGGCACACACACTGAACTAAGGTATAATCACACTGATGTAGTAATATTCAATCGTAAGTCCAAATACTTAGTACGAATTCTACAATAGTCTTTGTAGTGAAGTGTACGGTCATAGTGTAGTGCATATTACAGTATAGTATGATTAGAAGATCTGACCTACGTCTTCCGCACCAAGACAATTGTCTAGTGTTCTACATATATGAGTGCGCCAATATATTGAAATATACAGAACAATACACCAAGAATTCATCGACAATTGCACCAAATCCTGATAGCTAAACCACAACGTCTGTACACGATTAGGTGCACGGCACGCCTAGAGCACTTGGATACAAATTCCCACTACTACGTTTTCATTAACACAACTTCGATATGTGACGTTCCTGTGTACGTTCACCAAGCAGCTTTAGCACGCTTAAGCAGCAATGGTGACCTCGACATCCACACCAGGCTCGATGGTGATTTGAGTGATCTTCTTGACAATGTGGGCTGGGGCCTGCAAGTCAATGACTCTCTTGTGGATTCTCATCTCGTAACAGTCCCAGGTCTTGGAACCCTCACCGTTAGGGGTCTTTCTGGTGGTGATCTTCAACACCTTGGTTGGCAATCTAACAGGACCCTTCTTGACGATCTCGTTGTCAACAGCACTGCTGATGATGTTAGAGCAGACCTTCTCCAACTGCTTGACCTTGGTAGAGGTCAAGGTGATTCTGATCTTGTGGATCTCTTGAGGTTGTTCTTGGACCTTCTCCTTGTTGATAGGGGCAGACATTATGATATTGACGTTGTAAAGAGTAGGAATTGGGCCGCGATGTTTGAAAATTTTCGTACCCAGTCTCAATGCGTACTGCAGGTAAGTTAGGGCTGCAGCCCCGTGCGCGTCACGTGGACGCATACTTCAAGAATATATCCGCTCTAAAGCCCGTCTATCAAGTCCAAACAGGATACCAAGATATGTGATAAAGTACACTCTCTCTAAGCATAGGTGCTCTTGTATTTATCTGATCTGGTGTACTTGTACCTTGTGCCGTCGAGTAGTCCCTTAATATGTGAGTCCATGAGTGAGTATTTCGCACCCATTATACCAGCCCATAGAGTGCACTACGTGGGCACCAGGCACTATATTAGGCATTGGCATAGCATGAGGATTCTTATTCAATATATACAGGGAATTCGGGGAGTTGGGGAGTTAAGAGGTTTGTGTAACCCTAGTTTGGCGTGGCCGGTGTTTCCCCCTGCTTTGCTTCTATCTCTTTATTGATTCCACCCACAGCTCGCCAGAGCACAGCCTTCTCCGACTCGGTGGCATAGCCAGACGTGGCCCATCTGATCCTGCCCTCATCATCCAAAACGTAAATGTAACCCGAACAGTTATTGTCACATTTGAGCACTTTTCGTATGTCCACATTGACCAAAGTGTTGGGTAGAATGAAGTACTTATCGTGGCGAGCTGGGGGCACGATTTTTTTCAAGTTGGACTTGGACATTTTCACGAATAGACCCTTGACCCATGATTGCGGGATATTATAGTCCACCATCTGAGCATGCTTGTATTTTTCCTGGAGCTGTGCATAGCCTTTTTCGGACAAGTACTCGTCCAAATACGTCTTGGTGCACTTCTCGCCCGAAATGGTGGAGAAGATCCTCACAATTGACACCTTGTTGGCAATCACATCCTGCAATGATATAGGGTTATTCTGCAAGTTGTGGCCCACGATGTTGGGGAAGAACTTGGACTTGTCTCGCTTGAAGTACGACACTGGTGGAGTGAAGATCTTGCCCTGGGTATTAGAAAAGGACTTGGAGTCGTAGAAAGGCGAGTGCTTGATGTCGTGGTCAAGTTGTCTCTGTCTTCTCTCAGATGAGGTTTTTCCGAACAAACTGAACAAACTGGACAAACTGGAGATGTTGGCACTATCAGCCACCGTAATGGGAAGGTCGAAGCCAAAGGGCCTGGCCACCACTTCCGAGTGGTTGAGTGCAGGCTTGGACGCCTCTGTCAAGGTATTTACAAATCGGGGCACCTTTCGGTTGAGCGCCGCCGTGCAGCTACTGAAACTCCGGCTCTGCATGGGTGACTAGACTTGGACCATTGAAGGTGCGGCCCACGATGGACATGTTGCCAGAGGTGTGTGCAGGCCACTTCAACAATGCCCCAATATTTCCCGATTCAGTCTGAATTTATTATGTGTGATGTGGTTTTTCTTATACCGTGGTTTTTTATAGTGTATTTTGATTTTTTTGTTATTGGTTCTTTATAGGAGTGCTCCCCAATATTTCATGAGATCTGTTTATATGGCTGGTTCATGGTGGGGGAGACCACGGCACTTCTGGTGCGATATTCTCACTGCGAGATTCAGTGCACTGGATTGAGCCATAATCAAGACCACCATTAAAAATCCAAAACACTGTAAAATCCCTTGATATTCATGCATGTACCAAAAATTCTCTCCACAAACATCCCTATAGAAACCCCAGTTCCATACCATGATTTTGGCAGAAATAAATGTATTGGGTGGCCAAGGCGGTGTGTGCAGTACGCGGTGAAAAAAGCTATTTTTTCTACCTCACAATGTACCTTCACACCATCCATAATACACCCCCTACACCATATCTATCCAAGCACACAACTACCATGAGCATATTACTAAAAGATGGGCTATTCAATCAACCCATTGATCACGTGCTTGAGGACTTACTCGTGCGTTTTGTCATCAACGTTCCCGACGAAGACTTGTCTTCTATAGAACGAGTGTTCTTCCAGGTCGAGGAGGCCCAATGGTTTTACACGGATTTCGTGCGGGCGCTTAACCAAAACTTGCCCAGCATGAAGATGAAGACTTTTGCCCCGAAAATCTTGAATAAATGTCCCTTGCTCTGGAAGTGGGGCGACCCGAGGGACTCCTTGGCTCGCTTCGGCGCCTACAAATCCACCATTCCTGTGCGAGGCGTAGCCTTATTAAACAGCGACTTGACCAAGGTTGTTTTGGTGCGAGGCTACGAGTCCAAGTCCTGGTCTTTCCCAAGGGGAAAGATCTCCAAGGACGAGTCGGACCTAGAATGTGCCATCCGAGAGGCCCGCGAGGAGACAGGCTTCGATTGTCGAGATCATGTTAAGGAATCGGACGTGCTCGAGCGGACCATTTGCGGAAAGAACTTCAAGATCTTCTTGGCCAAAAACGTGCCGGAGGATACGAACTTCGAGCCTTTGGTAAGAAACGAGATCGCTGAGATCACGTGGTTCGACATCAAGGGTCTCCAGAAAGCAGTCAAAAACAACTCCCAAAAATTCTTTGTGATCAACATCTTGCTCAAGCCTCTTACCAGATGGATTGACAAGAACAAGGGCTTGGTCAGCGACAAAGAGCTTATCCAGCAGGCGGAAATCAGGTTGAAGTCACTCATGGGCATCTCCTCCGATGTCAATATTGATGCTGGCAGAGAACTCCTTGATATCTTACAGGGTGCCAAACCTCAAGTGGAAGCCAATCAATCAGGTACACAAGACCCCGCTCAAAATCCTCCGCAACAGTTCATCCAAATGTCGCTTCCTACTCACTTGCATAATGTTTACGGCGGAATGGGACAAATGCCCCAGTTTTTCCCTCCTTTTGCACAGAACCCAGGCCAGGTACATATGATGCCTCCCTCGGAATTTCGCCCACCTTATATGGGTGCCCCACTTCCACGTCCTGTCACCGGGGACACGCCGCAGGTCAGGCCTTCAACGGAGCAATCAGTTCCAAATGGAGCACGCAAGCTGCTGAACTCCAAGGATTTCTTGTCGATTTTAAACGGGCCTCGTACCCAGAAGGAAAAACCTGCTCCTCTACCCCAGAATGGTGGAGAGAGCCTCAATGCCTCGCGCAAAGACAAAGCTGAGCCTGAGTCTAGACCAGATACTCCCTCCAAGAAAATCACATTGTTGAAGCGTGACAACACTAGCAGCGATGCTTCCGGTTCGCTCTTGAGTCTCTTGGGTAAAAACCCGAATTCGAAGGAGGCAAGAGAGACCAAACCAGCCAATACGAGCAGCTCAAATGCCGCAGAACTCTTGGGAATCTTGAAAGGTAAAAAAACAGAGAAAGAGATTACCAGCCCCGGTGCCCAAGCCAACAGAAGAACAATGTCGTCACAGAACCAAGCCCCTCCCAGCTCTTCTGATATAAACAAACTGTATGACACTAGTGCATCTCATCCTCTGAGAAACAATAAGGCATCCGGTGAATTATTGAGTATTCTCAATAACCCAGCATCGAGAGACAGTAAGGCATCTGGCGAGCTCTTGAGCATTCTCAACAATCCCAATACGATCAAGCTTGCCAAGAGAGAACCTGACTCCCTCCCTACTTCGGCCCCACATGCTCCTTTTAATGCTACACAGAATAGCCCAGCAGATTTGAGTGCTGGAAACCAAATCTTGCAATTCATCAACCTGGGTTCTAATGTGCAGACCGCGCCGCCTCTGGCACACATCGAAGTACCACTCAACGAGGCGTTACCGGAGAGCAACGATGAATTTGAAAATTTTGAGGACTTCGAGGACCTCGAAAATTCAAGCACCGTCGAAAACCCAATCTACAATAGGATCAAACACACATTCGACCTGGAGTCCGAAGACGAGGCTCAGCCCGTGCATCAAGAGCCAATCCATCCTGCTACAAGCAACGGCAAAACCAACAGTGCCGGCGCAGGACTTCTCCAACTATTGAATGGTGGTAAGCCACCCCAGAACTCAATGGCCAGTTATGGCGAGACCTATGGAACTCATCAACCGGCTCCTTTACCTACACAGCCCCATCCACAGGCTCCACCGAGCAACGGCGCCGACTTGTTACGGCTATTAAAACGGGAACAATAAAGAGTTTTTTATTAGTGAGTCAAGAACCGAAAAAGAAAGACTTGGCGTTGGTGGTGACAGTGCGAGGTTTCCTGACCAGCAGGGGTTTTTTATTCTCCACCAGCACGCCGTGGCTAGCACGGCCAAACACCAGGGGCTCCGGCACTGGCACCGGAGATCTTGGCTCTTCCTGTGGAGCAGCTTCGATGCAATCCTTCACATACATAAAGGGCACGTGAGCAGGTCTAGTGGTGGCAAGGGACAATCTCAGTTTCCAAGCTTCAAACGCAAGCTCCTCGGAGATTCGAACACCTTCCATCACTTGCGAAAAGAACTTGAAGTCCCAAATGAACGACGGAGCGCGGAATTGCGGGATGTTTCTCAGAAGGCAGAGTAGCTTATTGGCCAAGTGGAACTTATACACCACGCCAATGGCCAGGTCGGAATCCGACACAAGCCGCCATTTCGTACCAGGAACCGAATCAGCATGTTTGCTGGAAGTCAGAAACCCGTGAACAAAACTCAGCTTGCGGATCTGGAGATCACACTCTATGTACGCCAAACATGGAGCCCCAGGCTCTGCTAATAAAACACGAAGACCCGTCTCAGTAATATTTGGACACCCACAAATGCGTAGGATCTGGAGCCGAGACTGTTTCAGCACCATGGACGCCCGCAACGTATATAGGAACTGGTCATCGATGTCGGAGTTGGAGAGATCCAAAGCCTCCAAGTTGCGGGTGCTACCGAGAGCCAATAGTTGGGAAGGCGTAAACACCCGGACACCCGAGCAATCGGCCACCACGGCCGCATCGGAGATACCCAGTACAAACATCGCAAACTCCAGCACCGAGATATTGGAAAATACATTCTCCATGCGGTGGCTGCGGAGGGTGGGTGCAAGGCATGCACTGAGCGCGGCCTTCTTGACCAGCCGTGCCGAGCCATGGGTGCGGCCAATGTAGCCTGACTTCTGGTAATGGCACACGAATCCATTCTGCAGGCCAAAGCTCTGGTAGAACATGCGGAACAAAAAGGGCAGGTCTCTCCCGTGTTTCACTATATTGAGCCATACCATTCTCCAACATGGCCACGGTGCTTCCTCCAAGAACGATGCGCATAAGCTATCGGCATTCTGCGCGAGCACCTGGGCCGCTCTCTCTCGAAGCGAGCCCACACACCTCTTGGTGCTAGTGATATCACTAGTTTTTTGCAAACCAGCATTCCCAGTATTTTCATTACTTTCAATATTTTCAGTAGAAGTACTTTTTAAATAAACCCTTTCTGTAGCACTTTCTGTAGCACTTTCACGATTCTCTGGCATGCAGTGGACCCATGAGTAGAGGCTGGAGCCTACAGCATCGAAGGTGGGCTGGTCAGGAACCGTCACCTCAGGCGGACGGAGAATGACACGACGCCGCAGACTTTTTCGCCGGAACGGTTTTCGGTTGTGAGCCTTGCGAGCGTACTTTTTCTTCGAGAACATGAGAGAGAGAGAGTGTGTGTGTCTGAGGATGTGTGAGAGTGAGTGGGTGGGTGAGTGAGAGTGAGTGAGAGTGAGTGAGAGTGAGTGAGAGGCTGATCTGATGCGAAAATTACGCACCCTCATCTCCATACATCAGACCAAGCTATTCTACCCAATCTGACTTCACAGTCTAAACCAGCAATTTCCAGAAATTTCCATAACAAAACTTTGCTCATAGTCTATCCCCAGGAAAGCCAGATAGAATGAAGCTTGATACGTCGCACATGCGGTACTTGACCGCAGATGACTTCCGGATCCTCCAGGCCATCGAGTTGGGGTCCCGCAACCACGAGCTTGTGCCCACGCAAATGATCCATTCCATTGGAGGCTTGAAGTCGCCGTCGGGAACCAACCGGGCCATTGGAGACTTGGCCAAATTGAAGTTGGTGGCCAGACTCAGAAATGCCAAGTACGATGGCTTCCGCATTACCTACCAGGGCTACGACTACCTTGCGCTCAAGCTGTTGTTGAACCGGGACTCGCTCTATTCCGTGGGCACCAAGATCGGGGTTGGTAAGGAGTCTGATATCTACTCTGTCAGCGATCCTGCTGGCGTCCAGAAGGTGATGAAGATTCATCGGTTGGGCCGCACGTCCTTCAAGACCGTCAAGAACAACAGAGACTACTTGAAGAACAAGCAGACGTCGAATTGGATGTACTTGAGCCGCTTAGCCGCCGAGAAAGAGTACCAGTTCATGGTGGTGCTACACAACAACGGCTTCATCGTGCCCACGCCCTACGACCACCTGAGGCACTGTGTGATGATGGAGTGGATCAAGGGTTACACCATGAAGAGCATGCGCAAGTACGCCCACTACAAACGCTTGTATTCGGAGTTAATGGCCTTTGCTGTGAGGTTGGCCAACCACGGGCTCATCCACTGTGACTTCAACGAGTTCAACATCATCATCCGCGATGAGGAAGATGCCAAGAACCATGACCATGACTTCGTGGTCATTGACTTCCCCCAGTGTATTTCCACCGAGCACCAGGATGCAAAGTTTTTCTTCCAAAGAGACGTGGAGAGTATCCGGTTGTTTTTTGACCGCAAGTTTGGCTACACTCCTCGTGATGACTCGTCCATGTTCGATACCGAAGGCTATGGTGATGGCTACAGATATGCCATTCCCGATTTCGACAGAGACGTCAAAAGAGTTGCCGACTTGGATGTGGAGGTCAAGGCCTCGGGCTACTCCAAGAAAAAGAACCAGTCGGATCGGGACTTGGAGGCTGCCGTGGAGGGCATGCGTAAGGTGAACTTGGAAGAAGAGGAAGCTGAGGAGTACAGCGAATCGGGCGAGCTGGAGTCGCTGGACTACGACGAGGACTTTGATGAAGAAGACGAAGAAGACGACACCGAAGAGAACGAGAAGATCATCGAGGCCTTGTCAGCGGGCGACAAGAACCTCAAAATGGACAAGTTGGGAAACTACATCTTGGAGTAATCCATTAATCAGACTAACAATCACACAATTAATCAGACTAACAATCACACAAGTAATCAGACTACACAGACACTACTCAATATTGTCTACAACGCCAGGTCTAAGCTAAAGTTATAATAGCGGTGTATTGAAATGACCTTTTATACATGAATTATTCATCTATCTCTTAGATATGCTTAACGGGTGGCCATACCTTTGGTGACGGCTCTCTTCAAAGCCAACTCAGCTCTTCTGTAGTCATCACCAGAAGACTCCTCAATCTCCAAGGTTTGCATGGCGTCAGACAAAGCAGACTCGATCTTGTCCTTAGCAGATCTCTTCAACTTAGCAGACAAGACTGGGTCAGTGACGGTAGACTCAACAGAAGCAACGTAAGCCTCCAACTTTTGCTTTTGCTCGTGTCTCTTGGCGAAAGCGTCGTCGGAGTTCTTGAACTTCTCGGCGTCAGAGATCATCTTCTCGATCTCCTCGGAAGACAATCTACCGATGGAGTTGGAGATGGTGATGTTGGCGGATCTACCGGTGGACTTTTCAAGAGCAGTGACCTTCAAGATACCGTTGGCGTCAACCTCGAAGATGGACTCCAACACTGGCTCTCCAGCAGGCATAGGTGGGATGTTCTTCAAGTCGAACTCACCCAACAAGGTGTTCTCGGAACAGTTGACACGCTCACCCTGGTAGACTGGGAATTGCACAGTGGTTTGGTGGTCGGCAACAGTGGTGAAGGTTCTTCTCTTGATGGTTGGGACAGTGGTGTTTCTTGGCACAACTGGGGCAAAGACGTTACCTTGCATGGCGACACCCAAAGACAATGGGATGACATCCAACAACAACAAGTCCTTGGTGTCCTCGGAAGTGGATTGACCGGTCAAGATAGCACCTTGGACGGCAGCACCGTAAGCAACAGCCTCATCAGGGTTGATGGACTTCTCCAATTGCTTACCGTCAAAGAAGTCAGACAACAACTTTTGGACCTTTGGAATTCTGGTGGAACCACCAACCAAGACGACCTCATCGACGCCGGCCTTGGCGATCTTGGCATCCTTCAAGACTTGCTCGACTGGCTCCAAAGTAGACTTGAACAAACTGGAGTTAACATCCTCGAATCTGGCTCTGGTGATGTTCTCGGAGAAGTCCTCACCCTCGAACAAGGAGTCGACCTCAACAGTGGTTTGGGTGACGGAAGACAAAGTTCTCTTAGCACGCTCACAAGCAGTTCTCAATCTTCTCAAAGCTCTGGCGTCACCGGAGATGTCGTGACCGGTCTTCTTTTGGAAGATAGCCTTGAAGAAGTCCAACAAGTTGGTATCGAAATCTTGACCACCCAAGTGAGTGTCACCGGCGGTGGCCTTGACAGTGAAAACACCACCAGTGATGTTCAACAAAGAAACATCGAAAGTACCTCCACCCAAGTCGAAGATCAAGACGTGTCTCTCCTTCTCGGACTTACCGGCACCCAAACCGTAAGCAATGGCAGCAGCGGTTGGCTCGTTGATGATTCTCAACACGTTCAATCCAGCAATGGCACCTGCGTCCTTGGTGGCTTGACGTTGAGCGTCGTTAAAGTAAGCTGGGACGGTGACAACAGCCTTCTCAACCTTCTTACCGATCTTGGCCTCAGCAATCTCCTTCATCTTGGTCAAAACCATAGAAGAGATTTCTTGAGGAGAAAAGGTCTTGGTCTCGTCCAAGTACTCAACCTCGATGAGGGGGTTACCAGCGGAGTTGACAACCTTGAAAGGCCAGGTCTTGATGTCCTTTTGGACGGACTCGTCATCGAAACCACGACCGATCAAACGCTTAGCGTCGAACACAGTGTTCTTTGGGTTCAAAGCAGCCTGGTTCTTGGCGGCATCACCAATCAATCTCTCCTCGGAGTTGAAAGCAACGAAGGAAGGGGTGACTCTGTTACCCTGTTCGTTGGCAATAATTTCAACTGCAGAGTCGTATGTAGCCACACACGAGTAAGTGGTACCCAAATCGATACCGATAGCACCCTGGAAAACACCGTCAGCCATTGTTGTAGAAATTTACTTTAAAGGGAAAAAGTAGAAAGAATATGGAGGAGGGAATATCTGGGCTTTAAATGAAAAATTTTTTTCGCACAATTTTTTTTTTCGCACAAATTTTTTTTGCGAAGACCTGTAGTGCAGCCATGCCTGGTTGCACACCTGTACACCTGAACGGTGCATGCTCAGAAATACGCGCATGACTTACCCGGAACCCTGGTTCGAGACAGCCTTCATGGAATGGAGGTTTCGCTGGGACAGTCTCTGATATGGGATGGAAATACTGCTTGATAGAATCTCATTTCACCCGACTCATTTAAATACCCCAAGAACCTGCACACACACCTGCAAACTTCTCAAACCTTCACATACTTCCATTTCGGCCAACTGACTATGGCTCTAGGCCCAGATATCAATGGGCCTGCACACAGGCACATCAATTTCGCAGCCACCGCTTTGCAACACCGTCTCCTTCCAAGTGCCCCCGCTTCAGCTCATAGAGACCCACATACTTCTAGACCAGTACATCTCACCTCACTTTGTTTTAAGCTCCATGAGTGCCCTTCGAAGCATTACCTTTGCCTGTACAACCTCCTGCATTCTTCCCGTCAACGCGAGCGTTTGGGGTAGATCTAGGCCCTTGACCCGAATGTTAATGGACTCAAACGATACGGGCATCACAACAATCCGACATTGTGTGGATTCACAAATATAGTTGATTTTCCGAGCATCCCGGCCAATCACAGCACTAACCTCCCGCTTGGATAGCTTGATGAACTCAGTGATGAAGTCGGGTTCTTGCAGCTCCTCCCTCTTTTGTTCCTCAAGTTCAATATGTTCGACACACATTTCAACCTGATCTTGTGATAATGGTTGGGGGGAGGTTTCTTGATCTGGAGGCATCCTATGTTGTCTAGGTTCACTTGTGAACAGGGGTTGAGTGGTGGCAAGCAAATAAGTGCGTTCTCTTGAGGGGGAGGTTTCCGCGTCCAGATAGACGGTGTTTAAGGAAGTATCTTTCTCGCTCCAAAGTTGCATAGTGAAACGCAGGATGGCCAGAAAAAAGATTGATGAGCAAAATCGCAAGATTATCAAGAGAGTTATAACTCCAACTTTCTTGCGGCGCCCCTATGCGTACATAGGATTCGCACTCGAATGACTCGAGACGCGACCAAGTGTCGCAAACATGAAACATGAGCATTGGATCCGCGTGCTGCCATGATTAAGTCAGTCCAGAACCGGCCATGTTTCACTATCCTTTAAATACTAGCCATGATTCACTATCATGAATCACTGTGTATC
This sequence comes from Metschnikowia kamakouana, assembly GCA_002374535.1. NCBI lineage: Eukaryota > Fungi > Ascomycota > Pichiomycetes > Serinales > Metschnikowiaceae > Metschnikowia > Metschnikowia kamakouana. Next base: position 640,399 of record NKZX01000824.1, read on the forward strand.
CTCGGAATCTTGAGTACATTGTCTGCTGATAAGAAACGAAGGAGAATCTAATGATCACTTAAAGGTGTCCTTTGCAACATCATACAAGAACATATACTGGTTCACGGTCTGGACCATCATGATCCGGTGCTCTCTCATGGTGGAGACTGTTGACCACACCGGATCCTTCTCTCCGCTGTGGAGCACGTTGGAAGTTAAGAAATGGTCGATGGCAATGAACGTGCCTGTTCTACCTACACCAGCAGAACAATGCACAATGGGCACCAAGTTTGGGGAAGTCTGCTTGGAATTTGAGATGTGCTTACTGAGTTCAACCAACGGCTCGGCTGACGAGGGTTTCTGCGTGTCTGCCCAGCCTTGATAGTGGTAATGAAGCACTTGCTTCTTCACTCCATCACACTCGAGTTCCATTCGGGTGAGAAGGGTTTCGCCAAGACGCTCTTCTCCCAACCACCTCAACTTCATCTCTTTGAAGAGTCCATCTGCCGATACCGAAGCAGATAGGTCCCAGGCTGGATGGTCACTGGAAGGCCAGTATTTGGCACACTTCTCGAGGCCTCGCTCACGCAACGGGGTCACCATGGCAATGAGAATGTCCGAGGTCTTCTGCTGCTGTGCCTGCTGGAAACACATGGCCCAGAAATGGTGACTGGTGCTTTTCAACGGCCCCTGTGCAGCTATATACCGGTTGGGGCCGAGTTGCACCCACGACGCGTTGATATAGTCCAGAGAGCCGGGATCTGCCTGCAAAACCACTCTGGTAGAGTCCCATGGGAGGATGTTGACATACCTGTTCCGAAGCTCATTGCGTGGCTGGAGAGCTTCTTTGAAGGTCCACTTGGATTGCGCAGAGGGCAGTTTGAGAGCTTGTTCGATGTGGCTTTCACTCTGGGATGCGATGGATTGGAAACGCGATCTTTTCTCGGGTGCAGAGAGCCTAAGGAAGTTGGGAAGCGACATTTGAAGGGACGAACTGGATTCTGGCGAGGGAATGCCGGCTGGTGATTTGTATGTGTCCGCAACTGCGAGCTGATGTGGCACTCCTGCAGGTACCACCGCCTACGCAAGCAATCTACGATAACATGATCCATAAATGGTTATTGATGGGTCATAATTAATGTCTTCAATTAATTTCCGTTAGGATCGAAGACATTGGATACTATCAGGAGAGAGGAGGAATTCTTTGGAGATAGAAGAAAAGGTGATTCCTGTGTTATCTGAGTCTAGTCGGTGGTCTGCAACGAAACCACCTGTTTCTTTAATCGGTCAGCCACAATGGAGTCATCAGCAATGACACCTGCGGTTTTCAAAACATGGGCTGTGTTTTCAACCACGGCTTTCCAGTCGATTGGAGCTATGCCAATTTGCTCATTGAACTTAACCGTCTTGAGCCACTCACGTGCGTCCTCAGCCGAGTAATTGAGATGGGTGGAAATGTGAACAATGGCTTCCTCGGGGTTCTCCAAGAAATACTTAATTCCCTTGTTCACAGCCCGCAAGAAGCTCTGCACAAGCTGCTTCTTTTCCTCCAAGACTTGTTGGTTGACCGTCACCACCCACGAAGGCCAGGGTGTATAGATCTCGCCGATCCGCTTGATTTCGCCCGAATCATAGTACTTCTTGGACGTGAAGTGCTCCCACATGAACGCATCGCTATCGAGCTTATGACCTTGTTCATCGTGGTACTTCAAGTTGACCGAGTCCCTCAAATTCTGGAAGTTGTGCAAGACTGGGTACTCACTGAAGTACGGAGCTTGGAACCCATTGTGCAAGCCCAAAACAAACGACATGACATACGAGCCTGACCCGATTCTCGATACGCCGATCCGCTTGCCTGCCAAGTCCTCTGCCTTGGTGATATCTTCACGCTCGCTCCCGGTGGAAATCGCCCAGCAAAGAGGACTCTGCACATACGTCCCTACCACGCTATAAGCATCGTTGCCTTTAGCAATATCGGCTACAAAGGCTTCGGTCAAGCCAATGGCAATGTCGACGCTTCCGTCATTTAACAATTTGATGAGTCTTCCTGAACCTTCGATCACGGGAACGAACTCGATCTCCAATTGGTCCTGGGAATAGTATTTCTGGCTCTCCGCAAAGAATAATGGAGTCGAAAAGTGTTCTGGGATGTAAGCCACCGTGAGTTTTGTCATTGGACTGTGGAGTGGAGGTGTTGAGTGGGAGAAGTTGAAAGGAAGATTGTCAATTGTGGAGTATATTTTCCGGTGCGCACGTGACTACTTATCAGACAGTCAGCCCTATATCCCAATATCCATAACCGAAATTACACTGGGATTGGCTACGTTAAATCAATACAATTCTACATCAAATGTACAGTACTTGAATCGGTCCCAAATCCATTATTAAATCACAGGGCTTCTAATTAACATGCACACTCAGACAGCGTAGAGCGTTGGTTGTTCCCACTCAAATCAATCCGACCTCCCTCGCTGGGCCCATCGTTGGCAGCAGCCAGAGGCTTTGCTTCAGGGATCTTGCTGCCTATCGACACAAATACATCGTTGACGTTATGGGAAGTTTTGGCAGATGTCTCGAAGAACAATAGTCCCTCTTCTTCGGCCAAGGCTTTGCCTTCTTCAACGCTGACTTTGCGCAAAGACTCATCGGAGTCGTTTTCATTCTCCACCAAGTCATACTTGTTACCAACCAATGCAATCGTGATATCTTTGGAGGCCTGCTCGTGCAACTCCTTGACCCAGTGTCTAGCCTTGATGAAGGAGGCTGGTTTGGTGATGTCGTATACTACCAACGCTGCCTGAGCATTCCGGTAGTACATGGGGGCCAAGGATGCAAACCGTTCCTGGCCGGCGGTGTCCCAAATCTCATACTTGATTGTTCTGTCACCCACAGTACACTTTTGGGTCAAGAAAGCAGCACCGATAGTGGGCTCCTTATTTTCTTGGAAATCGTTGCTGACAAATCGCAACACAAGCGATGATTTGCCGACGGCAGCCTCACCAAGGAGAACCAATTTGACCGATGTGGTATTGTTGGGGAGACTCATGCGTTCAGAGATGTGAGGGGAAGATGCTATGGCGGATACTGCTGCTTCTAGAGGTTGAATAAGCCGAAACAGGAAAAAACGTTGATTATTTGAAGGGGTGCAAAAGATGGTATAATGGTAGCACGGGGAAGGCGTTGCTAGGCTTAAAGGATCACTTCGCGAGTGACACATGGTGCGCGCACGCCGATAAGGTGAGGCGAAGCGGTGTACGGGTGCACTCCCAAGACCCTAGCACGTCTCCTTCTTTGCAACCCAGAAATCGCAGTCGTATACGAATCTTGCACTGGCCATGCTATCACTTGCATAGGTAGTCTCAATTGGGAAAGTCAGCTCAATGATGTTAAAGCCTAGTTTTTGTATGAGCAGAAAGAGCTCATCACGTGACACCTCCATGCCTTCCATGCCTGTTGGGATACCATCTGGCCCAAGCACAGTATCGGCCTCATGGTGCCAGTTTAAAGGCCCCATGTTCATCCATATGCCGGACTCCTTTAAGCAGTGGTGGATGCTCTGGATATACTCAATGATGTTCAGAGCAGTGTCGAGGAAGAAACACGTGACCACCATATCAAAGCTACTCTTAGACTCGTTTTGGAATTCAGCAGCCTCAGCCAGGGTTGGGCCGAGTCCAGGGCCGTAGAGCTCAGTGAAGGAACCAGCAGTCATGGACATGAGCTCGGGGACCGCGCTGTGTGCAGGAACACTGAAGGTAGCCATTGGGCTTTCGTCCGGCACAGTCACAGGCCGAAGCTGGTGGAGACGTCGTTTCTTATTGGACAGCAGGTCAATAAATGGAAAAATGGTCTCGCCATGGGGCACGGTCACGTGGTTAAGCATGTATCCCAGTGCCATGAGCATATGGTAGCTGGCCTCATTGCCCTGAGTCCAAAAGCCAGCCTTGACAAACTCATACACTAAGCGTCCGGTTCCACAGCCAGGAACAAGTACTTTGACCAGGTTGCGGGAGTGCATAGGAAAAAGACTAGATGCCTTATCGAGCAAGAGTTGATAAGACTTGGTCCGTTCATTGCTTCCTTCCGAGCTCCATTCCCGAACAAGCTGGAGAAGCGTCAGGCGGACTTTTTGGAAATCTGATTTGAGGCACGATTCCCATTCGCCCGGGTTTGCAGAAACACCCCAGTCATTTGCAGCAGCCACGGCCAAATTCTGGAGAAACGACTGGTTGATCTGGATACACTGGCCCAAGTCTCGCACCAAGGCTGGGTACCATTCTAGAAGGTCTTTTTCCTGCAGGGATAGAGAAGCATATTTTCTGCTTTTAGGGGCTACCACACACTCATGCTGCCATTCATGGAACGTGTAGAATGACTTGAGTGTGGATGTGATGGCCCTTAGTTCTTCATCCATAGTGCAGTGCTGACCGATGCAATGCGCTCATCGATGCAGGAAACCCCAGAATCAACCAGAACCCCAGAACAACCAAAAAAAGAATCAACCAAAAAAAGAGTCAACCAAAAAAAGAATCAACCAAAAAAAGAATCAACCAAAAAAAAGCTTGTTATTTAGATTTTAGAGTTAGCCTTGGAGGGTGGATTACATAATCGGTTACAGAAAAGGTATTAGCTTATATAGATACATGGACCCATAATGGGTCTTTACACTAAGTTGAGCATTCTCATAAACCTGCTCAACACCACAAACGATGGTGATTGGTGTCCAATACTTTAATAGTGGAACTCAGTACTTAGTCTTTGTCTAAACAGGACATTGTCTAAACAGGAAATCCAGTTTCCATCCTGACTGAGCTGGTTCCATACCCTTCAACTGGAACAACAACTCTTCAATACATAGTGCATTTTCGGAGCACCTTCAGTGAAGTTGGATAATTAATCATCACTATTGTGGAAGAGCCGGTTGGTCCTCTCAAAAGTTATAGTACCCAGATTTCGTTAGGGCAAAATAAGTAATAAGTACAGACAAGTAAAAAAGAGGTATCAATTCTATATAGATTCTACACATAAATCCCAATCGAATTTATACATACAGAAAGGTAACAGAGTCTAGAGTCAAGACTATACATACAGGATTGTAGATGGTTCTAGTTTATGCATCATAGAGTTGTTAGACCACCACAACTCCTGTATGTAGACCACTATTACCATGACTAACTGATTATCTAAACTAGTCCTTGTGTTTAATAAATATGACTGACTGACTATTCATGGTAATTATGACTATCGGAGGAGAGATGCATTGCTTACCAGGCTATTTTTCTTACCAGGCTATTTTTCTTACCAGGCTATTTTTCTTACCAGGCTATTTTTCTTACCAGGCTATTTTTCTTACCAGGCTATTTTTTAACAACCTATTTATTGCTAGGAGTTGGATTGTGCACATAAATCTTATTGGTTTGGTATCGATAAGAGAGTTGATCTGTGTATCTTGGTATGGTAGCGTTGTTAGGTTAAAAAATGGTTTTGAGCCCGTTCTCGCAATCGCGGTTTTGAGCCCTTGCCCTACCCTGACATGCAAAATCTGGCAATTCTGCAATCAAATCATTGGATTTTCCAATAAGCAAAATCTCTCCTTCTTGAAAAGAATCCCCGAAAAAAGAAACCAAGCGGATTTTTCCACAAGTGTTGCTATCACTATAATTTGTCTTGTTTATACTATGCGCACCATGAATATATCCATAGTCCACCATAAGTCCGCCAGTATGGCCTACTAAAAGTTCAAAAACGGAAATAGTATATCTTAGTAGTAGTGCAATCGTAAACTACGCTTGTTGTCTAGAATTTCCAGATATTCCGGTGTAGAGTGTGTTGTGACTTACTCTATAACCCCAACATCCTACCTGGGTAATTAATACGACTGAAATACGGAGTAGACAATTTTCAGAAGTACAAGTTATCTATTTATATAGTCTATATATCATGGTAAGTATAGTCATTAGCAGAAGTATCAGTCAGCCAGTCAGTCAGTGAGTAGTACACTACCAGAGACATAGTATAACGTGGTTGTAGTGTACATAGTGAAAGTGAAGGGGGGTTTTCAAACATTTGCTCAAGTTGCATGGATAGAGTGTATAATAGTAGCTCTAGTATAGTAGTACTGGCTTATTTCCTCCGTAGGGTCTCCAGATCAGAGCTTGTAGTGTACCCTATGGTCATGTGCTGGCAGGAAAAAAGGACTGGATGTGCAGTTTCTCAATAGACTGGTGTATTACCACTTGGGAAAGTATATTTGATAGTCTGGAAATTTAAATCTTGAAAAGTGTATATTTCTGGAACAACTCTACTTATATGGAAAGATTACCCATCACTGCTTCAACCTACCCACTCCTGGAACTGACTCTACTCCTGGAACTACCGATACTAGCAACAGAATCATTATATAATGAATAGAGAGTGGGACCATGGAATAGTAGTTTTTTGTAGTGTCCTTCAATTTCCATCAGATAAACCACTCATAAAACACATATAGGACCATAAATGATACTAGTAATCCAGCCTACTATTCTCTATACTATACCCCTGATACTACGCTACCCTACGATATACGCTACTTTAGACCATAGTCTACTTTAATGGTAGAGTTCCTGGAGGAGTCTTGAATCGGGGCAAATCCGTTAATCTGTATAGTACTAAAATACTAAAGTCATTCCAAACTTGCATTCAGATTTCGTTTCAAATTCCACTTCTTTTTTCTTGTTCCACTTCTTTTTTCTTGTTCCACTTCTTGTTTCTTGTTCCGCTTCTTGTACTTCAGATCCAGTTTTGGCAACACACTTTGGGCGCAAGGTTGCGCATGTTTTGGGGCGCGGTGGTGCGTCTTTTCGGTGTATGCGACCAGCTTATGCCTGAAGATAAGAAAAGATAAGAAAAGGAAAAAAAGGCAAGAAGTGAAAACGGGTGATTTTTATAAAGAAATCTGGCTGGTCCTGTATACGGTGCTGGAGTCAAGCACCAAGATTCTGTATAATTATATACCCTAAGAGAGTCTTGGCATGACTGAGGTCTGCCCATAGTGTCCATACTGTCCTGTAGTACACCATGAATACGTGGGGAAATGGGATTATATTATAACTTGAAATCTTGTGAACATTATACATGATCAACATGTTGACTTTCTATCACGTGACAATGTCATGTGCACATATGTAGCTGTGGTTATGAGCTCTGGTCCACGAGGTGTAGCACTAACTACCATTCTTGTGGTGTACTTCTCTTAATTTAAATCAATAGAAATAAATGAAGTAACCGATTGGATGGACAGCTCTTTAAAATTAGTACATGGTGTGTGTTTAAAATTGTACATGGTGTGTGTTTAAAATTGTACATGGTGTGTGACTAGTATACACACTACAGATCTACACAGGCAAAACAAGCAGAATCATCCAGACACTATGTATAACAATTTGAATATAGTACATTTATACATATATAAAGCATGCGCTCTGGCCATTGTGGGTCTATAAATATTCAAGAGACGCGTCTAGTATGGAAACGGCGGTGGCAGGTCCTTCAGCAAAAGCCCCCGGTTATTTATGGAGAGGAGGTCAACCCAGGGCTCGCTCAGCAAGTTGCTTGGGGTATGTTCCTCCGGCTCGTGTTCTTGCGGCTCGTAGTTCGACAAGATCCGTGGGTAGTGCTTCGTGTAGATGTAGGTGGAGTTGAAAGACTTAATCATCGTCTCTGCCAAGCCAATGCGCTCCTGGAACTCCTTGCGGGTTGTGTGTATATCCGTGAGCGTGAGTCTCCAGTCCAACATGTTTTTGATTGGATACAAGGTGCGCACCTTCTCGTTGTACACCAAGCTGGTGTAGAGAAACTGCGTACGGGCTCCGATGAAGCGGTTGACCCGAATGGCATAGGCTGCTAGCGTCTTGATCTCCGTCATCGATTGCTGGTACAAGTTGCGATCAATGCACACTTGGGAAGGACTGTCCAAGCTGTTGTAGAAGTCAAGGTCGTCGAACGTATTGAACACATCGAGCATCAACGGCGAGTTGAGGTCCCGCAAGTAGATGAACTTGCCCTGCGGTAGAATTGCGTACACCGCCTTGCGGAAAAGAATGATGTACATGTTCAAGAGCTTCTCCAAAGGGTCCGTGGATCGCCGCGTGACCAAAAGTCGCGTGGGGTTGAACCTGGCCCACCGGTAGAACAACGTGAAGGTCACCTCTGTCTGGCGCGTGAGATCGTGCAAATTGCTATTAGCCATGGGGATGTATGTAGTGTTAGTATCATGGCAGATCTGGCAGAACTCCACCAATGTCAGGTAGAGGAACCCCCAAGTACTGGTATTGGTGACCGACTGCAGGAACAGCGAGAAGAGAAGCCTCAAGCGGTGGAGCATGTGCTCAAACTCGACGAGAAACGTTGGATCGTACGCAGGAAAGTAAATGGTCCGGGAAATGTTCCCCACGAGCTGGAGATGAATGGGCACCAATGGCCGCGGCGTGCACATGTTCTTCTTGGCTGTGTGCATCGAGTATCCAAGCACAGAGAACATACCATCACGGAAACAAATGGTGGAGCCAACGGTGGCTTCCGGATCATACATCGACATCAACAGTAAGATGTAGGAAACAGAGGCCGCAGTTTCCGGCACGGTGTTGAAGCTGAGAAGAGCCCGCAACTCGCGAATGGCCACGGCATAGTGCTGTATCAGGTGAGTGATGAGCGAGTCCCGGAACCCGTGCACCTGAAAGTGAGCATCAAGCTCCTTTTCATCCACACCCAGAAACACATTGGAAATGAGGTAGTTGGTGGTCAAGTTGACTAGACACAGGAACATCACCTCCATCAGGTAGGCGGAATAGACAAACGACGCCAACCACGTATGGTAAAGATACCGGATCTGGTGGAGACTGGCCAAGCCCTCGGACACCAAGGGTCTCAACTCCTGCACCGTGTCCACCAAGCGTGCAGCGTAGTTGACCCCAATTATTGAGGGGAACCTGAGCTGCTTAAATTTGTGGCGCCGCACCACGGCGTTGGGAAGTGGAGTTCCGGCTTCCAGCACCGGTCCCTCATCCAACGATTCTGCTTGTAGTTCAGAAAGCGTTTCATAGCCCGTTGCACTCAATGGCTCCATCCTGTATGTCCCTCCTGAGCTGGCCGAATAAATCGGGTAGATGATCTCCTGGTCTTGACTGGGGAGCAAATTGTCGTAGTCATGAGTTGAGCCTGTGTTTGCGCTGAGTCTGTCGGGAAAAAGACTCAGCGTGGGGCCACTTGAGAAGCCAGGCTGCGCAGCACTCGCACTCTGGCCCAGAAAGTCGTGCGAGTTCTGTTGTGGGTAGATTTCATGGAAACTGGCCCTGTTGCGGTGTAATTGGACGTTCATATTGGTATCGCTGGGGGAGCTTTTGAGGCGGGCGTTGGTGTTGTTGACTTGTCCATTCAGCGTCACGCTCATGTTTGGATCGCTGTGCGACGACACCAGCCCGCCCCCTACTCCCGACGGCAACGACAGTTGGCGACTGGGAGCCCGACTATGTTCACTCAGGAAACTTTCCCGCAGCGACTCTTCCACATTCTCAGGCACACGGGCCCTCAGGGTCGTTTTGCGGGTGCTATTTTGGGGACCCAAGCCCATGCCCAATGAGAGCAGTTCAAGCAGCGTCACTGCATCTGGCGGTACGGAACCGGCGTTCATGGCGTCGTTCAGTTTCTGCTGCTCCTCTTTACAGCGGCGAAACACTTCTAGCTGCTTTTCGGTGTAGTCGAGATACTCACATCGGGTGTTGTGTTTGGCACAGTTGGAGCATTGAGGGAGGTCCTCCTGACACTTGACTCTGCGCCGCTTGCAGGTGGCACATCCTAATTTGGAGTTGCGATGCTTCTTGCGCCGCGTAGCTTTGCCGTCAACCATCAATCAATGTGTGCAATTTTGGAATGCGCTGGTCGAATACCGTGGGGAAAGAGTATGGCACTGCTCAGCTCATGAGAGGGTGTACTGAGCTTAGGAAATGGCGTCCTGCACCGGGCCGCGCATGGGTGCCACTCGCAGAAATTAAGCTTGCATAGAAGATTGAAAGCGCTGCAGTAGGCGATACATCGGGTTTGTTTTGGCGAAAAACAGTATGTGTCTCGGGTGGGTGACTGCAGACACTGGGGCATCCGATGCCTTCACTGGCCGATAACAACCGTCACTCAGGCCGATTGTGCCGCTCATTCCGGTGTAACGCAGTATTGGTGCGGCAGCATGTCATGCGTCTAGTGTGCAGTTCGCTATGCGCCATGCCATTAAGTTGACCTTGCAGTGTTTCTTTGAGCTAGCCCAGACGTATGCGGGGGGCTATTTTTGGGCAAGGTCGTCTTTCCTACCGTCGGTAGCGGTTTGTTTTTGGCTTCCTTGTGTATGTATCTGCACCTGCTTTCCCGCTTCGGCATGGATCGGATTATTCTTGCATCCGGTTCTGTTAATCACCACACAGCATCCTGCAGAGCAATCATTATTGAGTATTGCTTCAGACGGTAATTGAGTGTCAGTGAAGTCTCACCAGGTTTCAAAGCACAATTGACTTGAAACAATTTCACAGTGTTTCCTAGAAGCTCGATCTGGTTCAACTTGTCTCAGTCCATTCCATCTGTTTCAAAATGTTGCAAATTCTTTTATCCGGTTTCAAACTCCTTCAATGTCTCCGTTGCGGTTTTGCCAGCAGCATCAATCTCGCAGTGCGCCCTAATCAAGGTTTCCACCCGTAGGCTTGCCCTGTCGGCCGGAGTATGGCCATGCTTTATTAGCTGATCATTTCGGGAATTCACGTAGCAATCGATAATGAGTTCAGGGTTGAAGTCATGATTTGAAAGCCCAAGTTCGAAGTTGAAGAAGTACGGCTCTTTTGCAAGCGCATTTTTTTGCCGGTCCAATTCCTGCGCAATCAACTCTGCACATGTGACATGGTTAAGCAAGGGCTCTAAGAATGCATAATTTTCTACCCGGAAGTAACCAGATGAGAAACAAGTCACCTGCGTCTCGCTTTGCATCTTTTCGGGACACATCTGCACGATATCCCGATAAGTCCAGGCTTTAGGCGCATGCGTGGCTACCGACCTGAGATAGTCCTGCTCCAAAACAGTTTCATTGTCCATGTAATAAGCATACAAAATCAGACGGCTTTCGAAGTACCGGATGGTTCTGTAAACTGATGCAATCACTGGCATCATCTCGTTGCACGAGCCAAGATCACTGCTATTTAGCTTGGAGAATTGCATGCCCACTTTAGTGAAGGCGATATTACACGGATCCACGAACAGCACGGCTTTGATGGGAGGCAAGACATGGTTCAATGTTTTTCCCAACGCATGGTAAAAGAGAAAGATGATCCGCTTGAGTGGGTGCATTTTCGTGCCCATCAACATGCTTTCACCGGGATAGATCTTGAACCATTCGTACATCATGTCGAAGGTGAGCGTGGGTGAAATGAAGCGGATTGCTGAGTCGCCCGACCCTTGGCTGATATTGTTGAAGTGTTCATTGCACTGCCGAATCATTGGAATATAGTATGCTTCAAGCTTCGCAAAGTATTTATCAAGCTCATGACAGTTGTGCATGAATAAAGAGTCTTTCAATATACCCAGCACGTCCAGGTCAAGGACTCCTGAGGAATGATCTTTGGCTGCCAATCGGTCCACAAAGCTTTTGTATGTTCTGAAGCTTTTCTTCAAGTCCCAAATCACTTCATAATTGTAGTCGGGACACATCGACATGTTGGAGAAATAAGTGAGCATGCGGATTTCCGGCCGGATATTATGCTCGGCCTGCTCCTGGGTCAGCACATTCAGCAAGATGTTTTTGAAAAGAATGAGTGTTCCTGACATCATCAACGAAAAGGTCTTGAAGCCTGTGGATGGGTTCATGTAACAAGCTCTGGCAGAGAAAAGCGACATTTTGGCCGGGTGCTCGGGGCTAAAACACGAGATGGACTTGCGAAGCTCCAGAATTACCTTTCCGAACGTCACGTACGACTTTTGCGTCAAGATATCCAAGTCATGGTTGTTGTAAAAGAAGGAAAAGAAGTTACCTTCGCTATTGTCACTGGCATTATCTCCAGGAGGAGTGGTGATGATGTCTCCGCTAACCACAGCCTCCGATGCACGCATAAGGATATTGAGTGACTTATCGATGAAGTATAGGAAGAAAAGGTCGAAGTGGGTGGCTCTCCCGAACACTTTGAGCCAGTACTTGCGCGAGTCACTTTCGAAGTAGATGGGCCGGACCACCGGCTCCTCACTGTCGGTTTGGAAGAGGAGTGAGTTGTGCTTGCGGAGAACGTTGTTGGGCATGAGGTTGATCTTGAGGTCTGAAGGCATCTCTAACCGCACAAAGGTCTTCTTGAGTTCCATGCAGTTCGGGAGCTTGCCCATGTTGGAGGGATGCTCTTGGAAGGGCCCTTTCTCCGCTAGTCCAAGTCCCAAGTCGGGCACATGAAAAGCAGAAGGCTGAGTGCCGTTCGACCCATCTCCACTGGACTCGCCTATAGTTTGCGTCATCAAAAGCTCCGAATACGAGAGGGAACCGCCGGAATCCCAGTCTCCAAACAGAGTATTCCCCAAGAGCTGTTCCATGCGGTTTTTCAGATGCTGGTCGGTCCCTGTAAGCCCCGAAGTCACGTGGGAAAACATGCGAGAGTACGCTTTGGACCGATTATCTGAAGATACTCTTGTGGAGCGGAACAAGTGGGAGGACGGCTTTTCCCTGTGGTGTAGAGGTTTGAGCACCTGGTTGGGAGGTGCCATAGGCGCATAGTGGCCGATCGGCGCAGCATTCTTGGAGTACGACTCCAAGTATTTTTGGCCCACAGGCTCAAAGGTCCCATCCGGAACTCCAGGTTGGTATATGTTAGGCACATAGGGTGACATCGGAGCCAGGTACTGCGGAAGCAACGGAAACGACAGAACATTCGCAAGAGGTACCCCGAGATCGAACGCTGCCCCACCAGCAGTAATGCACGCGTGCTTGCGGCGGATATACTCGAGCTTCTCGTGGGAAAAGTCAAGGTAGCCACACCGGAGGTCTTTCTTGATGCAGTTGGCACAAACGGGAAGCTCTTCGCTGCACTTTATACGGTTGGATCTGCAATTGGGACATCCATCTTTGGAATTCTTATGGGGTCTTCGACTGCGGCGCTCAGTCTTGATTGGCTTGGCCATGGGTCTGGGTTTGGACAGACTGGAGTGTCTGGGAATCAGGGGGTATAAGGGGTGTGTGGGGAGGAAGGAGTACCTGAAGCAGGAGAATGAGGGGGGGCTGGAGTACCCTATTAGTGAGGGGAAGAAGTAAGGTGTTGGAGGTGTCAGAAAACAAATGGGTGGGTGGGTCCTAGTGTAAGTTTAGTTAATACAAGGCTTGGATTAAGTGTGGAGTAGGTGGAGGTGGAGGCGGTGGCGAAGTGTGATGGAGGTGGAGGAAGAGATGGGGCCGGGGAACTTTTGGTGGGAGGGGCCTGTGCTATTATTGGACGAGGGGATTGAGATGCTATGGATGGGAAGATCACCAGGAATCTGAAACCCAGATGAAACAAGCGTGGAACGTAGAAGACGGTGGTGTGGATGGGTACTCCCGACTGGGACAGTAGACAGCACAGGCGGATGGGCTTTGCTTGGTTCTAACGGCTCCTGCAGTTGTGCACTGAGGTCTGCGGTCTGGAAACGCTCGTGAAATTAGGAACTGCGCACCGGAGAACACACCTGATGCGCATGAAGGCTTATCTTGATTGCAAGGTGGCTGGGGCTGCACGAGGGCCTGGGCCTTTAGAAATCTTGGCCGGGGGCTTTGGGTCGGGCTCTATGCACTCCGTTGCCCATTTGCTTCTTAGCCTCGGCCTTTTGTCCTCCTGGTGTGTAAAGGTATGTGTGCTGAAGGAGCGTTTAGAAACCTAACGTCTTCTTGTTCCGCGCTTTGTTTGTCTCTCGACTCAGGTCCCATGCGACCTTGCTGCAGGGCTCCGCACCGCATCTGCCCAACAAGTTTCTCGAATCTGGAGACTCATTACTCATATTCTTGCTCATTCGCATTCACTCACATTCTAGCCCACTCACATTAGTAAGCACTGACTTTCCGCGTTATGTTAACTTGGCTTGGCCACTCGTTCCCAAACCACTGCCATTGTCATTGACATTGTCATTGTCATTGTCAGTGACATTGTCACGGACCGTCACTGTCACTCTGTTTCTAACTTCTGATTGGCCTTTTTGCCTGCCGCTGCTAGAGCTCGTAGTCAATGCTGAACCCGTCGCCCTGCAAATCCGCCAAGTGCCGTACAGTGGGCCTTCCGTGTGGACAGTTCCACGGCTTCTCCAACGTCGACAAGTGTTGTACTACTCCCGACATCTTGGTCCGCGAGAGAGCCTGTCCGATCATGATGCTCAGACGACACGCTCTCAGTGCAATCATCTTGTCCACCTTGGTGCAGCGCACCGAGGATGTCTTCGAAGCCTTTGATTTCTGGGGAGAGCTTTCCTTGGATGTTTCAGGACCATGTGTAATCTTCTCTTGCTTAAAGTCTCCGCCATGCTCATGTAATTTATGCACCAATTCATGCATATCGCTATCATCAAAAACAATGTTCTTCAGCACCGGTACACCCACAAGTTGCACACGTCGCCCAGGCACGCCGTTTTCCAATTCTTGGAGAAGAAACCCGTTTTTCTGGAGCAGTTCCAAATGCTGCAAAATCACCATCTCATCAATGGCCGAGAGTTCGAGCTCTCGAGGCACCACTAATGGCTGCGCGCGGAGCACCAAAGTATTCATGAGCATCTCATAGTTGTAGATTTCGTCCAGCGCATGCTGATCCACAATGAAAATCCGCTGGTCATGCTTGACTATGATGAACCCAAAGTTGAATTGGCCAATCACCTTCATGTGCATGAAATCCTGTTTCTTGATCTCCATGGCTCCGCTGAGATCGTGCAAGTGCGCCATATGCTTGTATTCTGTAGGTTCTTGATGGTTCTGCTGGCTTGGACAGGGGATGCTTAGCAAAACACGCCGGCGTAGTTTGTGCAATTTAGGTCTTTTTCCTTGTGATGTTGGCCGTTCACTTATATCCCCTCCGTGGTCTGCTTCTCTCTTTGTTGTTCCTGTACTTTCCTCAGAGCCAATAGTCACCATTGTCACCAAATTGGTTTCGTTTGAAACTGCCTCCAAATCATCCCTAACTTCAGAGACGAAAAGTTCCTGCGTTTCGGGTTCACTGGGATCTTCCTCAATATGCAGAAGAAGTGGAGAATCGGGAGGTAAATCCGCATCCGATAAGTCTTCGAAGGTGTCTATGGGGACTCCATTGTCTAGCTCGCTTTTGGAAAGCACAAGGGGGTACGAAACTGTATCATTGTGTTCTTCTGCATCCTGGGAATCATGGCTCAAGCTTTCGGTGATTCTCTGGGGACTGGATAAGAGAGAGTTTGGTTTATTGAAAGACTGAGCCAGAATATGGGAGATTTCGAATTCTGCAACTGGATCTTCCAGTAGTTCATCGTGATTCTCGGAAGATTTTTCAGCTAGTTCTTCTTCTTCCAGGTAGAAGTCCTCTTCCTGTCCCTTCTCTTCCCGTACCTTTTGCGCCACTTGTTCTTTTTCTTCTTGTTCTCCTTGTTCCATTTGTCCTTCATTTTCTCCTTCTTCATCTTGTTCCTCTTCTACCTCTTCTACCTCTTCTTCCCTTTCTTCCCGCTCTTGGGAATCCTCAGATCCATGAGATTTCTTGTCTTGAAAAGTATCCAGTGCTTGAGTGCCCATTTCCACAACACCAACACGGCTCTTGGGAACATAGTTGTTGCGGTCGTTGTAGAACGACGTGAGCTCCTCCCGGAAGACCTCGCATAAAACATCCTCACACAGCATCATCACCAGCCGTTTATCTGGAGTAACATTGACGTCCACTAGCGAGGGGTCCAAGGTCAAATTGAGCACAAACACTGGAGACTGGGTGGCATTATAAGACCGGTACACCTCGTTGGCTATCTTGACAAGCCGTTTGTGGGTCACAGGCCGCAGATTAATGCTAAGAAACTGTCTATCAGTGGCCCCACGTCCCATCCCAAAGGAGTAGTCGGAAATTAACCCTTTCACCGTCATACACAACCCCAGGGGCACGCTCTGCATATTGAGTTTGAAGCGAGCATCAATGTTTTCAATGTGGAACTCAAGTGGCACGAGCCCATGTGCTCCGTTGCTCCCATATAGACTCACTAGCACATCCGGAACCGAGGCTCGAAGCCCCTGGGTCCCCAACACCATGGTTCTTTTCCCCGTATTCCCACTGATGTTGTAGAGCGTAAACCGAATGTGGGGGTATGCCACGAGGTAAGCCATCATCACCAGGAGCGCCTTGGAGTACTCCCGTTTAATGTGGCGGACATAGTTTTTCTGCCTGACGGGCATTCCATTGAAGATCTCTGTGACCAGCACCGTGGTTCCCTTTTTCCCCGTAACTGAAGACTTTTGGTGACTGAGGGATCCCATAGAGTCATAGTCCAACACCGAAGCACGGGGATAGGAATTCAGGGAGCAGGTGACGATGGAAACTCGGGCCATGGCACATAAAGAGCTCATGGCCTCGCCCCGAAACCCTAGTGATGTCATACACTCCAAGTCCTCAAAGCTATGGAGTTTGGAGGTGTGATGTTTAAGGCATATGGACAGGAAATCCAGGGGGTCGATTCCAAATCCGTTATCCAGAACCTCCACAGACGCAGCGCCGTAATTATTAAGCGTCACGTCGATTTTATCACTTTCGGCATCAATGGCATTATCAATCAATTCCTTGATTATGGCCGTGAGATCCACAATCACCTGGCCAGACGTGATCTTGGACGCATCCTGGTTGCTAATAGATTGGATATGCATTCGGAGGAGTCATGCAGTCTTGAAACTCTAGCTATATATAACAAATCTATTCTGGTGGATCGCTAGCTTAGGTGCAGCTTAACTGGTGCAGTGTGATGTATGGTGAGAGAGACGCGTAATGGTCATGTGCGCTGGTGCAGGCCACCCCAGACCCATACACTCACCACAACCACCACCAAGAATCCCAGCCACAAGCCTCCTACTTGTATATTTTCTATGTATATTTCGTGCATTCCATTTCCTTTTTACGTACTTTGAATACTATTTCTAGACCTACTGGGCTTAAGAGTACCATAGAGTATCAGTACAAGAAAGCGAATAGTATATTATATATTATTATATATTCTTATACAGTACAGTATACTATATATATTATTGTATACTATTATAAGCAATTACATATTATTATATATTATTATATACTATTATAAACAATTACATATTATTATACATTATATATTATTATATACTATTATAAACAATTACATATTATTATACATTATATATTATTATAGAGAGTATAGTGAGAATAAGTAAGGTGCGATTCCTGGCCCATCCAAATCTAATACTGAGTCATTTTTCCCCTAGCGAGTACACCCAGCTGAGCCATGGTGCACGGCGTAATAGGACGCCATACTATTTTTAAATCTATAAATCATGTAATGGGCTTGAATTTCCCGAACTTCATGAATACTTTTTTCACTGATATTTACCCCTTATTGGCTGTCTATAGACACTGTTTAAGAACTGTGTAGACTGCCACTTCGTGAGTGTCCTTTATGCACTACTATAATACTACTACTATACTATCACTATAATCATATTACTAATATACTATAATCATATTACTACTATACTACTATACTACTATATGCCATACTATACTATAATCATATTACTACTATACTACTATACTACTATATGCCATACTATACTATACTATAATACTACTATATACTATACTACTATATACTATACTACTATATACTATACTACTATATACTATACTACTATATACCATACTGCGACTAATTCGCACTCGCTGGATTACCCTACTGGATATTATAATAACATGAATAAGAACAAACGACCATGAATTCTAAATTAGGAAATATTGATCCATATAGTGAATACCAACTACCACTTCTTCAATAATTGGATGCTAGTTTTTATTCAGCCTAGACAGAAGTATATTGTTTTGCACCCATTATGCGCGCACTACTGTCCATTAGAAATAACTGTCCATTAGAAATAACTGTCAATCAGAAATAAACACTGTCAGAAATAAACACTGTCCATTAGAAATAAGCACTGTCCATCAGCCAGTTGGCTCACCCTCGTGATCCTCCAATTTTGAATTACCCCTTTTGATTATTGCTTATTTAAGAAGCTATTCTAGGGATTCTTTTAATATTTTTACTTATTACTACTGCTACCTAGATTATACTAATTATAGTCATAGTACTTACTGTGCCATTGGCTTCTTGTACTCTACTAGACTACGTAGTACTGGATCTATGTACTACTCTTCTTTGTCACGTGACCGGTTCTTGTGTCACGTGACCCGTTTTTAATTATCACGTGACCGCGACAGGTCACTTGGCCGCAAATTACCTCTACCTACTAACCTCCTACTCACACCCAATACACCCAGAAAAGTTCTGGATACTTGCAGATTTGGATACTTGGAGATTTCCAGATCTTGTCAACTGCATGGAGACCTTGAATGTTGAAAATGTCCTTCTCCAGCTCCGCGAGTTCTTGGTCATTTGGATCTCCCAGATCATCTACTACAATAATATCTACCCCGACAACATCTTCGAAAAGAAAAAGTACTTGGACTTGATCATCTATGAGAGCCGTGCTCCGCCTCTCTCGGATTACCTCTTGCAGTTTGCCTCCCACATGGTGTCTGTATTGGTACAGAAAGAAGGCGGCGGGAAGGTCCATGAGGTCATTGTGGTTGTCTATAAGGAGAGCAGCCTGCACGTGGCCAAACGGTATGTGGTGAACTTCAGTCATTTCTTGGGGCTTGCCAATGAAATCTCCTCCTTGGAATTTCTTGTGAAGAAGGCACCGGTCCATCTGGCCCAGCTTAATGTGCCGGATCTCACCTGCAACAACCTCTACACCCACCTTCGGAGTCTTATGTTTTTCCACATGGAGGAGCTTAAGCGGACACAAGAGCCTCCTAACAACGACTTTTTCTTTAAGTTGTTGCTTAACGTCGATGGGTCCGTGGACCTTTCATCGGAGCAGGCACAATGGGTGAAGTTGACCACGAAGCCCGACTCCAGACGAATCAAACATGTGGCCTTGGGCGAAGTGGAACTTGGGTTCTTTTGTTTTGACATGCACAACGAGTACATTCTTTGATCCACCATCAAAGATGTGTATGTCTGTCGCATAGTGTTATGGTCAGTGATAATGAGTTGCGTCAAGAATTAGGGCTATGGCCACCTGCAATTTGGGTTATGGTGGTCCAGAACTACCATCAAACAATGAAGGATGAACAATTAGTCATTATTTAATTCTGATGACCCACTATGCCATGTCAAGAGAAGACTAGTGCTCATAACCACCTAACATACCCTACTTGATACTTCCTGGCTATACTTTCGGCTATACTTCTGCATTTACTTCCGGGTTTGTTTACTTCCAGCTCTACTTCCCAATACTTTTTCCCTGCTATAGTTTCTGGCTTGGATAAGCTTATCCGAATGGATATTTTCTCCCGCATTGGTTACGGTTTGGGCTATTGTGCCCGCTCAATTCGGCAAGTGTCTAAAACTCCAGACGCATGGAGAGCCACTCATCTTTGCAGGTATAATGACTAGGGCCTGCATCAAGGTACGTCGAAAGATGAAAGGAATAAGATTTAAGACGGCTCAACTTCCTTTGTTTCCTTTTCCTTCATCACTCAAACAATCATAATGGCCGCTCCTCAACAATCCTCCAAGAAATCCTCTGCTCCAAAGGACAACTTCTGGACGCTCAAGACCAAGTACGGATGGTCGCCAGCCTGTGTCATTGCTTAAGACATTAAAAGACAGGAGCAGACATTTTAGTATACTCTAATACATAATATTCTTGATACATTACTATTGATACATTAATTTCAATAAGGAGACATACTAGATACTGAATAGTAATACTCTAATACAGTGTATACTCTAATACAGTGTATACTCTAATACATATATTTAATGTTAGTGTAGATATGCATGTGTAGGTAGAGCCAATGGCTCAATGCAGACGTCTATGAGTCAGACGGTTAGATTTTATTGTGGAGTCCCATGAGGTTCTTCAAGTTCTCATACATGAAGTAACTGATGGAGACTGCAGGGGCCACCTTGGCGAGGTTGGGCACCAAGCCTTTGAACAAGCCTGGGGCTCCTTCTCGCTGGATTGTCTTAGCAAACACATCTCTGAAACCGTCGTATTTGTATGGATGTGCATATGTTCCTTGTGCCTGCAACCTGGTCCGTAATAGATTGAGAGGATATACCACAGTGGCTCCAAAAGTGCCTGAGAGTGCACCCAAGGTCAAGATTATGGAGTTGGGCAAACGCACCAGGTCCTCTGAAATGGACAATTTGGCAGCCTCGCGCTTGATGAGCCAGTTCTTTATGGTGCTGAACGTGCCCAAGTCAAGTGCTGCATATGGGAAGATACCACTGGTGCCCACCAAGATGCCCTTATAAAAGGCCCGAACTCCTCCCTCTTTGAACATGGTCTTGGCTGTTTCGATCAAGAGCGTGTTGCCCTTGACATGCAGGTCGAGGTTGGAGCACTGGAGCCGGAACTTCAACGTGTCCAATGGGTATACAGCAAACTGCGACACCACTCCTCCAAGACCTCCTGCCAAGTACGTTGATACGCGAGAAAGGTCCTTTGTATCGGATACACCTTCGATGGTGGCCAAGGAACGTTTGGTGGCCTCGAAAGAACCAAACTTCATGGCCGATTCGGGAAACACCTTGAGCACATTAAGCCCGTTTCCAACATAGAATGCCCGTAGCCCTCCCTGGAGGAAAATGGTGCGGGCAGCCTGGATAATTGGAGAACGGATTGTTCGGGTATGGAAGCTGGCCGCATCAGCAGGAGCAGCCTTTGCCTTCGCTCGGGCCAAGGCCAGACGTGCTTCTTCAATGACTTGACGAGAAGCCCCCAGGGCCACGTCCTGCATGATCTTCTGCTTGGAGTTCATTACCGTGGACGACAAGTCGGTTCGGGCAATGAGGAACACCTTTATACGGTCAAAAGGGGCCGTGCATGACCGGGACACAACCCCCGAGAGGCCACCCGCAAGGAAAAAGCCAAAGCCGCTTAGAAACTGGTTGATCAAGGTCACATCTCCATCCGACGACAAGTCTAGTTCCTCGGCAATGTAAGAAAAGGCAGTTTTGATGCGTGAGCCATGAAGACGAGGCATTAAAAGCAAAAAGTCCCGGAACTCCTCGTACGAAATGTACCCGAGGTGGTTTTGGTCGATCTGCTTGAATATACGGTCCACCATATCCTCGGAAGGACTCAAATTCAAGGTCTTCTTCAAGTAATGAATGAAATCTGCCTTAGTCAACTTTCCATCGTTATTCTGATCGATTTTATGGAACCCCTTCAAGATCTGGTCGTCGGTGGTTGTAAGGTAAAGCTTAAAGTCATTGAAGTCAATGACCTTGTCCTTGTTATAGTCAAACGAGTTGAAGATCTTCTCCACCAAATCAGGGTTTCCAGCCACAGGATGATTAAGCGTCTTGATGGCCTTTTTAAAATCGGACAAGGTGATTTCGCCACTGTTCTCAATGTCTAGCTTGTGGAAGAGGTTCTTATAGTCGTGTGACGGGATGGGGTCGTGGGACAGTATGTTCTGCACAGAGTGCCGAGGCCTTTCCAGCAGGCCAGAGTCCTTGATACTGCGCTCCGAAGCCATGATGGTTCAGGGGATATGGGGCGGAAGCTTATGTTGAACCAAGAGGTGTTAACGTGTAAGATATTTTTTCAGTGTGGAGTAAGCGCTCTTCTGAGACATGCCATTTGTCGAGGGTCACGTGACGCGCCCGGAAGCCGAAGACCAACTTCAAACTTGAATGATTTGTTCCGATTTATGAAATACTGGGCGATGACTTGATTTTATTGGCTGTATTATTGAGACTGTATATATGGCGGATATTGTGCTAATTTTCCGATTGTATTTGGCATTGTGGTTGTGAATGGGCATTGTTATGCTGTAGCGAATTGGCACATTGCTCCAGTCTGTGGCTGTGTGCAGGACAAGACAAAATGAAGACAAATAGAAGACAAGAATATACAGGTAGACATTAGACAAAAAGACAAAAAGAATAGACAGAAAGATAACAATAGAAAACTGATAACCAACAACTCCACCTCTATACAGGAAGATTCCCCTCTTCTCTACTCACTCAGCAGCTCGTTCTAGAGGTGTCTTGGCCTAATACTGAGGGGTGTATGCAGTACGGGAACCATACACTAATAGACAGTAACAGTGTAATAGACAAAGGTCGACGATTAGACAATTAGACAATTAGACAATTAGACAATTAGACAATTAGACGAAAAGACGAAAAGACGAAAAGACGAAAAGACAGATTATTCTTAAAAAACTCAATTAGGATTATTGATGGAAAGTATGGTGTTTGGGTGGAGTGCGACTGTCTCTCTCTGGCTCTTTTCGGGCTCTTTTCGGGCTCTTTTGGCTGAAAAATATGACTGCGAAATATCAGGAACCTCCAACACCCACCAAAAACTGCAACAGGGGCCAAAAATCAGAAACATTTCTGATTGGCCTCAAAATACACAAAAAGCTTCAAAGCGAACAAATCTCCAGGACCGTGACTTTTCTTAAAAAAAAAGCCTCTGTAGTCACTGTATGCTCTTTAGTGTCTGTAGTTCAGTAATCAGTTAGACATTCACATGGCCTGAGATTCTGTTTCTGAGATCTCAACATGGTCTGACGACTATGCTAGCCAGAACAAGTCCTCCGTCACATTCCCCAAAAGTTCCTTGATCCTTAAAAAGATCGTGTCCAACTCCTCGGTGATGGTGGATGTCACCAACAAATACGAGTAGAGCAACACATAGTCCTCGTTGGTTAAGTCCACCTTGGATGCACTGGTTTGCGTGCGGAACTCCGATAGCTTCAATAGAAGCCGGTCCTTGGCATGTTCGGTGGAGGCTGGTTTGGTGGGTAGTGGAAACCCAAGCGCTATAGCACTTGCTATCATGTAGAACGTTAGGAAGATGCGCTGCTCGAGCTCCTCTCGCTCGCTTTCAATGTACTTCAACACATACTCTTCGTTTGGCACGAGCGCAGGGTCCACTTCAATCATCAACTGGAGATTCAGAAACGCATCCAAGATCGAAGAAGTGCTTTTCAAAAGCTTCTCGTAGATATCTGTGGGGAACTTTCCCTTGAGCCGGAACTCTAGAGGTGCCTGCTTGCATAGTGTCTGACACTCAACCAAGAGTTTGCGGGTCTCGCTATAATCCTTCAAGCCCGTGAGTCGACACCCTTCGCTGGAGTCGTTATAGTCCATGGGATCGCTGTTCCACACCACTCCCATTCGAAGCCACAAGATTGTGAGCCCGGACTTCAACCTGGACCGTGCACTGTTGCGGAGGAAGACGTTGGCCACCACCAAGGCCCATATGATTCCAATGGACACCGCAAGAAACCGGTGCACGGCGATTTCCCCCACTATAGGCCGGTCTCCACCTTCCTTACCATCTTCGGAGTCGTTCAGCGCCATACTGTAGGAGTATAGCGCCGTCAAGTTGTATGCAAGCAAGATGAACCGGCCATAGGCATTATTGCTTTTCCAGTAGATGATGATGTAGAAACACGGCAACGAGAGCATGAAGCCCGTGGTGCCCAAAACAATGGAGTTTCCATCGGATATGAGCCATGCAATGTATGCCAAAAACGCCCCGAGAAACGTACCCAAAAACCGCCATTTCACCGTCATATTGGTGGCTCCAAGCGACTTACTCATCATGATGCAGTAGATGGCCAACGTCCATTCGAGTCTGTAGTCAACAAAAAACCTCTTTGTTTGAGGTAAAAATGCAAACACTGAAATACAAAAAGCACCCACACCCACGCGAATACCAAATTGCACGTCCGTGCGTTTAAAAACACTTAAAAGCCGCCAGACTTTGAGTCTGAGACTTTCCTTTTGGACCGTTCTGGGGAGCCCCGGTTCCAGGGTCGAAATGGGTTTCAACTGAAGCTTAAGTTCATGCAAAGCGTCCACAAAACTGGCTTCAAGTCGAGCATCTCTTTTGCTGGGATTAGTGGGTGTGGAGCACCAGAACTTCAACCATTTCCACGACCTGGAACGTTCCTTGGCCACGGTTTCAAAGTCCTCCGTAAGTTGCAAGAACCGGATTAGCTGTCGTCCGTAAAGAGCCATCAAAGAAGTAAAGTTTCCACAACATGCAGTGACTTCCTCCTGGTCAGTTTTGAAATCAAGAGAGTTGGTTTCAAAGATCTTCTGCGAGTAAAGCTTGTCGAAAGACTGCACCTGTTTGGTTTCAAATAGCTCAATAGCCTTGTGCAACGAGTTTTGGTAATTGGACGACTTGACAAAGAAACTCTGGTTGACATCATTGACAAACGTCTTCTCGAATGGTACTTGAGCCATCACCTCCTTCACGGTAAACACAAGCGACTTGACGGACGGAGCCAAGTAGTACACGAACAAGTCGAAGAGCTGGGTGGAGTAGACTGCATGGTAGTCAACCTCGGACTCCGGGCCCGAATCCTGGAACGATAGAGTCCCCAAATTCTCCACCAGCTCCGAAATACCCAGCCGTTGGCGAGTATCACGCGTGGCCACGCTCCTGGAGTCCAGCTCGTAGGTGGAGTCGTGCGGAGGCTCGAGGTTGTCCTCCCGAAGAACCTGGCCCTGCATTTCACAAGAGGACCGTAAGGCATGCAAATGCTCCATCAAGGAGTTGGTGGCATCGACGATATCACAATACAGAGCGTACTCGTCCTCTTTCCCCACCAAGAAAAGCTCGTACCGGGCCTCCTCCAAGTTCTTGGTCAATTCAGCACTCTTCTTGCGGAGCAGAGCAAAGACTGTGCTATCCTTGGCCGAGATCTTCTCGCCATGAAGGAACCGATGGGTCACCACAGAAACTAGCGAAGACATGATATTGAAGGAGTCGTTGAGCGAATGACGTAACTGATTCACGGCACTTTTGGGCCACAAAACATAGCAAATCACCACCGAAACCATGGCCCCAGTGATCACCACGCGAGACGTAGAAAACAACCGCATCATGGGAATCGTATTGGAGTTCAAAGAACCCTCTTTGACGATGCACGTGACAATAGATATGGAGGCCAAGGAACATGCAGTATTGAAAGTCTCTCTATTGACCTTCTGTTTCATAAAAGCAATGACCCCCAAACCTATTGATGATACCACGAGGTCAATCGTATAAGAAACCTCATCTTCGCCCACATTAAAATAGTAGCTTGACACGGTCCTGCACACCAACGATAAGCTGAAGGTGAACAGTAGCGATAGGAGGACAAATAACACCAGCTGATGCATGGACCCTTTTGTCCTGGCCGGGTGGAAATAAACCGCCGTTGTAGCAGCCACGTGTTTCGAATCTGTGTTCCCTAAAAATGCACTGAAGGGTGAGTAGTAAACCCCTAAAGACGCTATTAAGTAGGCCACCGCACACTTCAATACGTTGCGAGTCACTTGGCCATCCAAAACAGTTCTGATTTCGTGGTTGTATTTTTGGAATCTTTGTAAGAGCGTCACGGGCTCCTGTGCTCCGCTAGAGGTGTCGGAGTCGGAGTCGAGAATGGTGCTATCATTGAAGCTCTCGAACTCAGTGTTAAAGAATGAGTCGCTGCGTGACACTTTCTTGCCGGAATGGGCCAAGATCACGGAACTCAGTTTGGCCAATTGACGGACACGTGTGAGCACCGTTTCTCGAACCTCGCTGTCGAGAAGGCTAGTGTTTTCATTGGGTAGAGCCATGTTAGGGAATGAGTAGTAGCTGGGAATGAGAGTGTACATGTCACGTGACCTGGCGAAGCCACAACCACGTATCAACATCTATGATTTAACTCTTGAAACACCTCTACTTCGACATTTAACATCTTCGCCTTCTTGGCGGCTACATTCACTCATTATTCATTCTATTACACGGGCGACACGCGCCTGATAAGCGTTTCAATCGTTAGTTGCCCAACCCTCTGCGGCGAGGGCCAAGAAGAAAGGCATTTTGGAATTAGTCTTCTTGGTTGGTCTCGCCCGAAACCTACTCCTCGTCCCCGTAGCCCACAATATCCTTGAAGAGCTGGGCGCATGGCACTGAGGCCCCTAGCTTGGCACACAACAAGAAGACTCCGCTTAACTTGCGGTGCAACGAGTAAGTTTCCTCGGGAGGTGGCGACAACCGCTGGTTCAACATCAAGCCGATATTGTCACGCACACGATCGGTGATTGTTTGGTTGCTGAATGAAAAGAGCTTGGAGTGTTCGTTGGGCATGAAGGCCTCACCCAACACCATCACCAGGTCCACGTGCGCCTTGGTCATCAGAGGCGACTCCAATCCCGTCAAGTATCCCAAGATCTTGGAGTAATTTTCCACACCCTTGCGGTCGCCTCTCACTGCTGCACGCAACACCTCCACGTAGTTGTCAACAAAGGTATCGTTGAATTCACGAGCAGCACCAAAGTCAAGAAGCTCGATTTTTTTTGTGTCGTCATTGTATAAGAAGTTGGCCCAGTTAGGATCCGTTTGCATGAACTTGAACTCCTTGAGCTCCTTCAAGCAAAGGCGCATGATGTTGGTAGCGATCCAGTTCTTTGTTTCCTGGTCCCAGTTGCCCTTAACGATCTCTGTACCTTTCATTTTTTCCATGGTCAAGACGTGCTCTCCGCACATGTTGTGAATGACTCGAGGTACTTCAAACACCGGGTCGTCTTTCAACAACTCCCGGAACCGGATCAAGTTCTGGGCCTCCCGGATATAGTCACACTCCCATTTGAGCTCCACACGTGCATTGGCTATGGTTTTATCGAGGAAAAGACCAGGGGGTAAAATGGACAGCGCAGTCAAAAGTAAAAGAAGGTTGTTCAAGTCGGAGTCGATGGAGTCTGCAACGCCGGGGTACTGCACCTTGACCACCACAGGGGTCAAGTTTTCAGTCACAGCATCGTGCACCTGGCCAATCGAAGCAGCAGCAAAAGGAACGTCTTGGAACAGGGTATAGTTGCGAGAGCGCCATTCCAGGCCCAACTCGGCCAGCATCACCTTCTCCAACTGCAGGAGCGGCATGTAGTGAGCCAGGTTCTGCACACGCAACAATATCTGCTGAATCTCGGCAGGTAAAAGCGACAGATCCTGGAAAGAGAGCATCTGGCCCACTTTCAAAGCAGCGCCTCTCATTTGCGAGAACTTGCGAGCCATGCGCTCGATATTGGACGGACTAAGGAAAAGACTCTTGAGAGAAATATCGCTCTTGTTTCCCAGAGCATATTGCTTGATGCCATGGGATGCGGCACTGAGGCCCATTCCAGCGGCTAAAGAGCCGTAGTGGAAGATTCTGGCCAACCGGGTGGTTGGAACCACGCTCTGCGACATGACAAACTCAGGACTATCCTTCAAACCAATAGTCTTTGGCTTCAACTTGGCCTTGGACTTTTTCTTCTTGTGTTTGACGTGGTCCTCCACAAACACCGTCTTGGTGGCGTAGTGGCGAGTCTGCAAAATAGACCCCAAAGGTGTTGGCCCCCGAGATAGAGAAGCTTGTGCAGCCCGAGTTTGGAGTCCTACATTTTGGAGACCCAGAGAACTTTGCACCTCATCACTTAACCCGGCACGGCCCCTTTGAGCTGCATTCTGTAGCGAGTCCCACATCTTTGTGTTGGGATCATGGGCCTTGAGCAGACCGGATATAAAAGAGCTCGTATACCAAGACGAGGCATCGTTTAGCAAAACGTTGAGCGAGCGGCCGGCGACGGAGCCTGCAGCCGAGGTCACAACGGCCGCTTCGTAAAGAGATTTTCCTAAAGACATCAGCGTGGACGAACGCAATAGAGGAAGAAAAGCGTAGGTAGTTTTGGTGGGGGAGCGTGTAGTAGAAGAAGCGGTTTCGCACAGGCGGAGAAAAAGAAAGAAGGAAACGAAAAAAGTGTCGCGGCTCGATGCAACACGCACGGCGGGCCGCGTCCAGGGCCCATGCCAGAAAGTCTAGAAACGGAATAGCGGGGGGGAAAAAAAAAAAAAAAGGAACTTCCCGAAATAAAGACCATACCAATCTGATTTTAGGTGTATAGTTTTTGTGTAGCTTTTATGGCGTGGTGATGTGGGGGTTGGTGTTCTGAGCTGGTTTCAGGAGTGTCTGGTATGATTGTCTTGGATGACTGTTTATAGATTTGGCGCACTATAGTGTGCCGGTGCCGGCCTTCGCAGAGCATTGTATAGGAACATCTTCGGATATATATATATAAGGAGTTTGTGTTTGTGTATTTATATTTGTGTCTGTGTCTGTGTCTTTGTGTCTTTGTGTCTTTGTGTCTTTGTGTTTGTGTTTGTGTACACCCATATATATATAGGTATATTTGCCATGCCTGGTGGTGGTAGTTTTTGTATGGACTGGTGGTGGGTGTTGCAGGACGGACTTCCTTGTCCAGTGCACTGCACTTTGCTCCGGAGCGCGGGCTCACAATGCTCCGCAACCTTGGACTGGCGCAGCGGTGCTGGTGCAGCGTTACGAGCGTGTGCCGCGGGGTAGTGGAGGACTGCAACACGTGCGCACTCTTATCTGCCACGGGTTTGCATCTTCTCAATGACTAATACTGAGGGCTATTTGTTTATTGCTATTTGATAGGACCTGGCCTGCATGCAACGCCAATCCTCCACTATTCCGATAACCAATGATATACTTTGCTTTCGTTTCACGTGATTAGCCTCCACGAATTTACACGTGATTAGCCTCCACGAATTTACACGTGATTAGACTCCTTGAATCACGCCTACAACTAAACTTTCACTCCGCACTAGGGAATCCGACGCCTCATCCGCGGCGTATCCAATCCTCCTAAAATTAGCTCATTATCAATTCACGCACTCACTCCGCAGTCACTAATTATACTAACTTATTACACACTATACACCACTACACTTACTATAATTCCACTACAGGTATTATTGGATTTTTGGTGCTTACTTTTTTGGACTGATACTACGACACTATTACAGGTCTTTACACTGATTATTGACACTGATTATGAAGGGTAATTGTCTATAGACTCTACTGTGAAGTGACTTCCTGGTGAAGTATTCTGTACTCGGGTTTAGTAGAAAATCTTCTGTCCTATACATAATTCTGCTGGTACTTTTGATCACTTGGACGTTCCTTTAATATCGGTCGGTTCTTTATTCTATAGAAATAGGCTTATATCGAGAGTAGAAACGGAAAGTGGAGCTATATGGTGGTATGTGCAGTACCGGCTATACAATAGTGGAATTACAGATGATCAGTTTTATATTCAGTTGCGATGATAGTAACTGAATTCTTACAGTAGATTATTGTTTCATGCTATTCTTCAGTGTGTCCTGCATATAAACACGGGTGTACGGATCTATTGCCAGTATTCAATAGTTCCACTAACGACTACATCCTCTTGAGTCATGGAAATTAATAGTATATATAGACCTAGCAAAACCCCATCCTACTCCATACTCTATATCTCTTGGACCATAGTATGGCTGGAACTGTAGTGTAAACCCTGTACTGCTGAAAGTAGTATTCTGTCCAGATCCTCCAGGCCTGGCTCTTCCGTTGAATACAAAGAAAGGTGTTTTCCAGAGGTGATGGAAGGAGGTGAGAACTCCAAAGAAATTTGAGTATATAGACAAACAGCCTCTTCATTTATCCTCTTCCCTGCCTTATGATCCGTCTTCAAAACCTTTTTCCTAGTACCATCATTCCATTACATACTTTCTGTATTACTACTCAAGATGTGGAGCTGAAACATCACGTAGAGAATAATAGTGGAATATAGTTTCCATAGAGTGTAGTGTCCATAGAGTGTAGTGTCCATAGAGTACATTAATATGGTATAGGATAAAAGAGAATAATTCAGAGTAGAGATGGTGGGGAATGGAAGCACTATAGAGTAGTATATTCTAATTCTAAAGTAGTGAGATTGTTATACCACTTATTATGTCCTTGTAGACCTACAACTTACACTGTACTATTCTGTACTATTCTAAGCCTGTGCTGCATACTACTGCGGTGCTGCATATACCTTTTAAAGACCTCTTTTTGATTACTAGACTTGACGAATTGGCCGAACTTCTTAGCTGATGAATTTTCATTCCGGATTTTTGCTTGTTCGAAAAAATCTATGCTTTATTGATTAGCCAATATTGGTCCACTTGGGTGACTCCTTAGCTGACACTAGGAGTCAAGTCAAGTCATGAATAGATCCATTTTTACTATCAGACTTGACAATTCTTGGACTTGGGTGCAGTCCTATCCCGATTAGGCGGTATATCTAGGATCTTGTATATCTCCAAAGTCTCGCTAGTAAAGAGTACATCTAGTAACTCTAGTGTATAGAACATAAGCAGTAGTATTCAGAATGATGTGTAAATACTGTACCGTCCATGATATTGGCCTATGGTTTTGGGTCAGTGATTTAGAAAAACTATACTGAAATCAAAAGGATATTTTAGAATCCACTTGCTCTGGAAAGTCGTACCCAGAACTACTAGCAGGGCTTCTAACCGGTCGTGCGTCTGTGTGCAGTCCATCTTCAACCCACAACCTCTAACGACTCTGCTAGGGAGATATACTTTACTTAGAGTAACAGGCGCAAATTACTAGATCGAATAACATAATATTAGTGCACTATATAACTAGCTAATCTAGCGTCCTGGGAATTTCCCATTATATTCTCGTGTCCTGCATATACCCTTGTGGTTGACCATAGTCATACAGTCATACCGTCATACATTTCATAATCTTAACAATATATCATATAGTCAATATTCTGTTGTATGCCGGACCCTCTAGTGCTAATACTAGCATAATCTAGCACCTAGCATTGGTGTGATGATGTAGTAAAGATGTCTCGTTTTACACCGGGAATTTTCCTGGAAGCACCATTCATGGTTTTTCTAAATACGATTCTGCCTCAGTATTTATCTAGTCTTTTTCCTAATATCAACTTTTACTAGCACCTTTTTTCCCTATCAATTTCTATATTCTGTCTAGCAGAGGTGGTCGGGACTGCACACACCGCCGCGATGAGATAAATCTCCGTCCCACAACATCCTCCTCACCAATGGCAAAGGAAGACAAGAAGAAGTACAAGAAGCAAAAGCTCCAGGATTCCGTGGCGGAGACTGTGGCAGAAAGTGCAGAGGAGAGTATGAAAAAACATGCCCACAACGAGACCCCCGTCCAAATGGAGGTGCACGATGATGGAGAGTTCAACGCAGCGCAAAGGTTCAAAACGACCGCTGCCATTGCGCAGAAATTGGAGGATCGCAAAAATAACCCATTTACAGGAAGAAAGTTCACCCAGAAGTATGTGGATATCTTGAGAACAAGAAGGGAGTTGCCTGTGCATGCGCAGAGAGACGAGTTCTTGAGGATCTTCCAGAGCACGCAGATTATGGTGTTTGTGGGAGAAACCGGATCGGGAAAAACAACCCAGATCCCCCAGTTTGTTCTTTACGACGATATGCCTCACCTCAGCGGGACCCAGGTCGCCTGTACGCAGCCCAGAAGAGTGGCAGCCATGTCCGTGGCCAAGAGAGTGGCTGATGAGATGGATGTGGAGCTTGGAGAAGAGGTGGGGTACTCCATCCGGTTTGAAAACAAAACTTCGCCAAAAACAATCCTCAAGTACATGACCGATGGTATGTTGTTGAGAGAGGCCATGGAGGACCACACTTTGGCCCGCTACTCGTGTATCATCTTGGATGAGGCCCACGAAAGGACCTTGGCCACCGATATTCTTATGGGATTACTAAAGCAGATCACGCTAAGAAGACCCGACTTGAAGATCATCATCATGTCTGCCACCTTGGATGCAGAGAAGTTCCAGAACTACTTCAATGGTGCTCCTTTACTTGCTGTTCCTGGCCGTACACACCCGGTGGAAATCTACTACACCCCTGAGTACCAGAAGGATTATTTGGATGCCGCCATCCGTACTGTGTTGCAAATCCACGCTACTGAAGACCAGGGAGACGTGCTTTTGTTTTTGACCGGTGAAGAGGAGATCGAGGATGCATGCAGGAAAATCCAGTTGGAGGGTGACGAGCTTGTTAGAGAACAAGGCTGTGGGCCAATCAAGGTGTATCCGTTGTATGGATCATTGCCTCCCAATCAGCAGCAGAAGATTTTCGATCCAGCTCCAGAAAACCATAAGCCTGGTGGAAGACCTGGCAGAAAGGTCATTGTGTCCACCAATATTGCCGAGACTTCGTTGACCATCGACGGAATTGTTTACGTGGTGGACCCTGGGTTTTCCAAGCAAAAGGTCTACAACCCCCGGATCCGGGTGGAGTCCTTATTGGTATCGCCCATCTCCAAGGCTTCGGCCCAGCAAAGAGCAGGTAGAGCAGGACGTACGAGGCCCGGAAAGTGCTTCCGTCTTTACACTGAAGAGGCGTTCAAAAAGGAGCTTATCGAGCAGCTGTACCCCGAGATCTTGCGGAGCAACTTGGCGTCTACAGTGTTGGAATTGAAGAAGTTGGGCGTGGACGACTTGGTGCATTTCGACTTCATGGACCCCCCAGCCCCAGAAACCATGATGAGAGCCCTTGAGGAGCTCAACTACTTACAGTGTCTCAGTGACGAAGGAGACTTGACGGCGTTGGGCCGGCTTGCTTCCATCTTCCCCTTGGACCCCATGTTGGCAGTGATGTTGATTGGGTCTCCCGGCTTCAAGTGCTCCGAGGAGATCTTGACCATCGTGGCCCTTCTATCCGTGCCCAATGTGTTTGTCAGGCCAGCATCAGCCCGCAAGAGAGCCGATGAGATGAAGATGGCTTTTGCTCATCCAGATGGAGACCACTTGACGTTGCTCAACGTGTACGAGGGCTTCAACTCCGACGATGCCTACAACTTGGGAGTGCACCAGTGGTGCCGGGACAACTTCTTGTCGTACCGGTCTTTGCTCTCAGCCCGGAATGTGCGGTCGCAGTTGGGCCGGATCATGGAGAGACATGACTTGGAGCTCAACAGCACGGACTTCGAGAACCCTCAGTACTGGGACAATATCCGCAAGGCGTTGGCTGCAGGGTTCTTCATGCAAGTGGCCAAGAAGAAGAGTGGAAACAAGGGTTTCTTGACCATCAAGGACAACCAGGATGTGTTGGTGCATCCGCTGACGGTGTTGGCCAAAGAGGACGAGTGGGTGATCTACAACGAGTTCGTTTTGACGTCTAAGAACTACATCCGGACGGTGACCAACATCAAGCCGGAGTGGTTGGTGGAGTTGGCCCCCAAGTATTACAACTTGGAACATTTCTCCAAGGGCGACGTCAAGCTTTCTTTGGAACGAGTGATTGCACGTGTGGAGTCCATGAAAAAGATCAAGAATGGGAAGTGAAGGTGAGGACTATACTACCAATTCAGAAAAGGATTAGTACAGCATGGAGATAAAGTGGACCTAGAAATATAGCATCTTCAGTGAAATAGCGGATACGTCCAAAGATATTAATAGGATAAAACACCTACAAGATTCTCACTTCTACTTAAAGGTGGAAATAAAAAAGTACTCGTCATAGAAATGGATACTAGGATCATATAAATCTCTACACTAGAAGAATATTAGTGAAGGCAGTTTATATGGGACCTAAAGGCTGTGTATGCAGGATAT
Source organism: Metschnikowia kamakouana (assembly GCA_002374535.1). Taxonomy (NCBI): domain Eukaryota; kingdom Fungi; phylum Ascomycota; class Pichiomycetes; order Serinales; family Metschnikowiaceae; genus Metschnikowia; species Metschnikowia kamakouana. The sequence goes on from NKZX01000824.1 coordinate 674,149, forward strand.
CACATCTTCAATAAGCTCGAAATTGAAAGGAATAATCCATAGATGAATTAAAAAGAATAAACGAGAGAGTACCGATTAGTGTATGAGTCTATGAGTCCATCCCAACTGTCCAGCCTCGTCCAGTATAGTATAGTATAGTATAGTATAGTATAGTATAGTATAGTATAGTATAGTATAGTATAGTATAGTATAGTATAGTATAGTATAGTATAGACGTATTGAACGTCTCATATCCCGATGATTAGATGTTCAGTCTTCTTTTTTGACAGTAGTAGAAATTGAAAAATAGAACAGAATGAGTTTGACACGATTTTCCATAGTGTACCAGAAAATGGGTAATGGAATGAGACGAGACGTTAGGAGGAAGTGAGAGGTGACAGTGAGAAGAGAGACTGCGAAAGACTGCGAAAGACTGCGAAAAAGAGAGAAATTGTAAGTGAGAGTCAGTACACTAAGTAGTTGACCACTGCCCACCATTCTAGCACTCCAAAGTTTACCCCTAAGACTCCCAGCCAGTCATCAATAAGCAAAAGTTCTACAACAAACAATCTTGAATAAAGTAGTCCAGTCTGCGTATAGACTAGTCTAATGTACAGTGTACACTTTGAAGTATAGTAGGGTAGAGTATAGTAGTATAGTATAGTAGTATAGTATAGTAGGGTAGTATAGTAGTATAGTATAGTAGTATAGTAGGGTAGGGTAGAGTATAGATAAGAGTATTGGTGATTTAGGTACAGTAAAGTACATTACAGTAGAGTAGAGTATTACAGTAGAGTAGTGGAGTACTGTATAGTAGTGGAGTACTGGTGATATGATGTAATATAGTAGTACAGTTTGATAGGAAGAGTGAGGAAAGGTGAGGAAAGGTGAGGAAAGGTGAGGAAAGGTGAGGAAAAAGAAGGTGAGAAAAGTGCGAAAAGAAGAAGAAAAGTGCGAAAAGCGAACGAGAGACGCATGGATCAGTCTGGGAACCTGGGAAGAATGCGCCAAGTCTTCGCACCTACTTCTCCGTTTAACGCTTATCTCCACCTGATCCCAGATCTGATGCCACTCTGCCACTGCCACTTTTTCTGATGACTTCTGATGACTTCTGATGACTCCTGATGACTCCTGATGACTTCTGGAAACTAGATACGCTTTTTGACACTAGGGAATAGACTTTGATGTTACGATCGTAGATGTGTATTCATCAAGTTTGGTGGTTATTGATGGTGCTTGGTGCTTTTTGAATGTTTTGTGTGTGCCTTTTTCGCATTCTGTGGTGCCTTTTTTCGGGCCTTTCATGAGCCTTTCGGGCATTTAGTAAGCCTTTCGGGTGCACTTTCTCACGTTCTCATTTTCTCACTTTCTGTCTACACAGCCTAACAAACATGCACACACCACTTGATGTTTTATGTGATGATGTAGCCGTTGTAGAGGCACCAATTGACAGATACTGTGTTTGTCCAATTGTCTAAAGTTGTCTAAATTTCCTCTATCTAGTCTGCAAGTCTGTGACGTTTTAGTCTTTGCATTTAGTCTTCATGTCCCTTCGGCTTTAGCTTCTATGGTGCTTGTCATTAAACTTCTGTTGCTTCGCAAGAATAGTGTTTCAGGGATGTTTCACCCATGTTTCAAAGACGTTTCAGATCTCCATCATAAAGAACAAATTCTTTTTACGAGTCTCGTTTCCCAGATTGTCCACCATATCGCCCTTCACTTTTGGCCCCCCGACATGCTTCATAACCATTGCCTTGCAGGTTGGTGGCCTTGCGCAGCTTTTTTCCGTAGCCGATCATAACATGCTCAGAAAGTGAGTGCGTCGTGTTGAGATGCGGTGCAGGCCCGGAGTGCACGCAGGACTCGTCAAACTACCCTCCACGGTTTCACAACTGTTTCGAGTCTCGCCGTCCACGCCCTTCTCTTTTACACTGCAGAAGTTCGTTGTCTTGTTTCAGACCCCGATATTGTTTCACTCTTTCCCTTTGTGACACTATTATAAAACCCTTGGCGTTTCTGGCCTATCTCTCGCTTTTTTCCGCAACCCATATCCTCCACTTTCTGAAACTATCGCCATGGGTATCCTTGTTTCTCGCTTGTTCAAGAACAGGGAGATGAGAATCTTGATGTTGGGTCTTGATAACGCTGGTAAGACCACCATCTTGTACAAATTGAAGCTTGGCAAGACCTCCAAGACCGTGCCTACTGTGGGGTTCAATGTGGAGACCGTCAAGCACAAGAACGTGTCGTTTGCCGTGTGGGATTGTGGTGGACAAGAAAGAATCCGTCCCTTGTGGAGACACTACTTTACCGGTACCAATGCGCTTATCTACGTGGTGGACTCCTCGGATATTGCCCGGTTGGACGAATCCAAGAAGGAGTTGATGAGAGTTATCAACGATAAGGAATTGGCCAACTGTTTGTTGATTGTGTTGGCCAATAAGCAGGACGTTACTGGTGCTATCAAGCCCAAGGAGTTGATTGACCGTTTCCAGATGAACTCGCTCAGTGGCCAGCACACCTGGTCGGTGATTCCCACCATTGCTATTGATGGTACGGGGTTGGGAGAGACTTTGAATTGGATCTCCAGCCACTCCAAGTAATAAGCCACGCCAAAGGTGATGTCAATGCCTTCTACCGACTCTCATACTGGTTATGAAAGAGCTCTGCTCAAAACCTAATAACACATAGAATTACACTATATTTTACTGGAACCTGTATATACGCCTTGCATTGTGTATGGTCTTTGGCGTGGTTTCCTGTATGGACGCCTGTAAGGTCCCTTATAAGGAGCCATTATGTTCGCCTAAACTAGCCGAGATCCATGTCCTTACAGTGGCCGTTGGATCCTTGTACGATTGTGAATTGTTTCAGCTGCTTATTGATAAATTAGAAAAAAGAGGATTTTACTGGCCCCAAATTGAGACCTCGCCCGACTCCTCTCCGAAATATGCCTTTTTAGCCAATTTGGTGAAGAGTCCTGTCTCTACCACACCAACCAACTGCTTGATCTTCAAATGCAAAGCCTCTGGGTCGGCAATGGCACCAAAATGGGCGTCGATCAAGAAGTTGTTGTTGTCGGTGACAACTGGGCCGGCCTTGGACGAGCCTCCCAGCCTCAAGGTTACCTTCTGGGCACCCATTTTCTGCAAATCCAATGTCACCTTGGCATAGGCATTGGGCACAATCTCCACCGGCACACCCTGGGTCCATTCGGTGCCCAAGGCCTTCGACTTCTTGCGGTAGTCTGCAACCACTATGAGCTTACGAGAAGCAACCGCCACCAACTTCTCCTGGAAAAGACAAGCGCCTCCGCCCTTAATCAAATTTAGGTTCTCGTCACACTCATCGGTGCCATCAAAGGCAATGTCCACTTCAGGGTACTGTTCGATACTGCCCAAGGTGAGCCCATTGTCTATAATAAGCTGTTTCAGCTGGAACCCCGTGGGGATGCACACAAACAGACTCTTATTCAGGAGTTGGCCCAACCGCTCAGCCACGTACACCACCGTGCTTCCGGAGCCAACACCCACCACCTTGGCATTCTTGGGGAAGTTTTCGTCGACCGCCTTGTAGGCAGCTAGTTTTTTAGCGCTTTCGATGGTAGGAGCCATGGAGAAAAAGCGTCTGGAGTTAAGGTTGGTGTAGAGCCGAAGACGTGGGAGGGAAGAGGTGAGCCAGTAGTGAGCGAGGGACATGTGGGGAGGAGCGAGCACCGCGAAAGCCGATATAGGGCTGTTCTATGCAGGTGTACAATTATGGCAGAAACGATGTCATAGAAAGTTGACCAGACGCAATAGAAATAAGTGGGTGGAAAAAAAAGGGGGAGGAAGTCACGGGGGGTCTAGGACTGGGTGAGGTGTTAGTTGCCACATTTATTTGCTCAGCAGTGACTAACGCAGTGCCTAGTGCAGGCCAGAGTATTTCCTCCAGTGGGTACTGTTGGCCACACGTGCATTGAGATTTGGCTCAAATAGGAAATAAATTGTTTCAGGTGTGTTTCAGGTTTGTTTTGTTTAATTTCTTTTTTTTCTGTTTCGAATTGATGGAGCCCTTTTAAGGTGGCAGTTGGTGAAGTCACTGCGAAAGCACCATATCATAGCAAAAAGAGCGACCTCAAATGCGGAGTAACTGAAGTGAGCAAGTACACTATTCTACCAAAAGACAATTAGACAATTAGACAAATAGACAATTAGACAAATAGACAAATAGACAAATAGACAAATTGGATAAGCACGGATTATCTAGACATTCTGCCCAGCTCCACCAAAGAACCTTTAATTGAAATTCATGAATAATTCATTCCCATTTCATTATACAAGCCAGCTGAAGTCCCGTGATTGGCTCTACTAGGATACTACTATACACGATTATACTACTTCTAACTAGTACTACTTCAATACTACTATTTACTTATGTGACTATTTTGGATTAATATTTCTTAGTACTGCAGTACTAGGTATATAATAAGTGGTACAGTTTTCGCGCAAAAGATGGTGGTTTTTTTATGGTTTTTCGCAGTGACTTTTGGCGAGAGAAGGCTCGCGGCTTGTGTGCAGGCCACGCCCGTTTAAATCATCCATGGTCCTATAACTCTCTTCACTTATGATTTTTTCTTTTGCTATTCACGAAATCATCAATGGATAGTCATATCGAGCAATTGGTTTTGAGCCCGGCACTACATCTACAATTCCTCCTCCATGCATTGACTACTCCCCACCGTATTCCTGTATCTTAAGTTTCACCCATAATTATGTATATCCAACTATCATAATACAAAATAATACTGATGGAAATGGTTTAATAAAAAATACGTTTTTGCTTACCATAGTAGCTGTATGGAATAAAGACTAACTGCAGTGTGGTCCTGCATAAAAGGCGCCTCCTCTCACCTCTACACTCTCACCTTAGGTTCTGCATGGGATACATTTGGATTTATCTCCTACAACAAATCTCACAATTCATTGGAGATCTAGATGGTGTGGATGAAACTATGGTATTTTAACAACTATAGATATAAACATTTACTATCAAGACTGGTCTCTTTACAGACGTCTGCACCTCTTCACAGACGTCTACACCTCTTCACAGACATCTACACCTCTTCAGTGATGGACCAGCGTTTCAAAATATAACTTACAAGATTTCTGTTCTTCCACTTCCATTCTGTTGGGTCATTCTATAGTATGGGTGACAGTCCACCACAACTGAACCTGAACCTGAACCTGAACTGATCCTAAGACTCACTCGTCCATATACTCCTATTCCTTCACCACTAAAACGCACAGCAAAGACCAAATAAGGGAAAGGGAGAAGATAAGGTGGGAATTGAAGATAAGGTGGGAATTGAAGACAAGGTGGGAATTGAAGACAAGGTGGGAAGTGGAGAAGACAGACACTCTATATCCTTATAATGTATAGGCTTCTACAACTACTAACTGATAGAAGGAGAGACATGGACGTGGACATATAGAGAGGAGATATTCCACATTACACTTTACTCTACACTATAGAAGTGCTACTCTACTAGTACCTACACTAACTGACAATACTGATTATACACTGCATTCTGGTGCACTGGATATACTAGTACTCTTCATACGCTAACGTAATGCTAAATTTTTCTTCTTTATAATTATTCTTTTTATAATTGTTCTTCTTTTTTACTGAGACAATGCCTTATATAGTAAAACGTGGAATATTTCAGGCCCGAAATCAACCGTCTACATGTACGTTTAACTTAAGAAGTTTACATGAATAGACAATTGCCGTTTTCAAGAGGTTTGTAGATCTTTAACAGGTTCAATATAAAGCACCCAATTAAAAGCAGCAATTTCATCAGTAACAAATAATACGAATGATTAGCTGGATTCATGGATAGAGGATGGTGGATATATAAAGTTAAGGTGGCCCGAGTTCGTATTTCTGTGTGCACCTGCATGTAACATAAGTCCCACCAACGTCATTAGCCATTGATTTAAGAATCCGTTTAACGATACTGATCAGGATTAAGTCTTTTTGTAGCTGATATTAATATTGCTAGAAAATAAAAATCATCTAGTATGATGTATACAATCTAGTGTATCAATGAAGAGATGTGGACCTGACCCTACAAATGTAAAGCATCTTCATTAGTGAAATCACTGGCTAAAGTGGATATCGGAAAGATGAATATGCCCCAAAATTCCTCCTACAAGTCCCCAACCAACCTACTCCTTTATCAGTATTTATGAGACTCTACATCTATAGATTCTATACATTCTCTAGGTACACTTAGCTTCTAGTAGGAGGATTAAATTTCTTCGCAGACATGGTTCTTTTTCTTGTAATACATTTATAATGTCAAACATATGCTCTATCTATGGTTTAGACACTATGCTGAATATTGGGTGTTCTTCTGGTTGGTGTGGGAGACAGTCACAGGAGTCACGTGCGAAAGTAGGATAAGAGGGCCGCACCGCAGTCAATGCCCACCAGGCATTGGCACTCAGTTGAATCGCACCGCACCAGACCAAGGCCGTGGCGCGCGTGTGCAGGCCCAGACGTTTTTTCACTTTGGCATTCGCCCCTTCAAAAAAAAAACCCTCCTAAAAATTTTCCTTCTTCAACACACATCGACAATCATCCATCATGTCTGCCGCCAACAAGATCTTGTCAGAGAACCCAACTGAATTGGAGTTGCAAGTCGCCCAAGCTTTCATTGACTTGGAGGGCCAATCCGACTTGAAGGCCGAGTTGAGACCTTTGCAATTCAAGTCCATCAAGGAGTTCGATGTTTCTGGAGGTAAGAAGGCTTTGGCCATCTTTGTGCCAGTTCCATCTGTCCTTGCCTACAGAAAGGTTCAAACCAGATTGACCAGAGAGTTGGAGAAGAAGTTCCCTGACAGACACGTTGTGTTCTTGGCCGAGAGAAGAATCTTGCCTAAGCCTGCCAGAAAGTCTAAGTTGCAACAAAAGAGACCTCAATCTAGAACCTTGACTGCTGTCCACGACAAAATCTTGGAGGACATGGTTTTCCCAACTGAGATTGTTGGTAAGAGAGTCAGATACTTGGTTGGTGGTGAGAAGATCCAAAAGGTCTTGTTGGACTCCAAGGACTCCTCTGCCGTTGACTACAAGTTGGAGTCTTTCTCCCAGTTGTACGGTAAGTTGACCGGAAAGAAGGTTGTTTTCGAGATCCCAGGTGAATACTAAACGTGCCTCTGCTCTTCTTAAAAAAACTCCATCTTTCCCCCGGGGATGCCTTTCTTGTGTTTTTAGTGTACTGGGCCGGTGCATTCCTCCCGTCATGCTTCTAGCGAATACTTTGACAAATACTTAATTTGGTATTTCTCTTATAAATAACTAACGATATTTATATGTAGCTGTTCCTTTTAGATTTTCCGCACATATGCTGTGGGGAACATGCCTTTTTCTCCGTTCAACTCTCCTTCGCTCCATCCACTTCCGTCCGTGTCGTCTTGCGTCAAGATCACCCGGTCTCCTACTTGGAAACTCAACTCATTGTCTTCCCCGGCCGTGTAGTCGTAGAGGGCCTCCACGTACTGCACCTTGCGTGCTCCTCTCTTGGGTGCTACCGAAGGGCCCTTTTTCTTCCCTCCACTGGCTGGTTCGTGCATTTGTAGGTAGCTGGTAGGCACTAGACCTTCTCCTGCTGCTCCACGCACCATAGTCCATCCAGACCCATCATCTTCCTGTAAAACCTCTAAGTCCTCGTGTTGTCCAATAGTTGTCTCGTCGTCTCCGGCTGCTTCGTAGGGGTACAATGCCACAGCACCTGCACCTGAAGCCTGAGTATTCGTAGAGGCTCCAGTCTTGCTTCTCCGCAAGCTGAAGAGTCCTCCGAGTTTGGTGCCCTGCGAGTTGCTGGTGATGTTACTGGTCATCGTATGTATGGATTGAGCATCATGGTGCTGCTCGGGCTCGGCAGTCTTCTTGCTGCTCTTGAGGAACCCAAATTTGGACTTCTTCTCCTTGCGAGCTTCATGGTAGGTTAAGTCCTGGTCACCGGCAAAGTTCTGGATGATTTCAATCTCCACCTCGCTCTTGACCCGGGCCGAGTCCTCCTTCATGAACTTCTGCAACAACATAAGCGTAGCATCAAGCTTGGAGTCGAACTTAAGCGTAAGAGACTCATCGCTGGCCTTCCTCTGCTGAGCCACCTCCTCCAACTTCTCTTTGGCTGCAAGAGTGGAGTCCTTCTGCACTGAATATGAGTTCAAGGTGGAATTTAAGCGTCTCTTCAACGCCGTAAGCTCGGGTTCTTTGGTGACCAACGACTCGTCATCGTGCCAGAAATCGCAAGGAATGAAGTAGAAATCCTGAGGTTCTTTCCATGCGACTGCATTGTGTTTGATGAACATGGCAGTGTCCAATTTGGGGTTATTCTGGTCGATGGTGGAGTCAATCGTATGCAACAAATCCTTGACTTTGTCATTAGAGTTCCGCTCAATTATGGAGGCATTCTTGAGCAACTTGTTTAAGATCCCCACGCGGCACTCGTTCAAGTCCTGGAAGTAGTCTAGCAATTCGGGCAAGTCCTGGAAATAGTACTTGTCCTTTAAGCGATTGGCTGTGCTCAACTTGATGAGGTAGTCGTTCTTATGGTTGTTCATATCGACCTTCTTTTCCTCCAACTTATGGGTAGATTTCTCGCTGGCGGACTTCTCGGTCTTTTGCCGGGCACTTTCCGTGGTCTGGCACGCATGGTCATATGCCTTTTTGGCCTTCGACACCTCTTCATCCAGGGCCTTCTTTTCCGATACCAAAAAGTCATTGACGCCTACAATGCGCGAGCTGATCTTATTCAGCTTCACCTGCAACGCATTGAGGTTGGTACAGATCTTGGCCTGGATCTCGGACGAAAAATGGTCCCGTTCCTGCGCAATGGCTTCAGTCTGAGTCAAGACCTCGTTCCAGAGCACCACCGAGGCACTTTCTAGCGAGCCAGGTGTAATCTGCGGCTCGTCTCCCACCGATAAGTGCGATGAGGACTTGGCCTTCTTGTCGAAATGTTTTTTGGTCAATTCTCGGAGCTTGGCCGCATAGTCCTTTTCAAGAGCGGCTCTCTCCTTGTAGAAATCCTCCAAGTCGGAGAGCCAGTTGATACCATTGGCAATCCATTTGCTGGTGGGTTTGAATGCGTCTTTGAGTTCGTTGCCGATGGAGATTTCGTCCAACGACATTATTAGAAGCAATGTGTTCGGCTTGTGTGGGGAAGGGGGGAGTTATGGCAAGTTCATGCACTGGAGGAAGTCTCGGGATCACGTGATCTGCAATTAAGGGGCCTTGCTTTGTATATATCCCTCTGAGCCGCTCCTGCTTTGGGTACTGGAGCTATGTGGTGTTGGCAGGTGGAGAGGGTAAGGTTATCAGGAATCGGTGGCGGAGCGCGGGCCACTTATCCAAGGCTCCTGCACCGAGCCCACCATCTAACACCACCACCACCAGCCAAAATCCAGGAATTACTAAGCTACCAATTTCCCAACTTACTTACTATTCTATGTTTTGAATTCTACTTGTTAACTACTAGGAATAATTATTATGGGTTTGGAGGGCTGGGAAACGGATGATGGTGGTCTATATCTAGTAATATTTAGTGTCTATTGCTGCGAAATGGTTGCATGCGTCTCAGTGCTGTAGTACTATACTCTTTAGACACCCAATACTAGACGGAATCTACCATTCACACTATTACACCATTCACACTATTAAACTATTCACACCATTAAACTATTCACACCATTAAACTATTCACACTATTAAACTATTCACACTATGTGTGATTCACCATATTATGGACTATTCAGATGGTCCAGTTACTACCTCAAATGAGTACTGAACGTCCCCTTAGTATTATATACCATTATACTAGAGTCAATAGTACTAAGCAGTAGAGTGGAAGTGGAGAGAGGAGTATTCGATGGTGGAGCTTAATGGTTGTATTTCCCGGTGTACGGGTGTTCGAGACCTTTCATAGAACATGGTAGGTTCAATGTAGACTTCATTGTTTCATTACTGTATGATAATAATTAGACTGTAGATACTATGAGCACTCTAGCGAGAGATCTACTTGACCTAAAAGGGAAAACCCTTTGAAGGCGTATATTAATATATTATATTATTATATTATTATTTGAAATTAGCATTAAAAAATTAGCATTAAGAAATTAGTATTGAAGTGATTTGCTGGACTTGGTCTCGGTCTGATTCTGTCCAATTGTCTAGTCTAGTCTGCTTCGCACTGTGCACTGATACATATATCTATATACACATTCCCCACTACCACCCCATTTAGAATCTACTCTATTAGAATCTACTCTATTAGAATCTACTCTATACTCTTCAACAAGCAGAGTGTGTTATGACTATAGCAGAGTATAGACTATAGACTGTAGAGTAGGGTAGAGTATTCTGGTATACAGTCTCATTCACCATTAGTGTAAGCCATTCCACTAGTCAAGTCTTTTTGTCTAATATAACTATACTTCGAGTCCTAGTCTAATTCTATCCATCTCACTCTCTAATCATACTACCCAGACATTTGTTCCTGACAATATGACTACTTTGGGGAAGACTGCATACAGTACCATTATACTATATACTTTATCCAGAATGATGGAGTTCCTTACATTGCAAAACATATACAGGAGAGCACGATGAAAGTGCATCATACATTTGTTCATAGAATTCGTCACACTACTGTATAGGCCAGTGTGGGAGTCCTGACACCAGAAAACAATTATACGCAGGAAAGCATTGATTCTTACTCTTCTCAAGTACCGAAAATCAAAGATTAAAAAAATCACATTTTCATACCTGATTAAATTCATCCAGCTTTCTAACGTCTATGTGCTCAGTCTGCTCTAGTGGAACATCTCCGGAATATACCATGGTTCAGTCCTGTATAGACCATCGTCAGTTTACTTCTCTAGAATTTTACTACACTAGAATTTTACTAAACTAGAATTTTCCCAGCAAACGTCATGGGAGAATTATATGTCATCTTAATCGGAGTCTTTTAGTAGGTCATAGTAGTTATAATGTGCTGAGTATTTCATGTGTATGGTCATTGAGAGCGTAGTAATTAGTACATAGGGTACGAACCTGGGACCAAACATAACTACATCAAAATTAGCAAGATACCAGCATTTTTAAGGTTACGATCCTTTCCACTTACTACTACCATCCTTTCCATACTGTTTCATTGACTTAATTGGCTTTCTTTATTGGGGTCGTGCGATACTCATAACGAGTCTAACTAAATTATGCACCATCACAGTAGTATATCTCGTATTACCTGCAAAAGAATTATTCAGTACAATGAAATTATATTTCTTTCTTCTGTATACTCCCTCAATACACACAAAGGTCTAACCACCATCTCAAAATGAGTCATCAGTGTCTGGATCCTCATGTCGACTAGTGGTCACCAGCGCCTGCATATCACCTCGACTACCTCTATTTTACACCAGACATCATTCACACCATGGTCACGAGCCCTGCGCCTCCTTCCTCCACCTTCCCCAGACCCAACAATCTATTATACTAAAAAATAGACTGTCACCGAATATTCCAAAAATGGTAATTCTGCCCAAAATTCAACCCTCTCTTATTGTCACCCCTAAATCCCCATCCCCATGCCTATTAAATAAGACCTTTTAGCCCGTACGTATGCCCTTATTCTCTATGTTCCTTTTCGCAATCGCGCCCAAATGCACCTTCTTCAGTATATGCCCTATACTTAGAACTTCTGCGCAACAGCACCATATTTCCTCTCTGCTGCCCGGCTCTCTATATAAAGCCGGTCCTCTAGCCTCCATTGCACGGCCCCTAATCAAAATTAAATTTCCTCGGCCTAATTTACGCAAAGCCTCTGCTTTCCTCCGTGCCCGCCAATCCCTCAAACGCTCCTCGCCAAAACCATCCAAGTTCCGCTTCGTTCGTGACGTCTATCGAGACTACCAAGCATTCCGTGCTCCTCGTCTCGGCCTCTGGGGGCGTTTGAAAGCCAAGCGCTCTCAAATTATGTCCTCCTCCCGCTCCTCCTCGGGAGACTCTCTGTCTCTGGATAATGCCACGCTAGCCGGCTCGCATACCATTGATTCGTCTGGCTTGAACTTGCTGCTGAATCTCTCGCCTGCGCTTGCCTCCAGTCGCCGCCAAAAACTACTTGGCTTGGCCCGGGCAACCAGGGATACTTATATTCCCAGATTCGCTTCTTCCGTGACTCTGTTGGCTCTGAATGTGACGGCCCGTGCTGGCCGCGTGGGCTACGATGAGTATGGCTACCCGCTCTCGTTCCCTAGCGATACTACATTTACGCTATTCCCGTCGTATACGCGCCATATCACGGCCGCAGAGTCTCCACTGGGCCAGCCGGGGTATGTGGCCCTTGTACGTGGCTGGATGTGGTGCCCGGGACTTATGTCCCGAAAAAACAGACTCGTGCTCTCCCTTGCCAAGCAGATCGCCAACTATAAGAGCGCCGATTCTGCACAAACTGCAGTGGACCGTTTAGGTCACGACCCGGTACTTCTGCTGTTGCTGACGCCCGAATCAGATCCCCAGAGCGATACGGATTCCGTGGTTTCTGGTGGCAGCACTGCTAGCTCTGTGGATGAGAGCAGCTCCACGGAGGTCTTGATCAAGGAGCGGCTCAGCTCTTTCATTGCCCGTTCGGTCTCAAAGGCCCAATTGAGTGTGCTGGTTGGTGCTGTGGACTCATGCTTGGCCAACGAGCTCGTGACCAACTCAATCTTCACCGATATCAATGGCCATTTCGAATGTGAGATTTTCACTCCGTACGAGCCGTCGGTGGTCCAGGTCAGCTCCACCATTGATGAAACCGTGTGTGCATGTCAAGAGGTCACCATCATGAAGAACTCGGGCATCGGTGTAATCAGTGACATTGACGATACCGTGAAGCTCACCGGAGTGGTTGGCGATAAGCGCGTGCTCATGAACCGCATGTTGGTGGGAGATATTCATACGTGGATCATCCCGTCTGTGGTCAAGTGGTTCCAGGACTTCAAGTCCAAGTCCGAAACCACGTTCCATTATGTGTCCAATTCGCCGTGGCAGCTCTTCACACTCATCAGCCAGTACTTCAACGTGGTTGGTCTCCCAGCAGGGTCCATACACTTGAAGCAGTATTCTGGTAACATCATTGCATCGCTCATGGAGCCTTCGTCATCACGTAAAAGCAACACGCTCAGGAAGATCTTGAAGGACTTCCCCAAGAAAAAGTTCATCTGCGTTGGAGACTCGGGCGAGCAGGATATGGAGGCATATGTCGATCTAGCTCTGCTGCATCCCGACCGAGTGTGTGCCATCTACATCCGAGCAGTGCCACATTCCTTCTCGCTTGTTGACGACACAACCATTCTCCTGGAAATTTACTCCATGATCGATGACTGGAACAAAAGACAAGCTTTCAAGCTCTCAAGCAGGGTTCAGGACGGAGCCGTGCCTGACTTAATAGACCTTTCCCTGGGCACTCTGACGCCAACTGCTAGGGAGCGCATGCTGAAGCTCCCACCCATTGTTCCTCGCAAGCCCGAAGCTCTAAAGGGAAACACCATGCGCCGGGTGCCGCCGCTCCCTGAAAGAAAGTACTTGAAAGATGACGGTTTCCTCAAGAACCTTAATGAAGAGAAGGATCCAGGCAACACTATGTCTCCGCCTGCACCTCCGCCCAGAAGAAGAACTCCCACTTTGATCCAGCCGGACCTCACACCTTTCTCAGAATTTGAAGCCAGTAAAGCTGCGTTGGACAAAGTGGCCAAGTTACTAGGTGCAGAGGATTTCTACGAGTTGGAAGACCTCGATGCCAAAGGGGCCATGTTCATCCAACGGGTAGCGCACGTGTTGCACAAGTTGGACGGCACCAACACAAGGTTGGAGTTTTTCCAGGATGACGAGACTGGCTTCTTCGAGCGGGCTTTGGAGAGGGCAGGGCCACCAGTGGCAGCCACAAACCTGTGAATTCGAGCAGAATGTATTTAGTAGTGTATATTACAGGTATCGAATCGTTGGATACATCCGGAGCATGGGCTCCGAGTGATCATGAGAGAAGTAGCTTCTCATGCTTTGGTGCTGGTCTCAACACCCTCGGAGCTCTTTTCAGCAGGGTCACTGTTGACTTCACTCTTTTCAGCACTTTTAACGTCGTTCTCAGCAGCGTCGCTCTTGAAGCCGCTGAATGTATCGTACAGTGCACCTTCGCCGTAATCGACAATGTCACCATCGTCAGCCGGAAGGGCCTTCTGGAACTCCGACAAGTCCATCTCGTCACCCTGCTCGGAGTCCTCTTCCTGGTAGTACTTGTCGGCGTACTTCTTGGTCAAGATCTCTCTGCCTGTCAAAGGTCTCTTTCCTGCGAGCTGCTCCTTCTTCTTTTCTTCGTCTCTCTTGGCCATCTGTAAAATCTTCCACTGCTTGAACGAGTCCAAGGTGATGGGAGTAAACGTACTCTTGTCCAAACGGCCTCTTTCTAACTCGATGAACTCCTCCAACGTAATCTTGGGCTCGGACTCCTTGGCAAGTCTCTCTATTCTCTTCTGCTCCTTGGTCTTCAACACGAAGCCGGGAGGCAACGAGTGTCTGTACATACAGTCGTTTCCGCCATTGGGACAGGTCCAGAACCATCCGTACTTGTCGTTTTCCACCGCATCAATGAAGTACTTGCACACCTTTTCGGTGGTGGTCTTCAAGTTACCATGCTTGGATAAAATGACCTTTCTCAACTTCTCCTCGTCCCAGCTATCCATGGTATCCTCCTCCTTCTCGGCACGGGCATCCGTATACAAGTCCTTCTTAGCGTCCTTACGGCCCACATTGGGGTCGTGAGAGAACTTACACTTGGGGCCCTTGGTACATAAGCCCTGCTTGAAGAACTCACAGAACACGGACTTGGGGTCCACGCCAAACGGCACTTTCTGCTGGGAAATACCATAAAGGGCAGCGGCCTCCTTCTTGGCCTGTTCTGCTGCCTTTTTCTCCTCCAAAGCCCGTTTTCTCTCGGCCTCTTTCTTCTTGGCAAGGCCTCCATCGGCTCCATGCTGCATCTGACTGATCTGCGACTGCACCTTCTTGGACTTGTTTTTGTTTTTCATACCAAATCCCTTGTCCTCGATGGACTTGGCTTTGGCCTTGGCCTTATTTTTGTCCGGACCTTGAGCTTTCTTGGGGGGCATGGCGCTTTGCTGTGCTTTACTGGTGTAGAATGGAAAGGCTTGCTCGCGATACTATGAATTTTTTCAGTCCTTCATAGTGGCATTAATCTGCAGAACTAACGAACAAGTAATGCCCTGACACTGGAGGAGGAAGAGATAAGAATTGGGGGTTTTTGTGTGTTTTGGTAAATACAGATTTGTATTTCAATTCCAATTTCAATGTGATCTTTACTACGAAACCGTCACTACATTACACATTAGACTGTGTGCTATATGCACTACCCCACATTAGACTACACTACACTACACACTACACATTAGACTATGGACTACTAGACTATTAGAATATGGTTATTGTGGTACTATTTACTGGGAGACTAGATGTTACTTTTTTCATTACATTCACTATAATATTGATGGATGTTGTGGTGATGGTATTGACTATGGTATGTCTAGTAAGGTGTAATGTGCAGTCTCTTTGGGACCGTTCAGGAAAAACGAGAGAATGGAATTTCACGGATGTTTCAAGAATATTGAAAGAATATTAAAAGAATCTTTCAACGTGATTACGTAAGATATCCAATTTTATTTTCAAATTCATGTGGTTTCTGATTTTTGGTTCTTCCTTTTACTTTTTTTTTTGGACTCACTGGCGTATTTTTTCTGAGATTATGACAATTTATACTCAACTTGCGAACAAAAGAGTGAGATTTCTAGAGACCTCCAGCCAAATTAAAATACTTCATGACCTGATGAAATGAATTTTTGTATACAAGTTTAAAGTTTGAATAAATTTTGAAAACAAAAACAAGATGATTTTTTTCTGGGTTTGAAGTGGATGCTAGTCTTGGGATGTACAGGCCTCTCTCAGACCAATGATCCTAGACCTGCTAATGAGACAGAACCTAATTACATGAGTCCTTGAATCCTTTCTAGATAAATCAACTATTCTTTGTATTCTAAAGATTTTTTGTTCATCAACTTTTATTTGTATTCTAAAGTTTTATTACTGCTAGTTTGATTCCAGTAGTACTAGACATTTAGTTATTACTAGCTCACTTAAGTGCTAAAGTAGGACCCTACTGATCATTTTTTTTTCTCGAACTGAACATTGGATGTTCATTAATTCTTAGTCTTATTTAATTCCCATATTAGTTATTTACTAGTGTTCATAGTCTCGCTTGTGGCAACAGAACAAATCAACTATACTGTCACTTCTCGTCTCCTTAGACTACCTCCGATTCTTCTTTCTTCCGCCTCCCAAGATGTGATCGAGCCTTGTTCCGGATTCCGGTGGCATGGACTCGGGGGTGAGTGGAGGCTCCAGCGGACTCAGCGTGCGTCCATTGAGAGTCGACGAACTGGTCTTGGACGAGATTTTATACGACGACGAGCCCTTCATGGGCGTGGAAGACGCAGAAGAATCGAAATTGCCCGAACTCAACACCGGCGTGGTGTACGCATCGGACTTGTGCTTGCCTAGCCTGCTGTTGCGGAATGGCAAGTACGATCTTCTGGTGGACGCCACTTCCTGGTGGTCGGGGTTGCTGGGCGACCCAAAGTTATCGGCCAAACTGCTCTTGAACGAGGTGTTGGACTGTGTGCGAGCCAAGCTTCGGTTGAGAATGAGCAAGGCCTTCTTATCGTACACCTGCGGCACGGAGTCAGTGGGCGAGGCCAAGTCGCTAGAGTTGCTGCCTTTGGTGTCCACGGAAATACTATGATTGTGCCTGGAGTTGCGGTCCCTTGAGTTGCGGAAGTCCCTTGGCATTTGGGGGAGGATCAGTGTACGCTGGTCTGAAGGTTTGGTGAAGAACGAGTCGAAGTCGTCAAGCGCTGCCCACATATCACTAAGTGAAGCTGCCGGGTCCTCCACTCCAACAGATGCATTGTCGCCTTGGTCTGCGTGCGGCGCATAGTAGTCCTCCATCAAGAACTGGATCTGCTCGTCCACCGAGTCGTTTCTCTTGTCCACCACCGTGGAGGTTTCTCCACATGTAGCAAACACTGCGTGCACATTGTGCCTTGTTCTTGCGGCTGTGATAGCAGGCATGGAGATGGCCCAGCCACTTTCGTCGGGAATCCCGAAAAACGTGCATGTCTGCTCGTACTCTTTCCGCATGGACACATTGCCCATACTCATGCGCAAGATATCCTTATCGAGCTGGGAGCCAGGAATGAAGTTAGCCTCGTCAATGACCTCGAGTGCCTTCTCCGCAAATTCCGTCAAGAGCAACCGGAGCAACGGCGAGATCAAGTCTGCTCCCACTCCAACAAACTCCTCTCTGGAGAGATCCACTAGCGGAATCACGTGCTTCAAGATACACAAGGTCTCCATTTTGACCCAGTGGAGCTTATTGGACAAGAAACTCAAGAGCAACAAAAGGGCATGTGCCTCGAACGTAGGGAAGAAACTTGTCCTGATACAAGAGACTGTCTGCACGAGGAAATCTTTCTTGGAGCGGAACTTGTTCTTGGCCAAGGAGTTCAAGATTCGTGCCAACCCTACCTTTCCACAAGCAGACGCCATTTCACTGATATGGTCACAAGCCTTCTCCACATCCGGCTTGATGCTCTTGTAGTCTAGAGCATGCAAGAAGCGGGGAAAATTGGCAATTACTATGGTCAACAACCTCTGGTCGCCTGAGCCAATGATATTGCTATCCTTCAACTTGTTCAACTTGTCAAGAAACTTCAACGTGGGCTCGTAAGCAGTCGAGGACCTCAACCCTACCATCACCACCTCCTGTAGGCCCTCGAACTTGCCTTCCCATTTGGGAGGGAACGTAGACACCAAACAGGAAATAGTATCGGGCGCATCAAGGTCGATTTTGGACACGAACTTCGACATCATCGAAATGATTTCGATGAACTCGTGCTCATGGATTGTACTGAGACACGCAATACTGGACCAAAAGAGCTGGGGGAAATTGATCAACTGATCCGAGTCCAACTCCGCAGTGATTGCATTGGTCGTCATCAAGATCTGCATGGCAAACCCTTGGATATCATTGGAGTCATCTGCGATGGTGTTGGAGAGTCGGTGGAGCATATCCTTCAACATGTTCTGGTCCATGAACGACAAGAGCGACCTGAAGATTTGGAACGACCGGCATGCGATGTGTCTGACAGCACATGTAGTGGCCCACTTCAAGGAGATTCTGCCCCAGTCGTTTTGGAGCTTGGGTGCCACGGGAGTGAAGAGCTCGAGCACATTCCTCACCATCAAGTCCATGTTTTTGGGCGTGATACCACTTCGCTTGTCATTGTTCAAGTCGTCGTACATCCATATGTAGAGCTGGAAATCCTTTCTTCGGAGACAGCTGATGATGTTGACGGACTTCTGGTCATTGGGAGCGATGGAATGGATCAAGTGGATAAGTAACGACACCGCTTGTTCCTGCACTAAGGGGAAGTAGTGGTCCATGAGCGAGAAACTCACATGGAGCAACAAGGGGAGGTGCTGGATAATCATATCGTTCTTGGACCTGAAGAGATCCACTAGAAACACCACGGAGAGCTGGCCAAGCGAAAACGCCGATTCCTTGCCATTGGAAGCCAAGGTCTGGTCCAAGTTTGCTGTATATGGATACAGAGTCGTCTCTTCCACAGGTCTGACGACATGCGGCTGTAAAGGCACCATGGCCTTAGGCTGCAAGTTGGCAATGAGCTTATCGATGATGTAGTAGGATTCCGGCTTGGAAAACACTAGGTACGCTATGATTTGTCTGGAATGGGAAACAAACACTAAGTTCTTTCTCTTGAGGCAGTTTCGAACAATGTAGTCGCAGATGAGATCGAAGTTCAGCTTGTTTGTTCCCAAAGCCACCCACAAGGCCTCCACCTCGTTTGAGATGGTCTTGCTGAATTTGACTGTGATCTCAAAGAGATTGTTGAGGATCATAAGCGACAGACCATCAATATGCTTGCCGCATTCGGTAATGGAACCTTCGTCTGTGTCCTTGACTTTCTCGGCCGAGCCTTCACTCTCCAGGTACTTCAACTCCACGGTTTGCACCCATGGCAAGAGGCACGTCAAAATATCTCTCCTGGTGGAGTGGTCCACCACGTTGAAGTACTTGGTCAAGTAGCTGATGTAGGTGAACACATCGCTGGTGTGGGTGGAGCCGAGTTTCATGGAGTAGTCAAAGAGCACCTTCTTGTACACTACCATGGTGGAGCAGCATGCACTCTCATAGAACTCATCGATGTAGGTGGCCTCCAAGAACTTCTTTTCAATGTGCCGGATGCACAAGATGGCCGCATACCGGATCTCGTAGTTATCGGAACCAATGAGAAATGTGGAGATGCAGAAAATCTCGTAGGGCATGGTTTCCACATTGCGGAACTTGATGAAAGCAGTGACCACGTGCGTGAAGTAGATTTCCTTGACCTTCAACGAATTCTCCGAGCTGTAGCATTGCTTGAGTGCTTCGCTGTAAATCTCATCGTTGTTGATGTTGGAAGCAACGATGTTCTTCAATGCAGTTTTGCCCTTTTCCTGCACTTTGCAGACGTCGGAACTGACGATCTCATGGACCCAGCCCATGACACTCTTGATATCGAAAGAGATCACGGCGATTTTGCCGGGAACGGAAAACGACTGGTTGAGCACCCCGGAGCATAGTGTAGCCATACAGCTCAAGGATGCAATCTGGAAGGTCTTCTTTTCGAGCTCTAGTATAGCCACCGTGGCCGCCTGGTCCTTGTGCTGGTTGGCCTTTTGGATCATAATGGAATATCTCTCCTCCAAAACTGACTTGGAGTCTCCAAAACCACACCATTCCTGTAAGAAGTTGAAACAACCAATGCGGGCCTCGAAGGGGAGCCAGCGATTCAAGTCTTTCCTGTCTTTTAGACCAATGAAGACATTTTCCAAGAAAGATGTGAAGTAGAATCTCAACCTTTGGAATTCAGGCAGCGTTTGCACATTTGGAATGGAGAGAAAAACCTTCACATTCTTGATTATCGACACCAAGTTGGCCACGATCAGGTCATCGGAGTATAATGCAGAATCAGACTTGAATCTGCTGGAAATGATGCTAAAAACATGGATGATCTCTATCCTCACCTTGTCTTCAGCAAGGTCTCTTTTCTTGCTGTGGATATCCCACTCGGTCAAGGAATCAGGCAAGTTCTCAGTGAAGGTTTTGCAGGTGTTGATATTGATGCAGCTCAACCCAGCAATCACGGCCTCTCGGATCATGGACTGAGGAGACTTCAACAATGGTATCACCATCCGAAACATGGACTTCGCACTGGTGATTTTCTGGTGCTGGATGTACATTGGCAACGACTTTTTGCGGCCATGCATGGGCTGCGTTGGAATGGAAATCTTTTGCTCGTTGGTGCTGGTCAAAGAACAGCATGCGAAGATCAAATAAAGTTTCCATTGGTTGACCAAAACCTGGGGAGGAGTGCTTGGGGTGGCTTTGCCAAATAACGATGTGGTGTAGTTCTTGAAGTTATCCGAGAAAGCCACCACGTACTCGTGCATTTGAACCAACCGAACACACACAATGGACCGACATATTGCCACAGGCATAGGACACCTATCGAACAAGATATCCAAGAGCCGGGGAAACATCCTGAACCAGATGGTGGAGTCTATTCCATAGTCAGACGATGCGAACTTGAGTATGAGCCCTTTCTTGTTCTTGATACTGCTCAATCGGGACCTCTCAGGAATACTCAACTCCTTTCTGAACGGCTTGATTAACTCATAGAAATCGGTATTCTCAATGACCTGGATCACCCGTGTGCCTTCGTCCGCCACATACTTGGAAGACGACCGGGAATGGCCTTTTTGCGAGCTGGAACTCGACTCAATGGGCGTGTCTTTCTTGTCGGTATTGTTATAGATGGACTGGTCAAACTGTTCGACGATTTTGAGGATGGCAATGGCAGAAAGCCGGATCTTGCTATCGTCAGACGTGAGGAAAAACAACCCGTTTCCCTCCACTTCTTCAATCACCGTCACGATTCCCTTCCACTCAAGCTCCTCATACGGCTTCAACTTGCTTGAAGTCGGTTCGAGGTTCGTAAGGTCGGGTGCCTTGAAGTTGATCTGGTAGAGGTCGTTAAGAGCTCCGTCGTTCATTATATCGTTATCAGTAGCAGACTCGAGTCTGTCCGAGGCAAGGTTGGTGTCTGAAAACTGGTCCAACCAACACTTGAGCAACTCCACATATATCCGCAAAAGCCTATTGAAGCTCTCAGAGCTGAAGTAGTCGGAGTCGTACGGAAGGCCTGTTTTCTCCGAGATTTTGAATGCTATCCGAGCATAAGTCGTAAGCAACGTACCAGCATTCTTCTTGGATGCAAGCTTGACAAGAGAGTTCACAGCAGCTGAGGCAACATATGGATTCTCGTGGATGGCGTTCCGGATCAACATATCAATGATGTTCTGGAACGTCATACCCAACTGAGCCTTCTCATTGGACAACGGCGCTATTGTCCAAGCACTTGCGTCCAAAAGCGTAGCAAACAATCCGATATTGACGTCTCGGGTATTGTTGTAGAAGTCAAGGCCAAAGTTGAAGTGAGTAAGCGAAGAGAGCGCCTTGAAGTTGTTGGACAGCGCCATGTCGTGCTTGGACCAATTGGTCATACCACATTGGGTATCCAATAACTTCATCAATAAAGAAAACGACTTGCAGATTTCTTCATGTGACTCGTAGTGCTTATGAATTTTCTGTTCTGACATCACCTTGTTCCATTTGCGGAAAGTCCCATTCTGGGTGCTTTGAAAAAGATCTTTCAAAGCGTGGGGGCTCTCAAAGCCTGCTAAACTGTTGGCATTTGGCTCGAAATCTTCGTCCGATGGGAAGACTGGTCGCTCTCCAAGCTTATAGTCACGCAAGCATAACACATAGGCTTTCAAAACAAGCACCAATTTTTCTGGCGCAAAAATCTCCATTGTTGAAACATTAAACGAAGAACGCAAAAGCTTCAAGATCACATTTTCCAAAACATAGTTGAAGTGCTGGAAAGCAACGATGCGGATGACCTTAGCAATGGAATTGATCAACGTCATATCTAGAGAAACCCAATTCTGCTTTTTCCCACTCACATTGGGCCCAAAGAATAGGAGGTCAAACACCCGGTCCAATTTCTTCATGGTGTTATTCAACGTATCAGGAAGACGGTTGATGTAAACCCACAAAAGCCTCGAGAGCGACACCATAAACTTGGTCTTTACGTGAGCATCGGTCTTGGCCTTGATGCGGTGGGCATTGGACTCGATTATCTGGAACCAGTTCTGAGAAAACACCTCCTTCGAACTGACTGCCAAAGCAGACACCATCAACGTCAACGACAGTTCCCAGTCGCTGCTGATTCCCCTGCTTGCATTGGGTGCAGAGATGTTGCTCGTGTTGGTTTGCGAGTTATTGTTCAGGTTCTGCCACATTTGATGTGCCTTTCCGTATATACTGGAAACAGCCTCAATCCAGAGCGGATGGTTTGCTTCTGCAGTGAGTTCAGATGCCAACGGAAGAATCAAATCACTCAACACATCCGCATATGCAAGCATAATGGTGTGGTTCTGAGTATTGCAGAAGAACTTGGTCAAAGACTGCACAAACTCAGCACTTTCCTCGAACTTTTCAAGTGGGTAGTTGATTAACTTGAGGTACCTCATTCCGTGGATGAGTAGATGCGTTTTGGGCTCGTCATCGTGTTTCACAAGAACTGGCACCTTCTCAAGATCCGCAATGAACCGGTCACTGACGCTAAGGAAGGATTTCTCCGACATGAACCCGAGGAGTCGGGAGAAAAGGTTCCAGTTGGCCAGGCGCACAAATGACTCGCTGGTGGCCACCGGGTCCGTAGTTTTGAGCTGGTTATACACAATCTCCTCGAGTTTCCGGGACAAGTCCACGCCTAGAGCATCCAAGGTTGTTTGCTTTACCACCTCAATAAGTACCCGACAAAGAATATAGATGGAGGCCAAAGATTTTCGTTCTGCTTGGATGGCTGTTTCACGAGCTGCCGATACTTGCTCATCATAGAACTTCTTGTGATGCATATAGTCAGAACTGGAGTCGTTGTTCAGCGTCTCCATGCTCGATCTAGTCGACTTCGGAAGCTGCGGCACGGCAGAAGTAGACACGTTCCGTCTCTGGGTCAATTTGGAGATACTCTTGGTACGCATAAGGCTCAAGCTCCGTTTCCCCCGCAGAGGAGATTTCTGCGCATGTTGCTTTGAAGCCAGAGTAAACGAAGTAGGCAGGACATCTGTTGGAGCAGAACTGTTAGATTTGACAAGAGAGGAGACTTTCTCCAATTCAGTATTGGCCATGGCTGCTACCTCACTCTTGGATTTTCTCCAGAACATCACACTATCAATGACCGGCTTGGGTTTCCTCTTGGCAATGTAGCCCAAAGAAGCCACAATGGTATCGAACTGAGGATCGGTGCCCTCGGCCAACAACTCGATGATGGGAGGTTCCT
This sequence comes from Metschnikowia kamakouana, assembly GCA_002374535.1. Classification (NCBI taxonomy): domain Eukaryota; kingdom Fungi; phylum Ascomycota; class Pichiomycetes; order Serinales; family Metschnikowiaceae; genus Metschnikowia; species Metschnikowia kamakouana. Next base: position 697,758 of record NKZX01000824.1, read on the forward strand.
GAGACAAAGGATAGTCTAGGCACAAGTTGAGTTTCCTCTCAGCATGACGAACAAACTGCGTGAAAAGGATATGCAAAGTGTATTCGGCGGGGTTTTTCAGTTCGGTGGCCATGGCCTTCCTCATGCGGGAAAACTCGTCTCCATCGGCAAGAGATACCTTCAGAGCCTCTTCGGAGTTGGACGGAGGTAATTGGGGCAGAGGCTCCGCGTGTTCGGTATTATAGGCCGTGGAATCCATGTAATTGGGGCCATAAGATTGGGGCGATGCAAAGGAAAGGGTAGAGTACATGTTTGGGGTCTCTAAAGGGGGCCCATTGAAAGCAAAGCGATCCACATTGGCAGCAGCAGCTTCTTGCTTAAAGGCAACAACAGCAGGTGGGTTCAAGGCCTTGCCCAGAATCACCGGGTACAGCGTGGCCACATTGTAGTCGACATCTTGCAGCTCGATCTCCATTTCTCGCGCATACTCCGATAGCTGGAGCGAGATCTTGGAGGGGTCTTGCACGGTCAGGCTGGACGAGATGTTGAATGCAGTGGTGTTTGCGTAGAGGTCCTTTTGACGAAGGTCATCGGGCCCTTTTGAGGAGAACTCCGAGTGATAGTCTGTGGGCAAGTCCGAGTGCTCTTCCACCTCATCGATGACCGGATGCAGCAAATCAGGGGTGTCCACCGAGTCCTCGAGGAGTTCTCTCTTCTTCAGAGACGAAAAGTACAGGTCCGCCACCATGGGCGATTGCACGTTATTGATGAGCTGGGGCAAGGAGGTTTGTGACGGGCTCAGGCCATCGAAGAGCTGGATGGGCAGCTCCAAAAGTGTTCTTCGGGCAGACAGGTTCAGGCGGCGAGCCATAGACGAGGGGCTCGGGAGCACTTCAGTATCAGGCGTTGAAACCGGGTTAAGAGTGGAGTCCCGAAGCGCCACGTCGTTTTGCTGCGGCTTGAACTGGTTGTACTGTTTCTGGAGCTGAGCAAGCTCATGTTGGGCATAAGAGGGCTGCTCCAAATTGGGGATTTCAATCATGTGTAAGTGATGTAGGTCAAGTGATAAAAGAAGATCAACGATAGATCAAAACAAAAAAGGTTTAAGTGAGATATCAAGTGGATCAGTAAATATGGTGAATTGTTGGCTTGTTGGATTGGTGGATTGGTGGGAGGGAGATGGAGCGATGTGGAGCAATCCAACAAGTCCTTGATCTGAGCTCCGATGTATAGTGATCAGTCGGATGGAAGATGATCTAAGCTCCGATATACGCCGGGAAGTAAGGCAGTATGATTTGAGATGAGCGCAGGATGAAGCAGATCCAAAAGAAGATGGGATCGACACTAGTGGCAGGTCGAATATGCAGTGGCTCGCCACGGAATCTGGTGTTTTTCTTCTGATTGGATTTGGCGCGGTTTTGTTGTATTTCCCGAAACGACTCGATTGTCTACACCGCGTGCAGGCTCTAACTCAAAACATGAGTAACAAAACAGCAGAAACAAACAGTAGGAACAAACAGTAGGAACAACATGAGAGTCACTATTAGTATGAGCAACAGATACACCATGCACTATTAGTATGACAGACCATGAACATGAGAGAGAGTATGAGAGAGTTATGGGAGACTAGCTTTCGTAGTTAGTAGCCAATGATCAGTGTGGAATTGGTGGAGTTACGTAGTGGGGTGGAATAGAGTCTACTTTGATGTAATTAAATTTGGGGTTTGGTGTGGTATAGTTTAGTGGGAGAGTCGAGGTGCGGGGTGTGTGGAATAAAGTGAGGATTAGAGACAATTTTCTCTCACCTTACTCCATGTGGTTAGCTACGAAGATTAGTTGTGCGAGTCCTCAATCTCAATCTCTGTCAGTGTCAGGAATTTCTCAGGAATTTCTCAGGAATTTCTCAGTCTAATCTCAGTCTCAAATCTCAGTCTCAAATCTGAGTCTCAAATCTGAGTCTCAAATCTCAGTCTCAAATTTCTCATTCTGGTATAGACGTAGTGTGGTATAGACGTAGTGTGGTAGTGTGGTAGAGTGGTAGAGTAGAGTGGTAGTGTGGTAGAGTGGTAGAGTAGAGTGGTAGTGTGGTAGAGTGGTAGAGTAGAGTGGTAGAGTAGAGTGGTAGAGTGGTAGTCAGGTTTCAGTAATGCCTATAGTATTAGTCTTCTAATGAACCGTCTCGGTAGTCGTTAGGTACTCTTTATCATAGACAATCGGTACTGTTTGCTTAGTCTGCGTAAATGACGAGTATTGTGTCTGGAGAATTACCAGATCCAGAGCCAGGACCAGAACCAGTCCCCGAGAGATTTCGTGGGTTATAGTTGTGGGTTATAGTGGTGTTTTTCGGAAACTACACCCCAGAATCACTAGAATTGTGACTCCAAACTAAGCGTAAGCTCAGGATACCATGGTTATGAGTGTCCATAGTGAGATTTGTGACTCTAGTGTAGACTCCAGAGTCTTGTGACTCGACATATTGTCACTCTAGTCTAGTGAATGATTTCTTGCTATGGAAGCTTCAATATGGAGACTTTAAAAAAAATTGGGTGGTGGAGTGGAGTGGAGCATGATGCGCCTTTAGAAGCTGAGCGTGTCTCTGATTTTGAGCTGGAACAGAAAAAAAATCGCTGATGAAAGAAATGATTTCTTCAATGGCTTTGGTTTTTAAAAAAGAAAAAAAAAAACGATACCGGGTTCTCTGTCCAATCATGCTTCCTCTTTGGTGTGCATACTGCTTGGGACCATGAACTCGAACAACAGAACACGTAGGAATATGGCTCAAGGATTGAATTTGGTGGATTGTGGTTAGGAGTTCAAGACTGTACTTAAGGACCCTAATTAAGGACACTGGGTAAGGTGTACTGTAGAAGCGTACTGTAGAGACTAGATTCTGGACTGAGCCCTGGCGAGCCCTGGAGTTGGTTCTGAGCACTGGAGTTGGTTCTGAGCCCTGGAGAACAAAGACATATTATGAGCACTGGCACTGGCCCTTTTTATTTTAAAGATTAATCCACATGCAGTACATGGTTATCTTGCAAGGACATGATAGTATTGGGTGACTCTTGGTATGGTAACTCACAGCTATGACAGTAGACAACAGTACGCAGTAGAAATAGCAAGAGACTACTACTGTACAGTACACTGGTAGACTACCTTTGAACTCTTGATGGGAGTGTATATGTCTTCTTGTTGTGTTTAAGTGCTATGTCTTTCATAGCTACTCATTATATGTATCTCATAGTCTAGATCCAGTCTATACCAAACCACCTATTTGTCCATACTTATCCCCACCTGTCTGCAACTAGACTATACTAAAGTGCTAGTGCCATAGCCATGAGGTGCTTAGTAGTACTTAGAAGTGTATACTTCGTATTGTCCAAGCATGATCTATGGGAAGTGGTGCTCACGGTGTTCAATGAATCGAGTCTTTCTGTGCAGCAGTATTAAAGATAGAAAACAGGGTATCAGTATTGCTGAGACTTGGTACTCGAACATAGGAGTATTCTGGACACTAGTGGATAGTTCTAGCAGTAGTAAGTGACCAGAGTATAACCAGAAGCCCAAGACTCCTAAACTTATAACGTAGCAGACTAGTGAAGTAAGATATTGGTTGGAAAAATACTGCATTAACAGATTCGACTTATAGTCGACTAGCACTGGGTGAGGGTAGAACTAAACAAACAGACTAAAAGACCGTGTAAGGACTGACATTCTTCTAGATATAAATATAATGCTGGTACGACTGTTGAATAGAACTGGCAGTATCTTTGAACAGAATCACCACTGAACTCATCAGCAAACAGGCATATTCCCTGACTATACATAGAAAAGAGTGCCATAATCTGTAAAGCAGTCTGTAGTCTAGTCTGTGGATATTCTGCAGTCTTATCTGTAGTCTAAACAGTAGTTTGTATTTTAGCAATGCTGGTACTACCAACACAGGAGTCTAACAATATCTATACATGCGTATGACTAACTGACTGACACACCATGACACCATGACAGACGGTTGGTTTGAACATTATTGGGTTTTAGAAATCGTGCACCAGAAAATGCGCGGGGGAGGCCTATCTATTTATATTTAAGGTTGAAGGCTGCAAAACGCACCTGAGAAGGGGGCAAATGCACACAAACGCAGGATCTGGATATAGTATAAATAGCGCCCGAGCCCCCGTAAAATTCTCTCTCCAATAAAAAACAATAAGTGGTGACTGCAAATACACGTGAACATGTGAACACCTGCACGTGAGTTTTTACCTTGACACATTGACCTCCGGCATAGATGTTCCTCGGAAACCACTTGAAAGTGGAAAGTAAGCTCAAACCGAGTTTTTTTCCTGCCCCAGCAGCTCCACTACAAATTGGAAGAGTGGTGGTGGTATTAGATTGAATAGTCCAGGTATCAGACTAGAAATGTGCTGGATCAGCAAAGAATTCCATCACGAGTGATCTCTTGTTCACCAGTATGGACCAGCACCTTCAAATACCAATCCCCATCGTCACAGCTGACTTTACATTCAAGATCCACAGATACATAGTACTGTACTCTCTAACAGTACATTGTACTCTACAGTATCTACAAAACTGTGTGTCCTACTCCTGGACAATCCTGGACAATCGTTCCTGTACCTGAGCCCGAGTCTTATCTCGCAGTAGTGTGCATCTCAAAGTGCGATGCCAGACTCATCAACACCAGGCCCAATACAAGAGCAGCGATAACCCCAGTGTCCCAAATTCCTAGTTAATTATGTCGGATGCAGGAACCTTGATCAACCAGTTCGTGGCTGCTGCTGCCAGTGACAATGATCCACTGGTCTTTGCGCTGGACTTGGCCGCTCTTCTCTCGTCCAGAGCCTTATCTCTCCTCCAATTCATTCAGGCCTTGGGCCCCACACTCACTTCCGATAGTACGGTGGCCCGGGCACATGCCACCCACTGCTTGGCCATGACGTTGGCCAATTGCCTCGAAAAACCCGTTTTTTCCAGACAAGACGTGAGTGTTCTCTTGCAATTTCTCTTGGCCAAGCTTGAAGATGAGAAACTCTCCTTGCACGTGCTTTCAGCCCTCCTGACTTTGGTACAATTCTCCACATTTACTCCCAATGTCAACGATTCGTTATCGTCGCTTCTTGGCGCCGTTTTGAATGTATATGAGCCCAGAAAACACTTGGCCAAGGTGCGCTACGAGGCGTTTCTCTTGTTGCAGACCATTTTCGACTCCCACGCAGATGCCATTGCTAGTATCCCCTCCAATGGCGAATTGTTTGTTTCTGCTTTCATCCACGTGGCCAGCGGCGAAAAAGACCCCCGCAACTTGTTGATGTCGTTCTCGTTGAACTCGCTGATCAACCAGACGTTGACTTTTGAGCCTAGACACGAAAACGAAAAACACAACCACTTGTTGTCGGAACTCTTTGACGTGTGCTTCTGCTACTTTCCAATTTCGTTTACTCCGCCTGCAAACGACCCTTATAAAATCACGGCTGACCAGTTGAAGAGTCACTTGAGGACAACCATAGCTTCGCAATCGCAATTTGCTCAGGACGCTTTTCCGTCTCTTTTTGAAAAACTCACCTCTACGAACCCGTCGGTCCGAAACGATACGTTGCAATGTCTTGAAGAGTGTATTGTGCAGTACTCGGCCTCGACTGTGGAGCTGTACTGGGTGTCAATCTGGGATGCGTTAAAGTTCGAAATTTTGCACAATGATGTGCTGGTGTTTAAGCCGGAGGCTGACTATATACTTCCTCCCGATTTCGAGACTCTAGATGATGTGGATGAGACGAAAACGTTATTCCTCACTCTCAGAGTCTTGGGCACTACCGTTGGGAAGTTACAGTCCACCGAAACATTTCCTAATTTGGTTTCCTCCGTCATCAATGAAATGACGGCCTATTTCAAGACTCTCACAGAGAAAACTTGCAAGCAGGCCATTGTGTTGTTGTGCACCTTATCGTGCTACTCCACGCACTTCTATGAGCAATTCACCCATACGTTATTTTCGTTTGGGGTCTGGGGAAAATATATCCGAAGCGATTACCAGGAAAGTGAACCCGAAGAGGCCGAAACTGATGTTTCTCTTACCATATCGAGGCAGCGTGAGTTGGTGGACTACATTGGATTTCTTCTCTCCGCATGCAAGATCTTGAAGGAGCCCAGTGTTTTGGCCAAGTACAAGGACCACCTTTTGATGTTCTTGGGCCAACTGTTGCAGATGTCATCCTCCATAGAGAAGACTTTGAAGTGCAAAATCTTCCAGCAGTTGACGAAGATGGTGTTGTTGGATGGATTCTTGAGCAAAGAGGACCTTCAGCTTGTGTTGAGCTGGTTTGGCGAAAATTTCTCGTTGATCTTGCAGTCTACGTCTGAAACAGAGTGGAAATCGGATCTTCTCCTCCAAGAAATCTCCAAGGGCTTGGTCAAGATCATGACCGAACTGTCGGAGGAACTGTCCAATGCCAATGTTTTGTCGGTGATCGATACCGTGGTGCCCATGCTCCTTGACCGTGCGTCTGAGCCCAGAGTCTTGGACATTCTCCAGAGTCTCTGTGTGAACTACCAGCTTCTAGAGGTGTTGTCGATCCGGTTTCTTAATAAGATGATCTACGACGAATACGATGCGGAGGTGTTTGGCAACTATATCCTAAGCCTTACCAAGTCGTTTGTGCAGACTCAAACAGCCAAGCCCTTCACCACCACATCGTGGGCCAAGAGCTTTTTGCCCCGGTTCGTGGGTGTGATCTTCAAAAAAGGCGGAGACGATGCCATGCTCCTAGAGTTGGGAGCCACTCTTTTCGGGTACGTGGTGAGGTTCATTGACCAATCGAAACACCAGGCGATCTTGGACCAATATGTGGCTGTCTTGATGGGAGAAGCTTCTATCGATGGAGTATCCGTGGAGAATGTGAGTGAGGTGAGCACCAAGAAAATCACCTTCTTCAAGTACTTGATATCCAAGATCGACAAAAACGTCGTTCTTTCAGGATACGAACCAAGGACATTGATAGACAAATTCATTACTATTGTCCGCAATGAGGGTGGAGAGATTGAGAGAATTGGTTACTTACAGAGCATTGCTGTTCTTGCCAATAAGTTCATCGCTCCAGGAGACAGAGGCATAGAGGAGCTCACGGTGTCCTTAATGTCCGCCCACCAATCACAATCGTTGGAAATCGCCATCTGGATCATCAAAGGCTTGATGGTCAAGCTCGACCCCACGGGAAGAAAGATCTTGGACTCGTTGGTGGGCGAGTTGATGGCATCAGAAGACATCGACTATTGTCGCCAGATATCTCGGTCTTTTGCTGTGCTCATGTGTGACAACGGGATCTTCTCCAACGAAGAGTATACTAAGACTAAGATCGTGTCTGGCGTGGTCAATCTCAACGTCAAGCTTCTCTACAAGCAACAGATCTTCCAGAGCTTGGTCAACGAGCTCATTGGCCACTTCAACGAGGGGATCAGCGAAGACAGAAGAGAGGTGTACTTGAGCACGTTGGCCATCATCATAGGCAATGTGTCCACGAACATCCTCAAACCGCATCTCAAGGAGATCTTGCCGTTGGTGTTGAGTGGGTTGGCCTTGCATAATGCCAGTGTGCTCAAGGTGTCGTTGCAGACGTTTAAGGTGATCATCCAGGAAATGCCCGACTTGATCCAGGAGAACTTGGGCAGTTTATTGGACAAGTTAGGCGATTTAAGCTCCCGCAAAATCGTGGTCAACAAACATCTCGTCAATGATGAGCTTATTCGGGGCTTGAGCTTGGACTGTATCTTGGGAATCTTCCTTAGCTTGGACTACGCCAAGGTGGTGAGGTACCAGGAAACAAGCAAGAGGGCTGTGGCCGGTGCTCTTGACGATCCCAAACGGACGGTCAGGAAGAAGGCCGCCGATGTGCTTCAAATGCTTCATGAGCTCGGGAGATAAATTACTTTTCTTGGTTGAAAAAGAGATCGTCCTGCATATAACAACATGCCACGGAAGTCTCTCATTTGCAGTCACAGTGAGTTATACCAATAGATTAACAATATCTTAAGCAATGGGTTCTCTTGTGGTTTATTGAATTGTAGTGTAGTATGGAGTACCCTCGGAATTGGCCAGACACCCGTGCACCATGTCACCTCAGTTCATTTTGGCTCAACGCAAGTAAGGCTGGTATCTAGGGAGTCAAAATTAAGATCTATGAAATGACTGAATTCCGGACGCTTCAAATATGTAGTTTGAATCTGCTAACTTTGGAAAGAAGCTTCAAATGGGCTAATTCACTATATGCAGGAAACGAGAATATGCAGGATGGACACAAGCTAATTACTTTATTTTCTATTACTTTATTTAGTCTTTAACGGTTTCTTCTGATTATCTGATATCTCTTCTATTATTGTTTAAATGGGATTAGCTACACTCAATAGCCATGCCTGCATATAACCACTTCATCCAACTAGTGCTTAAGGCCCACTGTAGCGTGTACACCACCTTGGCCAAGATAAAGCCAAAAAAGCATTCAGCGTCGTAAACCGTAACCTGTGTGGGTATATGCAGGAAGAATCTATATAGCTCACAGTCAGTGGTATAGCCAAAAAACACTCAGCTGAGTACCAAAACTTAACCCGAATCCGTCAATAATGGTTATTGGTTGGAGTCTATGGTGAGGTCAATAGGTATCTATTCTTCGTCGGAAGAGTCGTAGGAAACAGGCGCCAAACCCGGCGTAAGTCCCGGCACGGCCAAAACTCCAGTCTGGGCCTTTTTCTGGAATGCCTGTAACTTTGCCTTTTGCTGGCGGGCCTTGGAGCGGTCATGCTTTTCGTTTTCCAACGCCACGATCTCCGCCCGCAACTCATCCATCTCATCTTTAACGGCAGGATCGTCCACATCGGCCGTTCGCCTGACGGCAGACGAGTTCTTCTTTATTAGCTTCTTGAGGTACTTTTCCTCCTCCACCGAGAGCTGTTGCTGTGACTTGTGGTTCTTGATGATGTTGTGCTTGACCACCTTGTGGAACTGCTTCTCCTGCTCCAAGTTGCGGTTGAGTGCCTTGTTGCGCCTTCTCCTCTCCATCTTGCTGAGCTTCCTGATATCTTCTGCAGAGGCGTTTTTGCTGGACACCTGGCGATGGAACTGCTGCGTGGCCGAGAGCTTGTGCATTTCGGGGAGCGGCTGAGCCCCGGGGAGAATGTTCTCAAAGAGCTTATTGACTGTGGCCTTGGATTTGGCCTTGGACGCCTTGGACGAAAACTCCATGATGTGGTTGAGATGAGCTGCGATGACTTGGGAGTGCGCGAAGTGCGGTGTAGTGAGTTGGTAGGAGTTAGTAGTGGATATAGTGGGGGTAGGGTATAGTGAAATCAGCAAGGTCTAATTCCAGTAAAGTATAGTTTCAGTAATCAGTGTGTTTTAGTTGAGTGGAGTGAAAATCCAGAGGGAACGAATAAATTGGAGTTTGAGGTTATTCTGAGTTCTTCTATGGCTGGTATGGATATTATAGTGCACCATGTCCTTAGTCGCGCACCATCCGAAAATCCACTCTTTGATGTCCACTATTTTCTGCCAACACCAGATAAACTGAGAGCACATTTTGAGTGACTCCTGAAAATGCGTACCTTGATGGGGAATTTCTGGTTTTGGCTGTTCCCTTTTCTTTTTTTGTTTTCCTCTTTTCCTGTTCCTGTTCTCGTCTCGTTCTCGTTCTTGTTCCTGTGACCTGTTTCCAATCTTCAAAGTTGCTTCCAGTCGTCTAGCTTTCTTTTTGAGACTTCAACTAACCAAATGTCGCCAAACGTCTTTCACAGTGATGAATATGAAGCAACTCCATTTGGGATCGTTAGCTTTGGTTGGTGCTTGTTCCTTAAGATACACAGAGTCCTCATTGTGAGTCCTCATTGTGAATCCTCTTCAGATTGTCATTATAAGAACAGCAGCCAATATTGTCGAAGGATAGAGACATGGTCATCGAGACAAGAATCTTCCAGCGTCCATATTCAAGAAAAGAAATGAAGAGAGAAAGAAGAAGAGAAAGGAGAAGAGAAAGAAGAAGAGAAAGAAGAAGAGAAAGAAGAAGAGAAAGAAGAAGAGAAAGAAGAAGAGAAAGAAGAAGAGAAAGAAGAAGAGAAAGGAGAAAAAGAGTGAAGAGTCGGAAAATGAAAAAATTACAAAAAAGAAAGAGGTGTTGCCAGGGGATGTGCTGCCTTTATATACATCCCTTCTCGCCCGCCCTGTTTATTTGCAGCCACCGGCCATGCAGGCGCGGCGAGCACCGAAATATATAAAGGCAGCACATCCCCCTTTTCAAGCAATAAAAAAGTCTAGCAATTGAAAGCATGGATTTGGTCCAATGTCCCACCAAGCCCCAAGAAGCGTCGAAGACTCTTTGCCGACTCGTCATTTCCTTACCACCACTCACTACCAGTTACCAGTTACCAGTTACTACTACCAGTTACTACTACCAGTTACTACTACTTTCCACCAGTACTAGAGAGAATTATGAAATACCAGAATATACAAAGTGTACGTACTGCTTGATAGAGTGCATTATCTTTTGAATGAAGGAGGTTGTGAGATGAGAAGAGTGAAGTGGGGTAGCTCCGAAGACACGTTCTCCAGTGAGGCTTACAACATTGATCGAGTGCATAGACAACGGGAATTTTTACCAAGGTACCTTTGCCACGATAAGCTTACTGATGCGCTTCTATTCTTTACTTCTTCAAAATGGTCACCTTAGTGGTATCTATAGTGGTCCCTACAATGGTGTTAGCGGTCTCTATAGTGGTCTCTACAACACTGTTAGTGTATTGCACTAGTGAAAAGTCGCCCCATACTAATACAAGCAGTGACTTTAATTTTTGAGATTGCTGTCAATATTCAAACCAATAGTCTCCGATGGCAAACCGGCTGACGACACCATTATCCGAGAACATACCATTTGTGTATACATGACTCCATGAACTCACAATGGTTCAGTCATGGGTTCCGGATCACACCCTAACTGGGCTGAGTATCTGGGGAACGCCACTTCAAGAGTCTACTGAATCTCTATACTAACCGAATATCCACTATTGAGTGTATACTGTGCCAGTGCCAGGTGAGGCTAAGATTCAGATTATATCATTATACTGAATAACTCACTACTGAGTATCTATGAGTGTCTAGGTGTTTGATTCGTCTGCTATCTACTATATTGGGTCTAGCGTTTCCACCACTGAGTGTGGATTTATCTGACATTGATATAGCCCCTTAAAGTCTAGATTCAGCAGTGAGATCGTCAACAGGTGCTTGGACAATCATCATTTTATGAACCCAAAGGGTTGACATTGGAAATAATCTGCTATACAAATTAAAGTATAGTCATCCCACTCATGTTATTCTATGATATGGACTAAGCACATGATATATCTAAGGAGAATCTCGTCGTCATTAGTTACATTTGATGACTTCGCAGCGTCCGAAATGTGGGGATGCCATGTGCAATTTGGAAGTCACGCGCTCCCACTGGCATGTGACAGTCCAGCAACACCAGCCCAACTCACACCACCAACGGACTTAACCAACCCAACAAAACAAAAAGATAATCTATTACCGATAAGTCGGCGCAGTATACAGTACAGTTGTCTGATCTGTATTTTATTCTGTATGGACTGTATTTATAGGGAACGATTATGGGTATTTAAGGCATTTATAGGGGGTGTAGATTAGTGGGAATTCCTGGGAGATGGTGGGAGAAGAGTGGATCGGTCAATTAGCTTTATAGTGAGCATAAGTGCTACACTGTAAATTGCAGACAATGGCAGTCGAGATTTAACAATGTCAGATGAACAATGAGTCTTTGATCAAGTGGATCTCTACAGATGCCTACACCTACATCTAGATCGCTACATCTAGATCGCTACATCTACATGTCTACAGATGACATTCCGTTTTAGGCAATCGAATAGTGTGGACAGGAATGGATGGACAGGAAGAATTGGAAAGAATGGTTGCTCGGCATGCGCATGGCAAAGAAATCAGCGTGCGCCTATGGTCCGCGGTTGAGGCCCAGGCCACAGGCCTGAATCTGTGGAGAACCAGCATGGGCACTGCACCTGGGCCCCGCGCCAGGTCTCCATGTGAAAGACCCCCAGGGTATTTAATAGAGGCGCTGGCCGCGAGATGGTTGCTCGGTACTTATTTCTTCCTACACTCAAAAATGTCCGACTTAGCTGCTGATGGTTTCAACTCTTCTACCTTGTTCCAAGACTTGGGCGCTGCATTGCAGGACGAGTCCATCAAGAAAAAGGCCATTGCTGGAGTCAAGGCCGTGATTGTCATTACATTGAAGAACAAGGAGGGCAAGGAGCAGTCTTGGGTGTTGGACTTGAAGAAGGAGGGATCCGCCAAGAAGGCCGACACTCCGCCAAAGAGCGACGTGCAATTGTTGTTGAAGGATGCTGATTTCGTCAAGTTGGCCTCTGGTAAGGCCAATGGACAGAAGTTGTTTATGAACGGCAAATTGAAGGTCAAGGGTAACATGATGAAGGCCACGGCCATTGAGTCTGTGTTCAAGTCCATTGACCCCAGACCAAAGTTGTGATCCACCAATACCTCCAAAGTTGTGATCCACCAATACCTCGTTTGTCAGCTGTGACATGCTATTAAGTACTCAATCCAATGACCAAGTAACAAGCACATAATGTATCCATCTATTACAGATTACACCCCTTCTTACAGATTACACCCCTTCTTACAGATTACACCCCTTCTTACAGATTACATAATACCTCTCCTGCTTCTTTGGTGGTGTACGGATGTGCCCTACTTAATGATCTCACCTCGAATTTCCACCCCATGCCTCTTCATACCCCACATTCGTCTGCACCGGATCCAGAACCACAAATCCCTGGCCAAGTTACCAATGACCAGAAAGATGTACTCAGTATGTTCTTCCAGGAAAACTTCAGCCCGGAAAACTACGTCAACGCCCTCCACTCGTCCATAATCAACCCCGACCAAAATAAGTACTCTGCTTCCAACCTCGCCAATATCAACACCAAGTCCCAGGACCTCATAACACTTTTGGAATATAACACGAATGAGATGCTTCGGGAATTGGCGGAAAAAACGGCCCAACTTAAGAGGATTTCGGGGTCAGTGGGGCACGGTGAAGGTGCGGCACGTGACGCAGACCATAGTCGCTTACAATATTATGTGGATGCACTCCGAAACTGTGTGGACACGTTGCTGGGGGATTTGGTTCTGGTTCAACATCGCTTACCTGAACGGGAACATGAACACGTGCTGTCGCTTATTCTGCTCAAATTAATCAAGGCCAATATCCTTTGTGTATGCGAGTGTCTTCAGAAAACTCGGGTGATGGTGGGAGGAGATACTGTGACGGACCGACAATTTGCTGATGCTTTGCAGGGTGTTCACGAGACGCTTCGGGCAAAGTCACGTGAGCTGGATGAGTCCAAAAACGAAGTTATGGACACGGTGGCAGAACTCAAATCCTGGATACCGATGTTCCAGCCTTTTCCCCGCTTTGGTCCGGCCTACTCTAAGTTTATTCTGCATCTTGACGATATATAATCGGGCTATATGCAGTCGTTAAGAATGTATTACACTTTAGGTTCTTGTAGATATCGAATTGGGTGAAATATGGTGCAAGTCACGTGACGTGGTGGCAATTCCGGCATCTATGTGCAGTACACACGCATTTCCGGGGCTTATATCCAGTTCCGACCTATTGACTCAGGTCGTTTCTTCCTGCCCCCCAAAAATATTTTTCAAGATTTTCTTTTTGATATGCATTTATTGAGGGTGAAACATGAATATGTCTTCATGGGAACTTCTAGTTCAATGTGTGTGGGAAGATACGGAAAGGCGAAGAAAGGTCACGTGACCATTCCGAGGGTAAAGCTGAAATCAGGCCAGGATTAAAGTTGACATTTTGATTGGATTGAATAACTTAGGCCTTAATGGTACTTGAAAACAGAGTGGTAGTATGAAATAATCGAGTAGTGTATTTACCATATCTTCGAAGAGGACTACCTCACGTTACCTTGTCGCCTTTTTAAGTACTACACACTCCATATGCTGTGATGACTTACCTACCTTATTAAATTAGATATATACACATGACTACACCTTCTCCTGCACGGTGGAGTCGGTGGAATTGTCCACAGTCTTCTCCAAATCGGCCGAGCGCAGGTCTCTATTCTTCTTTCGTAACCACGAGAACCCGACATAGTAGAGGAAGGTGTTGAAGGCACGCGTAGGGAAATACGTCGAAACCCACCAGTTGGGAATGATCCGGATCACCATTCCCACGGGGAGCGAGAGCATTCCTCCGATGATGGCTGTTCCCCACATGGCAGGGGTTTGACGAGCAACCGTGAAGGCAGCTCCTCCCACAAACATAAGCAACACTTGCATGGCTCCAATGAGCACTGCAATGGACACAAAGTACCAGTTGCGGAACAAGTGTGAGAAGAAGTTCAAGTTCTCGGCGTTGATGCGGCCCCGGACCGTACGCTCATCGGCACACTCTTCCAACTTGCGGGTCACGAACAACTTCCAGAACTGGAGCCACACGAAGGTGTTAAAGGTCATGGCGCCCAACTGTTTCTCCTGGTGGTTATCAATGGGCCCGCTTCCAAAGAAGATCTGCTTGCCTGCGAAGTGAAGCACAAACGTGATGATTAACTGCATGGTGGACTGACCCAAGATCATCTTCCACATTGATACACTGATCAATGGCTGCGTCCGGCCAGCGGGTTTACGATTCAAAAGAGCATCGTCTGGTTTGTCGGTGGCCAAGGCCAATGCGGCCAAAGTATCCATGATCAAATTGACCCACAACAACTGCACTGCAGTCAAGACCGAATGGCCCTCGGTGGAGGCCACAGCTGACACGAACGTAAGCACACATGCGGTGATGTTGACGGTCAACTGGAACTGGATGAATTTCTTGATGGACTCGGCGACCGTCCGGCCCCACTTGATGGCCTGCACAATGTCCGTAAAGTCATCGGTCATCAAGATAATGTCGGAGGCCTCTCTGGCCACCTCTGTTCCGCTGATTCCCATAGAGAAACCCACATCAGCCAACTTCAATGCTGGTGCATCGTTCGTACCGTCTCCAGTAACAGCCACCACTTCTCCCGACTTGCGTAGCGTATCCACAAGAATGCGCTTGTCTTCGGGAGAAGATCTGGCCAATACCTTAAGTTGTGGAGCAATGGCTGTTCTCTTTTCTGGCAGTAGCTTGCGGAACTCGGGGCCCTCCATGTATGCGTACTCATTAGACGAGTCTTCAGGTGTAAGAATGTTGCACCCTCTGGAGATGGCTTTGGCCGTGGTGAGATTATCTCCAGTCACCATTCTCACCGTGACTCCTGCAATCTTACATTGCATCACGGCCTCGGGAACACCTGCCTTAAGAGGGTCTTGAATGCCCACCAAAAGGTCCATGGTGAGATTCGAATCGGATTCATAAGGAGTTGCAGAAACATTGATCAACTTGGCCGGGTCGGCCTGGCTGGGGTTCTGGGCATCGGCCATCTCTGCAGGAGGCCAAGAGCTAATGTCAACAAAGTCTTTGTGCGCCAACATGATGGCACGCAAGGCATCGTTGGCGTACTCGTCGATCTTCTCGAGAACCAGCTCTCGGTCCGACCGCTCCATTTTGAACGTACTATCCTGGTCATTTTCTTGGTAAGCACAGTGTCTGAAGATGATTTCGGCTGCTCCCTTGATGTAAAGACGGAACCCGTTCTCTATCTTCATCACCACACCGGCCCATTTTCTAGAACTCTCGAAAGTGATCACCTGCACGATGCTGGGCTTGGCACTCAACCGCTGTTCGGTCAAAGACTGCTCGTCAAATTGGTTGAATGCTTGCTGGGCAAGTATCAATAATGACGACTCGGTCTTGTTGCCCAAATATGGCTCTTGTCTTACATGGAGCGAAGGCTCGGCGTTGCTGTGGAAAAGATGGTAGAATACCGACCGTTGCTTGGGCTTAGTATTGGCCTTCTTGTCTGCCTCCTCGTCGTAGTCTGCGTTTTGGAAAGCCGTGGAGTTGATGGTGATGTTGGAACAGATGTACACCTTGAGCTTTTGAGGCACCAGGGCCACGAAATCCACCGATTTGACACCGGTCGAGTTGGCGCTATCGTCGAACAGAAGCTTGTCGTTAATGTAACCACGAACAATCCGCATCCTGTTCTCCGTGAGAGTTCCCGTTTTATCAGAGCAAATGGCCGTGGCTCCACCCATGATTTCACATGACCGCAACACACGTACCAAGTTTCCGTTCTGGGCCATTCTCGTCGTGGCAAACGCCAAAGCTAATGTCACGGCCAATGGTAAACCCTCGGGAACGGCCACCACCACTATGGTCACGGCCACAATGAGAATATCCACAAAGTTCTTTCCCTTTTCTGCAGAAAGACTGTCATTAAGAGCACCACCAGGCGCAATATTCACACAGAACCGGATAAACAACACCACGAAAAGAACAAGCGCAGCCAAGAACCCGTACTTGGAAATGCCCTCAGCCAAGTTGTCCAAACGAGCCTGCAAGGGGGTGACCTCGGCTTCCTGGTCCAACGACTGCATGGTTCTTCCATGGATGGAGTTAACTCCCACAGCAGTAACAATAGCAGTAGAGGCACCCGCAAGAATCTTGGCTCCGGAAATAAGGAATGGGTCCTTGAACTTTGTATCAGGGGAGCCAAGGTCCTGGCCATCTTTAGCATTCTCATCAAAGAATTCCACCGCTTCATTGGCTGGTTTCTTCTTGATGGTGTTGGATTCTCCCGTAAGTGCCGACTCGTCACACTCCACTTCGCCTGAGATCATCACCGAATCAGCTGGCACCACATCTCCGGTTTCTAAAGAGATAATATCTCCCACAAGCAACCCGTAGATCGACACCAATTGTCTGTGGCCGTTTCTCAACACAATCACTTCACGGTCCTCTTTCTTGGAGTTGAGCTTGGCAAATTGTCTCTCCTTCTGGTAATCGTTGGCGGCACCCACCACCACCACAATCACCACAGCTATAATGATGGCAACACCCTCTACCCAGTCCACCTTGGGCATGGGCTTGTGCTCGTCGTCATATATGGTTTCCTGGCCAAACGTCTCATAAAGACCCAATGCCAACGACACCACTGCAGCCACCGTCAATAAAATCAAGACCTTATCCTTCATGGCCTCGTAGCAGAGCTTAAAGAACGACTTGGCGTTCTTGGAGGGGAGCTGGTTCTTGCCGTATTTGTCCACCCTCTCGCCGTGGTCCCAATCGTTCAAGCCAAGGCTCGTATCGGACTGGAGGCCTGCGGCCAACTTGTCCAAGCCTCCAAACTGCTTCAAGCTTCTGAGGGATTTGGGGTCATGGAGCGTGGTAAGTTCCTCTGGAGTGAATTCAAATGTTGACGGCTGGAGGGGCGAGTCGGACGTGGCCGAGGCGTCGTCCCGGGGCACAGCCAAAGACATTTATGGAAAGGGAAAAAAGAGCCCAGCGATTAAGCAAGAGACTTCACTTGGGAATGAATAACGTCCGATTTAGGACTAAAGGTTAGGCAGGGCCTGGATGTTTCGGAATAGACTCAAAATGGTGGGCAAGAGTTGAGGCAGGCAAGTTATGGCCGTTCAACAATCAGTAGTGGTTGATTGAGGAATGCAAGACACCGGGACAGTAAAGAGACACCGAAACAAAAGTAACAAAGACTGGGGCGGACTTTGGTGAGCGAAATTTGATGCAATAGATGCAGCTGGAATACCCCGTATATAAAGCTTTTCCCTTTTTCGGATGGGGAATGATAAATCGATAACCAATTTTTTTTTTTTCCGCCTTGCATTACACAGCCTCGTTTGCAACCGCGACGCGGGTTGCGGGACCGCAATCTGAGCGGCTCCGACTGAGCCCTCGGGATAATAATCTGCGCTTGAGAAGTGGAGGGCCAAGACAAAAAAAAGAAGGCGTGTCCACAAAAGAGCCCACGGTTTGGCTTTTGCAACCTAGTTTTCGGAATATTCGAAGGCGAGGGGAAAACGGGATTTAAGGATATCGATCATCCCTAAGGGCGCACTTGGGCTTGCTCCGGTCACAGGTCAGAAAGAAAGGACGAATCGGACATTTTCCAATAAGGCCGGTGACAATCCAGGGAAAAGCAAGGGACTTATATACGTGTGGGGATATGGATGTAATTTGTGTTTGTGAACTATTTGATTTTGTGTTTGTACCCGTTCCAGTAGCGTATGTTTCAAACATGTTTGACTCTGTTTGTTTGGGCTTGAACCGGTTGTTGCAGGAGCAGCTGTCCACTGAACCCAGCAAATCAGAAGCAGGTGACGGGCATAGCTCCGCCGCCATTCTTCGCATCTTACTCCCGCAGCGGTAGGGCGCGCAGCGTGCAGAGCAGCCTGCACCATGCATGAAGCTTAAATTGTACGAAAGGCGATTAATGGCGCGCATGAGGTCATTGGCTGGTCACCTCCTGCTCCCTGCCCCAAGGCTATCTAAGCCAAGTCAAACGGAATTATGACCAGCTAGAAATGGTGGCTTTGGCACGTGACGCTAGCCCCTGGAAATGCACTCCACAGCCCTGTCTTTCTGTCTTTCTGTCACTCTTTGTGTATGACGTCAAACAGTGTGCTGTCAAGCCGTGGTCCACAGCCTCAGTGTTCAGTGTGTCTTTTAGTGTTTCCCCTGTTTGTCGTCCTCGGGATGTGGCCTGGGGGTCCTCCAGTCTGTCCATGTGTTTCTGTCCATGAATGTGTTTTTGTTTGTGCAAAGTATTTTCCCTGTCTTTTCATACTTTGCTGTCTGTCCATAATTGTCTTTCTGTCCAGTTTGTCCGTCTCAATCTGTCCTGTCTGTCTCAATCTGTCCTGTCCGTCTCAATCTGTCCTGTCTGTCTCAATCTTTCCGCGCATGAACTTTAGACTCCCTAGACTATGGACGGCGGTGCGGGGGGCTTAGAAGCCAGAACCACGATCCTGGGTCGCGGGAAGTCTAAATAAGAGCTGCTGCATTTTGCGCTTTCCTTACTCGAACACCGCCAACGTCATCGTCATAGTCATAGTCCCTGACCCTTTGACCCTGCCCCTTATTTCCCCATTGTTCCTTGTTTTATCCCTTGTTTTATTGCGTCAATGTTTTTCTGTAACAATGGGTTCAGACGCTAAGCCACCCGCCATGACGCCACCTCACCACAATATGTCGATCTGATTAAGAAAAGCATCAAAACAAACCAAACCAAAACAAAACAAACCAAAACAAACCAAAGCAAGTCAAAGCAAGTCAAAGCAAGTCAAAACAAGCCAAAACAAGCCAAAACAGACGGGATAAAAATACATCAGACCAGACTGAACCGGTGGCACAATCAGTATCAGAAACAATCTCATGGTACTGCCAGTGGCGTAGTCCAGCGGCAGTCCCTTTTACCTGATATTGACTGACTGACTTGACTGACTGACTTGACTGACTGACTTGACTGACTGACTGACTGCATTGACTGACTGCATTGACTGACTGACTGGGCTAAACTGAATCGTCTAGATTGACTGGACTGGACTGGTCTAAATGGTATTACCTGAGACCTCGTATCGATAGCCATTTCGCAACCAGTACGAACCAGTGGCATTGCCCGTGTCCCATTTTGTTATTCGATCATTCATGTTATTCTGATACTTGGTAATGTCAATTTTCAATGACAATGGTTTCAGTTTGCAATTAGGTTTGTCGGTAGTGGCATCTTCAAAAGCTTGGCTGTTTACGCGAGATCCTCCGCTCAAGCCGTGTGCCGCGAAGGCGAGCGGCGGTGCCAAGCATTCCGCACGGAGCCTCGCGGCCCTGTTATAGGCAGCGCATGTGCAACGCACACCTCGCGCATCAATGTTGCAACCGTCTCCTGATTATCACAGTACAATAGGACAGTCATAGTCATTATACTATGATGTGGGTTATCTATGATAATGGCTGGTTACTATAATTATACTTTATGGTACTATGATTGATGGAGTGGTAGCCTCGGCAGGCTGCAGTGCGGCAGTATCAGTTGTTGCTGTTAGCGTCGCCCCGACAAATCAAATACAAAGGAGGTGAAGAATAGGGATAAAGGAAAGAAAAAGATATATTGGTTGACAAAGAATAGGGAGTGTTCAGTGCTAAGATATCCCAAAGGTATTGGATAGACGGGACAGACACACTTAGGGATTGGAGTTGTGGATTGGACAGATTGTGGATTGGACAGGACAATTGGGGTTGAAATGATTGGACAGATTGGACAGAGGACAATCAGTGGACAGAGGACAATCAGTGGACAGAGGACAATCAGAGGACAATCAGAGGACAATCAGTGGACAATGGACGGGGATTTCCGGTCTCAAGCGCAATGCTCAGCCTCTTTTGCGCGCCGCTCCCTACCCATCCGTCCCTACCTTCCCATGCTCCGCGGTGTTCCTACTCCCAGCCATTCACACCAACTCCTCCCTTTCTCTCCACCCTTTCTCTCCACCCTTCTCCCTAACCATCACCTCCACCATCACCTCCACCATATTAACAAGAGCAGGATTAATGTTTATTACATGCACTCCTTGTGCATAATCATTCATTGATCATGGAGGCGATGGTTTGTAAAATGGCGTGTGGATTTGGTGGATTTGGTGGGTGGCGGTAAATCACCATGGTGTGGATTTAAAGGTGAGTGGCGAGGAATCGTGAGGCATGGAGTGAAACGAAGACTTCGCGCAGCCACTGTTCTGACTCTACAGACTACAGACACAGACTCCTACTATAAGGCTACTTGGAGGGCCGCTATAGACTACCATAAGGACTACTCGGGGGACAACCATAAGGACTACTCGGGGGACTACTATACTGTTGTGAGTATTCTTCTTACTGTGACTACTACAGACTATTCCTATAAGGACTAGTGAATCGGAATGAATAATGAAGGTGGACATGAAGAAGAGAGGAGAGAAGAGAGGAGAGAAGAGAGGAGAGAAGAGAGGAGAGAAGAGAGGAGAGAAGAGAGGAGAGAGTTCCTTTGAAATAGACTTCTATGTGGTCTACAGTATCGCTTCTAGCACACTCTTTCTCTACTGACTGCTGACTACTATAAGGAGAGGACTACCATAAGGACGACTACACCGAATACCCTAAGGATTGCTATACTGTCTAACTGTGACTACTACTATACTAACTGCTATACTAACTACTATAAGGAAGGACTACTTTATTGACTACTAGGGACTACTAAGGACTACTGAGGACTACTGAGGACTACTGAGGACTACTGAGGACTACTGAGGATTACTATTACTGACTTCCATTCGACTTGATTCCTAGACTCACTGCTATACTGATACTGACTGACTGTCTAGTATACTGATACTGACCGACTATGTAGTATACTGTTTCGACTACCACTGACCATTCTACTGTTACTGACTATACTGACTATTCTATTATATGTCTATCTACTATAAGGACTGTTACTAGACTGACTACTAGACTCTTACTGTCTACTACTGCCTGTGGTTGAGACTGCCTGTGGTTGAGACTGCCTGTGGTTGAGACTGCATTCAAGCAACATACACGTCAAGTAGCTGTGATCCAGTATACACAGTTTTGGGTATTCAATACTAGTGTAGTATGCAGCTCTAATCTTCAGCCCTAGTCTAATGACCAGGACTAAGTAGACAGTGAATGGAGTCTAGCAGGAGGCGAGATGTACAGATGTGACCATGAAGCCGGGTACTATGCAGGACATCCTTGCAGCAGCCAGTTGCAACCATTTGTCCAATATACAGAGCCAAACATACCCTCACTCTCCGGTATACTGCATATACCGAAGCTCTGATACTTATACTAACACTTCACTGATCCTGCATACACCATCTTTACCACCCGGGTGAAAAAACATGTACTGCATGATAGGCAGTTTTTATGGAAACTCCCACGATCTTTGAATCTATTAGACTCTTACTTTCAATCCAAGTCTTGTCCACGTGACCTGGGTCAATTTTTGGTCCTCTTATACTCCAGTCACCTGACCAAATCCCCATTTTTTGAAAAAAATGGTTGCCAGAAATCTATACCACTCTCTCATTATACACTCTGGATATAAAACCTGCTTAATACTCTCTGCCCTGTGGTGTGTTGTAGAAATAAACCTGCATATAACCACAAAAAGCAATATCCTGCATATAATGACTACAAGTCCTGCATACAACGACCTAAACACATACAACGGGTTTCCAGGATTGTATAGTGAAGGCTTGTTTCCGGTAGTGTTACCATGCTTGCAAATCCATCTAGACCGAATCAATGGAGTGGAGTGATTGTTCCAGTGTCAGATCAGATGGAGTCACGTGACATGACGAGGACATTGTTCCACACATATTTCATTGTTTCAAGGATGTTTCAAGATGTTCCATAACATACAGATCACATGACTACATTGTTTTAATACATAATTCTCCGCCTCGGCCTATTCGTGACCTCGCCAGGCCATTTTTAGCCCGAAAAAAGGGAAAATAGCCTAAAAAAAGCCAAAAAAAGAACCATAGGAAAAACCAATACGAAGGACCAATAGGAGAAAGTCAAATACAGACGGAAAAAGGGGCCATGGGTGGAAATGGCGGTGAAAGTGTGACGGTGAAAGTGTGGCGGTGTACGGGTGCATTATGAATTCGCTTAGGGCTGCGCATAGTAGTGCATGCATACACCGCCGCGCGGCACCGGCAGGTGTGGCGTTTTTCCGGCTTTTTCCTCATAAAGCCTTAGCTGCCCTCACTTCCTCGCTACCCTCATTTCTTCTTCTCCCCCCTTGATTTCTTATCCCTGAGTGTCCATCATGTCGAAACAATACGGCTTTGGAACAAACGCCATCCATGCAGGAGCCCCCATCGACGCCGTGACCGGCGCTGTCATTGAGCCCATCTCGCTCTCCACCACCTTTGCCCAGAGTGAACCTTCCAAGCCCTTGGGAATCTATGAGTACTCCCGTTCTGCTAACCCAAATAGAGACAACTTTGAGCAGGCGGTTGCTACGTTGGAGCAGGCCAAATACGCAGCCGCTTTGGCTTCCGGTTCGGCAACCACGGCTTTGATTCTCCAGTCCTTGGCCATTGGCTCTCACGTGGTGTCGGGTGGCGATGTTTATGGTGGTACTCATAGGTACTTCACCAAGGTGGCCAGTGCACACGGAGTGGAGGTTTCGTTTGTGGGTGATTTGGCCAAGGACTTGGCTGGTGCCTTGCGTCCAGAGACCGCGTTGGTCTGGTTGGAGACTCCTTCCAACCCTACGCTTTCCGTGACGGACATCTCCGAGGTGGCTAGCTTGGTCAAGGCCCACAACGATAAACACAATAACAATGCGTTTGTGGTGGTGGACAATACGTTCTTGTCGCCCTACATTTCCAACCCATTGGTGCACGGCGCCGATGTGGTGATCCACTCCATCACAAAGTATATCAACGGCCACTCGGATGTGGTGGGCGGAGTGTTGGCCACCAACCTGGACGTCTTGCACGAGAAGTTCCGTTACTTGCAGAATGCCATTGGGTCGGTGCCTTCTCCATTTGACTCGTGGTTGGCCCACCGTGGCTTGAAGACCTTGCACTTGCGTGTGAAACAGGCATCTTCCAGTGCCCAGGAAATCGCCGAGTACTTGAACAGCCACGACTCGATTGTCAGTGTCAACTACCCTGGGCTCAAGTCGCATCCCAACCATGATGTGGTGCTCAAACAGCATAGAAACGGTTTGGGAGGAGGCATGATCTCGTTCAGAATCAAGGGCGGTGCCGAGGCTGCTGCCAAGTTCACGTCATCCACCAAGTTGTTCACGTTGGCCGAGTCCTTGGGTGGAATCGAGTCGTTGATCGAGGTGCCTGCCATCATGACGCACGGAGGTATCCCCAAGGTCGAGAGAGAGGCCAACGGCGTGTTCGATGACTTGATCAGAGTGTCTGTGGGTATCGAGGAGACCGACGACTTGTTGGAGGATATCAAGCAAGCCTTGCAGAGTATCTAGAGGTACTGATGAGACAAGAACAGTACTGGATAATAAAAGAACTATACTAGATACCAATGAAAAGAATTGGAAGATGCTAATTCCAATGACTGATGTGCTGATGAAGAACAAATACCATCCTGAAAGAGGGTTTGCCTGGGGTATATGCAGTACTTCTGGAAGTATCCAAGCATGTCTAGTCAATTGGCAGTAGACTGCATACAAATACAGCTGCTCCAGTATGCAGTACACCATACTTCGTCTCTCTTCACTCTTGTCTATTCTCAAGATTAAACTCTTCTCATGGTCGGATTATTAATCTACTGTTATTGGTTCTTTTCACGTGACTTGAATATTCGTGAGAAACCCGTACATCCACATATAAAAGTTATTAGCTGGACCATTTACGCCAGAAACACTCTTGAGACAGGTACAAGTAATATGGTTCATGCACGCATTCGTAAGTGAACGTTTAGGTTCGTAAATTGATCCCGAAAAAGGCCCCGGGCCCAAGATATATTCTATATGCCGGACCCATCGACATATTCCTGCATATGGGCGATTTTGACAATTCAGACCCGTAATTAACTTATGGATGATGAATTGATTGGAGAAGATTAAAATGGATATTAAACTTGATTTTCGGACCGGATTATATGCAGTCCCAGGATTGGGGAGGAATAGGTGGGTAGATGAAACAGATGGTGGGAGTACTCCTGTACATAGTCCTAGGGTTTTGGTCAATATTCAAATTCATCACCAAAGCAAAGTCCCGTTGATTTGGACTAGTCTGGCATATAACCGTTGGACCTGTCACGTGAGTAGAATCCATGTCACGTGAGAAGAAATCATGTCACGTCATTAGGATTCAGGATGCAGATGAACAAAGTGGTAAATCCCTTATCTGGTTCAAACATCCAATAGGAGCTCTCTTATAGAGGCGCCAATAAGGGGTTAATTATGGAGGCTGCATATTGGGTTTGTGGATGGCTGTAAAAGGGGTTTGTGGACGAATGTTGCATGAAGCAGGTTCCTGAGCTTGGACTATATAAGGAGGAGTCCCCGCACATTTTTAACAGAGCAGAAAATCAAATCAGCTTGTGATTAGGTATAAGGGATTCCCGATTAGTTAGAAACGAGACTCTTCTAGACTAGACTGATAGTCTAGATACACTACCAAATCCCACGGAAGATGGGGTGTTTGGTAGTATTGAGAATCCGTTGACCTTTCTATTAAGAGGATGAATGAATGAAGCTTGGTGGATTTATGGATGGATTTAAGGTGTGGATTAGTGCAACCCCCGGAACTGGCCAAGTGCGGTTCAGGAGGGCCGGAACTGGATGGACATACCACTATAAATACTGACACCGACAATTGATCTAGTGCAAAAAAAAGGCTGATAGTGACCGGAATTTAACGGTTTCAGAAATATGATTTTTATATCCTAAAGATGGAGAAAAGGTGGTTTTGCATTGGGCCTTTTTCTGCTGAGGTTGTCTGGTGTACGGGTGTTTGGTCCATCATTTCCGAGGGTTCGATCAGAAACCAAAAAAAAAGTCTGTTGTATAATGAACGGTGATACTCCGGGATCTTTATGAATTGGACATGTTGGAAAATGGGCCAGAGATGGAATAAGTGGAAGTCTTTTTTTGAAAAATGAACAAGCACTGCATCTAGAATCGTCAAGAGCACGAGACTGGATCCCCCAGTTTCCCAGTTACTCTTGGCCGACCCATTTTTTTTGATCTTATTGTTGGGGGCCAGGCACGTGGATCGTCTCAAAGTTTAAAAGCTCCATTAAAAGCCCCACTAAAAGCTCCGTTTGTTGACCTGGAAAGCTCCGTTTTTGACTTAAAGTCGCATTTGAGATGGTTGTATAGTTTTTGGGTGCGAAAAGAACGCGCGCTTTCGCACCCATTTCTCCAGTCATGATCACCAACAATCCGGTGTTTTTAACACACATGCACAGATTCTGGAGCCCACTCGGTTCTGAAATTCCGCTGGAACAATAAGATGTTGATATGAAGGTTCCAACTTTCCAACTCCTCCAACTTTCCAACTCCTCTTCAGCAATTGTGTGGGATAACGAGATTAAACGTGGACTCATCGGCCCATACCATCGTGTTTGTCTTTTCCTGAAACTTCACTATCAGCAAATCCTGCCTACATATAAAGTCGATCCATTGGCCAAGACAAGGAGCTGGAGGTTTCCCTTTTCCGTCTCCTTCAAGAAGGTTCGGAAAAAGGCTATGCTCGATTGGGGGTTTTGGACTCATTGATCAAGACACTAGTCAAGGCATGACCAGCCGGTGAACCTTTTATATCTGGAGCTTTACCTAAATAGGTAATCGAACCGAGTTCGGTGTCCCAAATAGTGTTCCCAACATTATACCCGAAGGAGCCAAGGAAAGGTCATTTTTGGCAGGCTTGAAAAGTGCCCCAAGAGCCAAAATCCCCGAGTTTGTTCTTGACGCAGCGGAACGAGACGTTGCGAATTCCATACAAATGTGGCCGAGTTGTTGAAGAAGGCTACAGTGAGGGAGAGGAAGAACAGGACAAAGATAGACTACCATTTGTTCCGGCTCGCATTGGGGTTCACCCAATACCCAGAGCCAGAGCGAAGCAGTGATAAAAATGGAGGACCCTGAAGAGTTTCTAAAGACCTGAAGTGCTGAAGACCGAAGAAAAAAAGACCTGAAGTGCTGGAAACCGAAGAAAGAAAGAGCTGAAGTGCTGAAGAAGATCACAACCTGGAGACCGCAGAAAGATGCAAACCAGGAAGTCACTTCTGGCTTGGCTGCGATAGACAAGATGCTCGATGAGGCAGAAGACTACATTATAGATGTAGATATGGATTTTATCAAAGATCCTCTGCATCTCAAAGGCTTTCCATGTGCATCCAGCTTAAGCAGTATCATAGGAGTTCTTGAGGAGAAAGGAGAAGGCTTCTATGATGTATTCGGGGCGTGTCTTTACCGATATCTCTGGATACGTGGGGTTCCAGAAGTCGATTGTCACCGGAATCAAAGCAAAATCCCCAATGCGTTTTTGACAATGGATTGAGATAAGAGAAGTCTGATTTGGAATTCCATGCTGATTATCATGGATTAGGGATTATGGATGCGGGACGAGATGGAAGGTTCTAGGCCATGGTATGAATATCCTGATGGAGACATTGATTCCATTCCTGCACCAAGCTCTAGGTCCATCCAAAAATTCTCTTTTTATTCCAAAAATTCCCTTTTCATTCCAAAAATTCTCTTTCTATTCCAAAAATTCCCTTTTCATTCCAAAAATTCCCTTTTCATCCCAAAAATCCATATCTCCATCCCAAAATTACTATGTTGGACAAGGAAATGATTGGGTCACTTGTGGTGCTAAATCAAGAACAAGACCTTTCGAAATAACTCTATGATCCCAACATTCTTATTCATTTAAAAGGTCCAATTATAAAGTGCCCATTGTGTGCTTCTCCAAGTATGAAAGGGCTCTTAACCAAAGAGAAGAGAATCCTGCATATATCGTTCCAGGATCCTGCACATATCGCCCGAGAAAATCCCAGTCCTAAGACAGTTCAAGAGATTGCTTTTTGTTGCATTCTATACCTGATCTTGATATTCTTATCATACTTTAAGACTCACAACCTAGACCAATGAAGTATTCTAGAAGGTGCTGCAGGTGCAACCCAGAGGAGTGTATATAAGGCTTACTCCTAGAAAGCTCTGGGTTTTTGTGGGAGAAACCAGGAATAGGAAAAACTCCTCACTGCAGACGTAGCTGCCTAACCAGGGTTGGCACTAGTAGTAGAATCCACTATATACATGAAAGGGCCGTCTATGCAGTGACCGTCCCTATGTTCCAGTCCTCCCCCTCCTTCCCTAAATTCCAATCCTAAATTCCAGTCCTGAATCTATATGTACTACTACTCGACAGTTCTAGTCCATCCTGTTGAGCGTTGTTCTGAATCCTTTCATAGGTTGGCAAGGGTGTTACCTTTCCATTAAGTCTGGAATTCAAGACATAACTAGTCATCTTCTTTGTATTGCTGTGGATGTATTGTGGATGTATTGTGGATGTTGTGGATGTTGTGGATGTTGTGGATGTTGTGGATGTATTGTTATGGTTGGTAACTCATACCAGGAAATTCCTTTTAAATAAGCACATCTTGGCCTTTATATATTAGTGAGGCGACGTTTTCGCAACCATCTGCAAGCCCCTGAACGTTGTGCGTTTGTGTCAGGATTCGCACTCTTCAAACTATAAAAGGAGGCCATTCCCTCCAATAGATCCTCCTTATATTTTCCTTTCTGCCCCCTAACGTGGTTTTCCTTCAATCTCTTACGACTAAAGACTTCTAAAGACTTCTAAAGACTCTTCTAAAGACTTCTAAAGATAGATTTCACCACATTTTCTGTGTTAGAACTTTGGCAGGTGGGATTTATAAACAAGTTATGTCAGTTGTATATTCAAATACTATAATTAACTTAGAGAGATCACTGAGGGAATTCATCTAGCCAGGCGAACATGCTAGCTCTTATATACTGTTTTACTGCTTCGGGTAACCCATGAGGTATTTCCCGACACAGGTTGCCTTCGGAATGTGCAACATGGCAAGACCACCTTGTTACGTTTCACATTGGCATAGAGAAGTCCTTGTGAGGGGTTCTCCCAGGTGTGGGCATACAGCATGCCTAGCGCCTAGTTGAGACTTGAGTCTCGGCTCACTCTCATTACTAGGATCTACTAACACCCTGCATACAGACAATGCGACATGTTTCATAGCAATACTGCATACTGACCATATCACATGTTACATCTCACATGTTCAACATATCCTAGACTCTACTAGGACACTTCTAGCTCTGGACAGACTAATTGATACGTTTCGTGGTTAGATCGGTTCCAAACATCTCAACACCAGTTAAAGCCTATTGAAGTCGTTTTGCTGTTGGATAGAGAAATTGGGATCCCTTGATGGCAGACTTCACCCAGACAATTACTGACTAGAGTGTCCTGTTGAATGGGGTGTGGTAGTGTATATAAGCCAATTGTCCGTTCGCAATGGCCAATCATTGGCCACCATTCCTGTTCTTTGTATCATGTATGTTCCATCTGTTTCTTATTAGTTTCTTTTTTGTTTGTTTCTATTTTGTTTGATGTTGTTGTGGGTTTGAAAAATAGGCGTCCTGCATATACCCACACCGTCCGATCTTCACTCCCACATCTTCCATGCTTGTTGCTGCTTCTTGCTGATCTATTGGTTGTTTCTGATTATGTAATCGTAGAGTAATGTAAAGAAAGAGGTTTTTAACATGTATGCTTTCTTTTTCCGAGGGTAGGGGGCAGTTCCGGGGCTTATATCCAGTTCCGACCTATTGACTCAGGTCGTTTCATCCTCCGCCCAGAAAAATATTTTCCTACATGCTTAGTATTTCTGGCATCTCCTGAATTTCGCCATCAAAATATATAATCGGCAAGTCTTCATGTTGTTTGTGTGGGCAGCTATAAAGAGATCGGCAATGTCACGTGACCTTTCCGAGGGCTTTCCGAGGGCTTTCCGAGGGCATACCCTCGGACCCAACCAAACATTAATATTAATCTATGTACATTCTACATGTAGAAGATTACTACCAGACACATAGTAGTAGAAACCTTACAGTATTAGGGTATGGGAAGAACATGACGAAGGGTATGGGGCAGGCACGGGTGAGGTAAGCGAGGTACGGGTGTACTGCATATAAAACAGATATAGCGTTCACCCAAACTCAATAGAATACTTTGAATAGTCCACTACAATCTATAGTGTAGAATGTATAGTGAAAAGTTGGGTCTCCTGTATAGAGGGACAAGGCATGGGAGGTACTGGTGTTGGGTGAAGTGTGCGAAAGCGTGCGCGGCCCAAGCACGCCAGCCAATGGCGCGGGTTCTTTTCCGCTTAGACATGGCTTGAAAAACACCTACTCCAGGCTCACCAGAAAAAAAAAGCAGCTTCTCTCCGGTCACCCTCCAAACACACATTCGGATTCTGTCGCCGTCTGCACCGCTACATCCTGCCTGCGCCGCCATTTTCCCCCGCTCACTACCGTTAGGACAAAAAAGCCCCCCTGGTTCTTTTGTCATTTGCATTGGAAGACTTATTACCCCCCTCTTTAGTGTCCTCCAAAAACTCCGCATCGTCCGTTTAGTGATCCATTGTGTATTCCATAGCCGCCCATGTTTAGCAGCAGAATAACCGCCCCTGTGGCCAAGAAGGCCGTGGCTGCTTTGGCCACCGCTTCCGGCTTGTCCGCCTCGTACGTGTTGTACCAAGACTCCGTGACCGCCAGCGCCATGACTGCCGCCGAGCACGGCTTGCATCCGCCCGCTTACGGATGGTCCCACAACGGCATGTTTTCCACGTTTGACCACGCCTCCATTAGAAGAGGCTACCAAGTTTACCGTGAGGTGTGTGCTGCATGCCACTCGTTGGACAGAATTGCCTGGAGAAACTTGGTGGGTGTATCCCACACGGCCTCTGAGGCCAAGGCATTTGCCGAAGAATTGGAGTATGACGATGAACCTGATGATGAGGGTAACCCTAGAAAGAGACCGGGCAAGTTGGCCGACTACATGCAGAGCCCTTACCCCAACGAACAGGCTGCCAGAGCAGGCAACCAGGGTGCTTTGCCCCCTGACTTGTCGTTGATCGTCAAGGCCAGACACGGTGCATGTGATTACATCTTCTCCTTGTTGACCGGTTACCCTGATGAGCCTCCTGCTGGTGTGCTGTTGCCTCCTGGCTCCAACTACAACCCATACTTCCCTGGCGGTTCCATTGCTATGGGCAGAGTGTTGTTTGACGACTTGGTGGAGTACGAGGACGGCACTCCTGCCACCTCCTCGCAGATGGCCAAGGATGTGACCACTTTCTTGAACTGGGCTGCGGAGCCTGAACATGATGACAGAAAGAAGGCGGGCTTGAAGGCCATCGTGGTGCTCTCGTCGTTGTTCTTGCTCTCGATCTGGGTCAAGAAGTTCAAGTGGCAGCCCATCAAGAACAGAAAAATCACCTGGAATCCTCCTAGAAAATAGTTACATAGAGCAATCATAATCGACATTATCTGTATCTTGAACCAGATGTAGATCTCACCTGGAAAACATCTGTACATGGTGAGACCAGTACACCAGCACTTGCGAAATCAGTACACCATCATCTCTAAAAATCCGTACACCCGTACACCCGTACACCCGACATACCCACCTTATATTGAACATTTATACTTAAACCCAATATTACCGCTTTGGGTTCCGGAGTGTCGTTACCCAAAACGTATCAAAAGGTCACCTTAGAGTCGCTTGTGGCCCCCTGAAATCATCCTCGGTCTACCGAGTGTAGAAATTCTATTTTGTTCCATTGAACAGCCTGACTGCATATCGACCCCATTCACGAATCACCCAAGCCATGAACAATAGAAAATGTAATGTAAATGTCTTAGATACTCCGCTTACATGCAGTCCGGCTATTCGGCGGGTTCGCCGCAAGCGCGCGCATTTCGGCGAAGTGCGCGCTCCTATTCGTCATTCGCCCCCTCTCGGTAAAATTCCGCCGAAACTCCCCGCGCGTGCAGGTACCGCAACCGCCTATATAAACAGCCATGTGCGCCCATTTCAAACCCCTTTTTTTACCCACTAATTCCCAGTCTTTCTTTTTCCACACACTCTCTCATTCACTCCTAGTGATGGCTGGATCATTGAATAGGGATGACTCGCCCAAAAAGAGTCTGTCTAATATCGACGTCCAGGAAAATACCCACGAGGATCCAATCCCATCAAGCGCTAACTCCAACGACAATTTGATTAATGACAACGATGCAGCTCAAGGATTCGATGGTGGAAATGATGCTGCAAATAACCATTCCGTGGGCGGCAATAGTTTGCATGACGGGCTAAAAAGTGGCATGGATGCGCTGGTGATCAATGCAGACAGTTCGTCCTTCTCCACAGGAAACCACACTATTGTTCTGTCCAACATAGCGCCCAATGCGTTTGTGGTCAAGCTCACGCTAGCGTCGTCCATATCGGGGTTTATGTTTGGATACGACACGGGGTACATTTCGGCGGCGTTGGTGCAGGTGGGCACGGATTTGCTGAATAAGCTCTTGACGACGGGGGAGAAGGAGTTGATCACGTCGGCCACGTCTCTCGGCGCGTTGCTCGGCGCTATTTTGGGAGGGGTTTTGGCCAACATGATTGGCCGTAAGAAGGTGCTCATGGGATCCAATGGGTTCTTTATAGTGGGCACCATCATCCAGCTCGTGGCCAAGACCGTGTGGACGATGATCGCAGGCCGATTTGTCCTTGGTTTTGGTGTGGGCTCGGCCTCGTTAATAGCGCCATTGATGTTGAGTGAGTTGGCTCCGCCCAAGTACCGTGGCCGGCTTATCGTGACCAACTGCATCTTTATTACTGGTGGCCAATTGATTGCCTACTTCATTAACTGGGGACTTACACGCGTGGCCCACGGCTGGCGGGTGTCCGTGGGGCTCTGTATGGTGCCGGCTGTTGTTCAAATGGGGCTCTTTTTCTTTTTGCCTGATACTCCTCGGTACTACGTGATCAAGGGAGACTATGAAGCGGCCAAACAGGTGTACATGAAGACCCAGACTAATGTATCCAAGGAAATGGCCGATGCTGTGGTGCAGGACATGATAGCATCCAACTCCACGGTGCCCGGAGGCCCGCTCACCCAGCTCTTGCGTTCGATCAAGATTATTCATACCAACCCGGGCAATCTCCGGGCGCTTATCTTGGCGTGTGGACTCCAGGGAATCCAGCAATTCACGGGTTTCAACTCGTTGATGTACTTCAGTGCCACGATCTTCGAGACCATCGGCTTTCACAACCCCACAGCCGTGTCGATCATCATTGCCGCCACCAACTTCGTGTTCACGCTTGTGGCCTTGTGTATCATCGATGTGGTGGGCCGTCGCCGCATTTTGGTGTTTGCCATTCCTGGCATGTGCATCTCGTTGGTGATCTGTGCCATCGCATTTCATTTCCTCGGCATCAAGTTCGGGTCTGGCACTGAGGTGGTGGTGGAAACCACCGGCATTTCCGGCTGGGGCGTGGTGATCATCATCGGCATGGTGTTGTACGTGGCGTCATACGCCATCGGCATCGGTAACTCAGCATGGATCGGTGTGGAGCTCTTCTCCGACGTCAACGTGCGTTCCGTAGGAGGAATGTACGCTGCAGCCACCAACTGGGCCGGCTCGTTGGTGATTGCCTCCACGTTCTTGACCATGTTGGAAAACATCACACCCCCCGGCACGTTTGCCTTCTTCGCTTGCCTCTGCTTCATCTCGTTTGTGTTTGTCTACTTCCTTGTGCCGGAGGTAGCGGGCTTGGAGTTGGAGCAGACCAACCAGGTCTTGGCCACAGGGTTCAACGTCAAGATGGCGGGCGAGATGTCCAAGGAGGCCCGCCGCCTCAACCGGTACATCCGCCGCTCCGACCGGGTGTAGACAGCATATTTATTCATGTCAATATTTAGACGACCATAAACATTTTAGAGCATATAACAGTAACTTGAGCATTATCAGATGACCCACGTCAAGTACTTTTGCAGCCCATAATGGCAGCGTTAAAGACCATACTGATGACTGAATACGATTTATATGCATGCTTAATTAGATCAACAATGAATCGATGAGTATCAACGTGCCGACTTGATTAATAGGCGATCGGACAGAAAGAAAGGAGCTAGCATATATAATCCACAGATCTTCTTCGTTCTCTTGCCTTCACTTTTAGAGAACTCGAGGAAACGGTTGAGTAAAAGCTTTTATGAATTAGATATTAAAACTATAGCAGCATTTGGTCAATATCCATAACCTATATCAATATAACCATTAATAATTATGTTGACCAATTTAACGTGTGTATGATGTTAGCAATGTTTCCATTAATGAGTTTACCACCGGCCCTAACTTGATGGGTATTTGGAAGAGAATGTCAGCTTGGCGAGAAAAACAGAGTTGGATGAAAACAAAGGGGGAACCTCTATTTATATACTTCGCGGTGGCAAACAAGGGGGTGGCAAGAGGGGTATGAAGAAGCATGTTTGTGGTTATCTGTGTTTCAGAATGTGCGGCTGCATATGCACGTTTTTGCAACTCCTCGAGTATATAAGAGGGTGTCCCCGCCGCATAGCTCACACTATGCAATTTTTGATCCATGCAGAATTATGTACATTAGAAGATAATGTGAACATATTATTATGCAAGATTATTGATATCAATCACAAGGAGGCTAAAAAAAGAGGTACATGGTTATCAATTTATCATTAGCTTATGTACTAGCCGCAACAACAATATTTCATTATCTTCTTTACACTTGCCATTTTTTCGGAAGGTCTATTAGGATTTTTATAGCACCAATTGTGCTTTAATAACCTTACCTAATTATTATACTGAAAAAATCATTTGAATGTGCATTCACTTACCAACAATTAAGTAGAGGGTACTAAGGAGTACAGACCAGTAAATAGTATGAGTGCTAACTTCTAAGCGTGGTTATGAGCACTGGTGACAGTATTGTAGATATTGAGAAAGAAACCGATAGTGTACGAAAAATTGTTGCAGTTCATACACTAGTCTTATAGTGGCCATATTCTGGTAACTAGAAGTAAAAGTTGAAGTGCTGTAGTACTAAGTACTGTAATCCGCTTATGTAATCCGCCTCTTTATGCGATCCGAGACTTGAACCAGGAATGGGTCAGAATTCTATTCACAATTCATTTGGTCTGTGAATGTTATTTTCTGGAACTTTGGTCTCTCTGATAAATCTCATTGATTTTATATGATTATTCCAGATTTGGGTTATTCATATTCAATAAATTGGAACAGCCTCTAAATACCCTTAAGCTTAGAAATGAACAAGACGCTAGTCTGGTTTAATCAATCATAATCTATTATATCCAAAGTTCGGAAAAGTAAGATTCTTCAAAAAAACATGGTCTCAAAAAAATCAGGGGGGAGGGCGCTTCTTATATGCTCCAAAAAGCGGGGTTTGTGCATGGCTGCAATTCTGAAATCTGGGTATAAATAGCGCCTTCGCGCACCCAAATTGGCACTCATTATTTTTTGATACTCCTTCCCCTCAAATGGCAACCGAAATATTTATACTAAGACTGTGATCCTATACCCCAACCATGGTCATCACATCTTTGTATCATATATAGATCAAAACCCATAACCAGAACCAAATATTAGCCAGAACCAAAATGATGTTTAAAACTACGGGATTTGGTATATATCGGGTGGATGTGCTACTGAGGGGTACTATTGGATCTATTGTTAAGTGACCAATGAATATACTTTCCTATATTAGTCTGCAGTCTACTATCGAAATGTCTAGAATGCAGTAAGAAGAAGGGGTGCATACTACATAGGGTCGACACCTAGTCAGTCATTTATGGGTATGATACGTTCTACAGCGTGTACATACTATAATAGTGGAGTCTGGCGGTGTCTAGCAAAAGGATTTTGGACTTGGATCAATGTATCTGGAGGAAAGTGGAGGTTTAGCCACTATACTTTCATATACGACTAGTGCGCTCCTCGTATATCGTCAAACTAATTGCTGACTCACTCACCATACCACCATAGTAATCATAGTAACGTTACGACTAAAATAGTACCATTTTCATAGCATTCTAATACCAATGCATCCTGCATACAAACTATAAGTTTGGTGTACGGATGCATGCGATATATCAAGTGGAGCATACTCATTATCAGAACATCATGTCTCCACTGCAGGAACTAGCGGGCGGTCCGATACCAAGGGAAAAGTCTCTGGCCAGACCTCTGTCCGGTCACGTGTCCCAGCGGAACACCACGTCCTCAAAGCTCCAGCCCATCAACCGGTTTCGGAACATGCAAAAACTCAGTGATTTCGAGGTGATCAAGAAAATCGGCCAAGGAACATTTGGAGTGGTTCAGAAGGCAAAAGACCGTCGATCAGGCCAGGTGGTGGCTCTAAAGCAACTCATTAACCATTCGGCAAAAGAGGGCTTCCCCATTACGGCGTTAAGGGAAATCACCATTCTCAAGAAGCTCCACCATCCCAATATCCTTAAGATCATAGGCATGATCCACGAGGAGCCCAAGACTGCTTCCCGCCAGGACTTGGTATCACAAAGAGGCGTTTTTTATACCATTTCGCCGTACATGAGTCTGGATTTGGTGGGGTTGCTCCAGAACCCGGCCATCACCTTGTCCCAGCCAATCATAAAGAGCCTCATGTTCCAGATGCTCCAGGGAATCGAGTATATCCATGCTCAGAAATACCTCCACCGGGATATCAAGGCTGCCAATCTTCTCCTTGACCCTCAGGGGGTGGTCAAAATAGCCGACTTCGGCTTGGCCCGCTTGTACCATGGGAAAACACCCATAAAGGGTAAGGGACCCGGCGGAGGAGAACGCAATTATACTGCTTTGGTGGTTACCCGGTGGTACCGGCCGCCGGAGTTGCTTTTGGGTGAGCGGAAGTATACCACCGCCGTGGATTTATGGGGAATGGGATGTGTTTTCGGCGAACTCTTCACGAAAAAACCCATTTTGGTGGGTGCCTCCGATGCCAACCAGGCCCAGCTCATTTTCGACTTGGTGGGGCCTCCAAATAAAGCCACGTGGCCCGATGCTTCGCTCCTACCCAATAAACCGGACTTGAACATTGGGTTGACATGCAAACGGAGCCTCGAGGCCCGCTTTGAGCCGCTCATGGGCTCTTTGGGGACTGATCTCCTCAGCAAAATGCTTACGCTTGATCCTCAGCAACGGTTCAATGCTCTGGACGCTCTAGACCATGAGTACTTCCAAACGGACCCGTTGCCGGTCTCGCCCTCGGAAATCCCCAAGTACGAGGAGAGCCATGAAATCGATAAGGAGAGATTCAAGCGGATGAGGGCAGCACCGCTGGGGCCTGCTCAGGTATCCAAAATGCCCAAGATTGACTCACGTCTGGCTCTGCAGATCCGGACTGGTGACCGTGCACAACCTGTTCGGCCTAATTATTAGGAATTAGGATTAGGGTTCAAAGTGGTCAAAGTGGTTGAAGTTTCATTGCAAATGGTCGAAAACGAATCGGAAAATGTTGAAATCTTTGAAAGAATTGAAAAATTGAGACACGGATGAACCCTAAAATTGGGTCAGAGACAATAATAGGATGCCATATACCGGCACATAAGGTCTAAGGATAGAAATGACAGGAAGGACAAGAGAAGAAAGCAAATATAAGGCTCCAATTGTTGAATAATAACGTTCCGTGCAGGACGACACATGGGCTGGTACGTTTCTGTTTCTCCTGGTTCCTCGTCTATCGGTTCAATCCATACCATGATAGATTAAGTGAGGCCATTCGAAACAAGACTCTAGTGATGATATCACCGTATCATGCTATCACATCATGAATAATGGAAGGACAATGATCGTATAGTCTGACACTCCTACCATGAATACTTTGGTGAATCTTATCAAATCATAGAAGTGGACGGCATTGTTTCCTTGAGGATTCGTGGAATGATATTTGCTTCTCTTCATCAAGCGATGCGAGCTTAAGTGCAATAAGAGCAGTCAAAGTCCAGACCTCATGTGGTTTTTGGACTAATTAATAGCTTATGAAGATGGAGAGAAAACTAAGTTTATGAGCAGAATGCTACTTCTTATATATTCCAGGAATTGCGGGATTTTATGAAACATGTTTCAGATAGTGCTGTACCACAAACGCATCAAGCGCATTTATTACGTGCAGTATGTTTCTGCGTGCAATATAAAAGACAAGGTATGTCCCTCAAAATTGGCTTTCATTTAGGAATTTTTAGGAGTGCCATGTGACCATGTGGCCATTTCCCTTGGGCTGCTAGATATACGAGATGCTCTCTGCATACAACATGCACACTACTGGTTTGATAGGACCGTTCCGAGTCTAAGTCTCAACCTGTCAATCCTCAAACATAGAACAGGACCATGATTAAAGACTATAACAAAGATTTATTGGGATACAACATACGTTAATAGAGGTGGGCCTCTCTTCGTGTCAGGCTACGTTGAGTCATCAGCATAGTGTTCAGGGTCAACACGTGCAGCAACACAAGTCCATCACGTGCAGAAGAGCATGATCCACACGTGCAGCAACACAAGTCCATCACGTGCAGAAGAGCAGGATCCACACGTGCAGCAAAGCAGGACAGTTGGGTTGGCGAGTTCATACTAGATTCAAGGTAGATCTAAGGGTGACTCCAGGAGCATACTAAGACAGTATAGACAGTAACAGAACATACCAGAGACAATATACCAAGAGTGTGATTCATAAGAAGAAGATTAAAGACAACACAAGCTCATTAAGAAGACATACTATTATACTCTTAATATGACTGTATACTTATTGGTTCTAATCATCAGTTATTATTAGACGATTCTGAAAGATGATATAGGAGTATGGTCATGGAGTAATGGGCTCTAGCCGAGTACTGACTAGACTTATACAGATTGGGTCAGAGACTACGATCCAGTTTGGATAGGACTAACTGGAATATGGAATTAACTAGACCAGGTACCAAAGACATTATTACTAGCAGGAGACTCGTTTGGCGTTGGCCCAGATTCGTGTTCGATATACTGAGATGGTCGTTGACATTGTTGAGGATTCCCGTCCAACCCTAAGAGAAACCTTCTCAAAGAACGTCTAGATGGTGTTGGCCCGATTGAAAAAGCGCACCTGGGCAAAGTCGTCCAGGATTCCAACATCGAGTGGGAGTTGATTTTGGAAAAGTCATCGGAAGACAGGTGTGTTGGCCTCGTGACTTGCGCTCTTCATTCTCTGTCCACTGTCTGTCTAATTTCTGTCTACTCTATCAGCTGTCTACTGTGACTACTGTCTGTCTAATTTCTGTCTACTCTGTCAGCTGTCTACTGTGACTACTGTCTGTCTAATTTCTGTCTACTCTGACTACTGTCTGTCTACAGCAAACATCAATAGAGATTAGAAGTAGCTGGAAATAGTACTCTAGCACTCGAGTGATGGAGCTACTGTCTGCAGTCGTCTTAGTGCTGCATGCGGTGAGTGAGCGTCGGTGAACGGTGGTGCTGCGCTGCGGGCCGGAATTCAAGAATATGGTAATTATACACCGGACTGCACGCTCGTATAGAGCATCTTTTCCCAGCCCACATCAATCCAGCCTTAATCCAATGCATGATTCCGGTGCATCTTGTCCTGCACTAACGGTCCCTGTATGTATAGCTGGAAATTGAAATGGACCAGTTAAAGCGGAGTTGGAGGCCTACATACAGGGAGATTTTCTAGATTAGATGGGGCCGGGTCCTGCATCGCCGGCCTCGGATTCGTCGCGCATTTGCAGTTGGCGATTCCCCCGGTTTGCAATTCCCCATGCACGCTGACACATATATGTACGGCCCTGCAACACCCCCGGCCCCCTGTGTGTGGACTATAAAAGGGTCCGTTTCCCGCACATATTTCCCTCTCCACATATTTCAAAATGGCAGCCTTAGACGACTACTTCTCCGTGCAGGTCTTTTTCATTGTGCTAAGGGAAACCATTGAGCTGGCCATCATCATCTCCGTGCTCTTGGCATTTCTCAAACAAAGCTTCCAGCCTAAAACCGAGCCTAAAACGGAAATTCGAGCCGAGCCCCGTGGCGTTTCCCAATCGGTTTCCCAAAATCATCTTGAGGATTCCAAACGCCAAAAAGAACTCCGCAGACTCACGTGGCATATCTGGGTGGGCGGTTTGTGTGGGTTCCTTGTTTGTTTGGTGGTCGGGGCCATTATTTTGACGGTGTTTTATGTGGTGGGCAACGATATATGGGCGCTTACCGAACACTATTGGGAATGTGTGTTTTCAATTCTCGCCAGTATTATTATTTCCGTCATGGGCATCAAGATCTTGCGGGTGACCAAAATGCAGCAAAAGTGGCGGTTTAAATTGGGCCAGGTCATGAAACAGTACTCAAACATCGAGAACTCGTCTACTCAGGCCGCGTGGTCCGAGCGGAACGCCATGTTCCTTCTCCCTTTTGTTACAACCCTTCGTGAAGGTCTAGAAGCCATTGTTTTTGTGGGCGGAATCGGTATCAACGACAACACGTCCATCTTGTCCATTTTAAATGCCACTGCTTTGGCCATGGCTATAGGCACTTTGGTGGGCATAGTGTTGTACCGGTCTGGAAACACTCTCTCGTTGCGGGTGTTTTTGCTTACGTCCACGTGTTTTCTCTACTTGGTGGCGGCGGGCTTGTTCTCCAAGGGGATTTGGAACTTTGAACTCCAGCGGTTTATTGACAAGTGTGACGGCTTTGATGTTAGTGAAACAGGACACGGGCCTGGATCATACGATATTGCAACCAACGTGTGGCACGTGAACTGCTGCAATGGAGAAATCCCCGAGGATGGCGTAGGCTGGATGCTTTTCACAGCCATTTTCGGCTGGACAAATAGCGCTACTTACGGAAGTGTCATTGGCTATAACCTCTACTGGGCTGTGGTGATTGCAGTTTTTGCTTCACTTGCATACGAGGAGCGCAAGGGGTACTTGCCAGTTCCACTTTCGTGGCAGAAAAAGAGAATGGAGAAACGGAACTTCATGAGGCTAGAGCCTCATCTGAGTGACAGTCAGAACAATCAGGACAGTCGTATTCAGGACAATCAAGAAATTCAAGGAGTGCGTGGAAGCGTGGATTCAACCACTCCATTGAAGGCCCCTTAACTAACCGGTCAAGTCCAAGACCAAAAAGATCAATTTTGTCAATTCGAGGACCGTTGGTCAACCTAAGACCAAAAGTGAACTCAGGCAAACATAAGGGCAACTTCAAGGCCCAAGGGCGGACTTTACGATCTCACAGTTTATTGTTCAATGGTCGTGTTCATTCATTATGCTGGTGGTCTATTTAAATATCGTGGTTTGCCTTAAGCAGGTTGGTCGAACATCTTGTCCACCGAACTTCCCAAGTACACCTTAAGGGTTTTCCTGGTGGCAGGGAGTATTCTTACCTTGACCATAGGAATGGCCATGTGGCCGGACCGATCATATGCCTCGAGCCGGTGGCAGCCGCCAAAAGCAAAATAATACTTTTTGCCGTTTTCTTTAACAAGAAATACATCGACCGGGGGCAACTCGCCCAGGGTAATGTCTTCAAGTTTGCAGGTGGAAGACTCTGTGGGCAAGCCCATGAGTGTGGCAGTCATGGCGTTGATTTTGTCGTGGTCCAAGACGGGCGCAATGGGTCTTCGGATATCAGCCAAGGGCACCATGTCAGTTTTTATGCGTGAAGATTGCATAGACATTTTGGGTTTTTTTTTGATGGGATAGTGAAAAGTGACTGGGTCCAGCAGTGCTTTTATATGTGGAGTGCGTTTCTAAGCAGAGGGTCTGGCCGGCGTATATGCAGGCGCTTATTAAGGTGCGAAAGCAACAGTTGCGAAACTCATGATGAAGGAAGTGTGCAATCCAAATTGGTGAAAAAAAGAAACAACGGTGCAAAAGTGAAGATGGAAATTTTCTTGGTGGAATGTGAAATGTGTTGGATTTAAAGAGCATCCAGACAAAATCTTCAGTGGACAATGAAATGGATATAAACACTCGTCGGAGTTGAAGTCGTGCATATCAAATCTACCAATGACTCTAAGTGACTTCAACTGAGTCT
This sequence comes from Metschnikowia kamakouana, assembly GCA_002374535.1. Taxonomy (NCBI): domain Eukaryota; kingdom Fungi; phylum Ascomycota; class Pichiomycetes; order Serinales; family Metschnikowiaceae; genus Metschnikowia; species Metschnikowia kamakouana. The sequence goes on from NKZX01000824.1 coordinate 739,440, forward strand.
GCTGCAAAACCTATTAACGAAGCCAGACAAGAATCGGGTGATTTGGTGGTGGTTCATATTCTACGAACACGATTATATTTCGATTGCTGTCCAGTTTGTTTGCCAAGATGTCCTCCAAGTCCTCCTATTTCTCCTACTCCTCCAAGTCCTCCAAGTCCTCCAAGTCCTCCTACTCCTCCAACTACTCCTACTCCCCCACTATGCCTATAAACGGTATAGATGGTGCTTCTGAGAGCCCGACGCCTGTATGCAGGACATTACAGATCTACAGATAGACTGGTTACGATACCTTCAACAAGCCCATTCAGTCGTGGTGGTGAGATGAAAATTGCTTTTCCAAATTCCAGATATGGAGGGATTTATAATACACTCCAAGATGATTACTTTGAGTTATCCATCACCTAGTGAATGACTCACTCAACGGACCCTACTACGTGCACTCCATATCATTGACCATCTGACATACTTCTGTACCGTTGGTGTGGATGCTTGTTGAATGCAGGACTTTTTGTTTGATCGTTCAAGTTCCCAAAGTTATTTCTCCATGACTTTCCTGAATGGCCAAATCCCTTAGAATGAGCCAGATCTAATAATGTGTCCCTCACTCTAACAATGAGTCCATTCTGTTCTCGGGATTCAAATACTTTGGAGACTATCACCCGTCTAGAGAATAGTCTACCTTCAAAGTCTACCTTCAAATGTCACCACACTAAAGTGTGTGAGATTCAATGACTCCAAGCATTGAGAGCCCAAAGCTTCCACTGAAGTAAGGGAATTTTCTTTGTCTTCACTTTGGCCTAAGCTTTCATTAGTTTTTGCCCTAAGCTTCCATTAGTTTTTGCCCTATCGGAATGGCTTTCAATGACGGCGATGGATTTCCCGTCTTTCCCAATGGTCTGAAGTTTGAGGGATGCAAATGTCTCGCTGGTTCCAAAATGGATGAGAATAGACGGTAAAGAACCACCCATTTTCTGAACTGCCTATCTCCCTATTATCCAAATGGTATTATCCAAATGGTCATGCGTGCGCTCCTCATTTTCCTGGTCAGATCGCCTGGTCTTTTCTGGAAGACTCCTTTCTGCTTCTGCTTGTTTGCTAGTATCTCCTCCTTTCCTAGCCTGAAAAGATGTATACTACTTTCTACAGATCTCTGCAGATCTTACCATAAGAGGCCTAGTCCAGTTCTACCAGGGCACCAATCGAAAGACAAGGTGATAATGCAAAGCATTTGTTTCGACAAATGACGAAAGCTCCAATATTAGGGCCGAGAATTTCTCCTGCTGACTGTGAATTTATACCCAATTACCCAATTACAGAATAGTAGTGCGGAGCTCATAATCCCAGACTTGTAGTATAGTGGTAGTTACCGGATTAGGCAAGTCGTTTTGGAGCTATTGACAATGTCCTGCATATAACTGCACTAAATCTAGAGCCAAATTCAACGTATTTCGTTCATTTTAAACCGAAAATTCATTAAATCGCTGAAACCTCTTCAGACACTCGAGGCCTCGGAGCAAATGATTCTTGTTCTAATTCCTGGGTTTGAGCCCTGAGTCTGGGTTTTGAGCCCGGGGGCCAGAGGTACGGGTTTTCTAATTCGGGCCGGCTAATTCTGGAAAATTGTCGAGACATATCAGTAATATCATATCCTTTTGATGGTGTTAGACACTTTAAGGATCTCCATCTGCTATTGGCACCGAGTGTTATATGCAGTCCCATCCACTAGACTCAAACTCGACTTGTAGATTTCGGGATTTCGGAATTTCGGGATTTCGGGATTTCCGGGTTCCGGCATTCTATGTATGCACTTGTTTTATCGATTAAATGTACGGGTGTTGCAGTTTGAGTGTATTCTATAGGGAAGATCAAAGTCTGGGCTAGATCTAAACCATCTACAAAGGAGTAATCCATCACTAGCGATGATAAGAATGGAAACATTGGAGATCTGGACATGTCCTGCACACAGGGCGTGCTCTGCAGTAGTTCAAGGTATCAAAATGGGCTACACAGTGTGTTGTTGGTGTGGAGATGGTAGAGATAACGATTATCTAGATAATCACTGATGGGATCAGGAGATGGGTGGACGAGCGGGACCTGCATGGAGCGGGCGCGCATGCATGGTTGGATCATTGCGGCCTGCATATACGCCAGTTTTTCGGCGGCTACGTGCAGGCGTGCATGTGCGAACCCACCACCGAGACCCGGTTCCCAAAAATTCGCCCGTTTCTCTCTGTCCCCAATTCTGCTAGCTCTTCATCCTCCGAGCCCTTCATCCTCCGAGCTCCATGCTACACTCGGTAAAGCGTCGTCACTCCTGAAACAAGCTGCATACTGTCATACGTCATCGTGTCTTGTCATTACGTCATCGACCACTTATCAGACGTCCTCACCGTTGACGGGACCACCGAGAACCATCGTGAACCTCGTGAACCTCTGAACCCCTGAACCCCTGAACCCCTGAAACATCAACAGCATACCCCCGTGAATACTGCCTATAACACCTGTTCAGAATTAAGAATTAAGAATCAATACTCCCTGATCACGACTTACTGAAATCAAAAATTAAGAAGAGTGGATGCGGGGGCTACTACTACTCCTGGCGTTTTTCCCGCTTTGGAGCAGCTCCATCTGGCCCTTCTACCTTTTGACAGCCTCGTGTCTCTACTTGACCTACTACTATGCACCCGTGCAAGTGACAGAAAGTGCACCGTTCAGCACGTTTCCTGCCGCCAAAATCGCATACTACTCATGTTCGCAGCTTGTGTCGCATAGTGTGTTTTGCCCCTCAAATGGTAACGACTATTCGTTCGAAACGGCTCTTTCTTGTTTTTGTACCAATCAAGATGCGTTTGCCACCATGGCGTTTTGTTTCCATGCTGGTCACGAGGACCAGGTCTCGGGCTTCTTGGCCTTGTGCAATGATAATGTGAATACGTCATTGGGGATGGACGACTTTAGCCAAGCGCTACAGCATTACCATAGGAATGCCAGGATTCAGGAACTGACCAATGGGGAACTGACCAATGGGGAACTGACCAATGGGGAACTGACCAATGGGGAACTGACCAATGGGGAACTGACTAATCGGGAACTGACCAATGGGGAACTGACTAATCGGGAAGAAGAGATTAATTTGAAAAGTCAGAGAGCCCAGAGAGTCTATGATGACCTTGATGTCCTGAAAGAGACTAATCAGGAATTTAAGAGAGGCCTGCAAGTCCTGAAAGAACAGAATAACCTGGAAATGGAAGAGACTAATCAAACAGTCCAGGAATTGGAACCGACTAATGTGGAAAGTCAAAGCCACAAAGAACAGAATGAAAATGCCCAGAATTACCTGCAACAGGCCAGTCTGGTCCTCGGAAAGAGCTATCTGGATATAGACCAGGGAATTGACCAGGGAATAGACCAGGGAATAGACCAGGGAATAGACCAAAGAGGGGAAGTTCAGAAAGACCAGGATATGGAACAGACACTGGAATGTCTGGGTGTGAAATGTCTTGATCTGAATCCAAAAAGTCTCGATGTGAATCTAAAAAGAGGCCTTCAATCTCCAGATCTAGAAGTCGGTGGCCCTGTCCGCCTTAATGAGTCCCAGATCCTCTTGTTCCGAGACTCGTACGACCAGTTCCTCGGCAACTATAACCGGTCGATTGTCTATGGCTGGTACCTTAGTTTGTTCTGGGGTGGTATCTTTTTGGCTGCAGGAATTGGAAATTGGACCAAGGTTTTGGTTCCCAACGTGTATAAACGAATGACTGGCCGCTGGACCCGGGCCTGGAGATCCAAGGTCTCGTTGCCTGCACTTAAAGGCCGTGATAAGACGACTGAAACGCCGTTTGGGGGGATCCTTGACTTCTTGGCACCGACCAGAGCGGAAACACTCATTCTCGCCGCGTTTTCGCTCCTCACGATGGTTCTTTGTTTTCGGAATATCCGGTTTGTGGCCGGAGGACCGTTTTTCTTGACGAAAACCCAGGCGTTCATGCGTTACTATGCTGTCCGGTCAGGCACCTTGGCCAGTTACCTTCTCCCGTGGTCTGTTCTATTTGCAGGCCGGAATAACATTCTCCAGTGGCTCACCCGTTGGGACTACTCGGTGTTTGTGATGTTCCACCGGTGGATCTCGAGATGGATGGTGCTTCTTCTTTTGGTGCACTCCATCGGCTACAGCAGACACTTGTTTGCGGTACAGATCATCGAGGGATACGTCTGGTGTGGAGTGTTGGGCACGGCTTCAGGCATAGCTATACTTGTGCAGGGACTTTTGGTGCTCCGTCGGAAATGGTACGAGGTGTTCCTAGCGCTCCATATAGTGTTGGCAGCAGGCTTCATGGTGGGTGCATGGTTCCACGTGAAAGACCTCCGCTTCTTGGCCTTCTACTACTGCTCCGTGAGTCTCTGGGTGGCGGACCGTCTTTTCCGGGTGCAAAGACTCTGCCAGTTTGGGTTTCCCGAGGCCCAAGTGCAACTCTACGAGGACGATACGTTAAAGGTGAATGTCGCCATTCCTCGGGGGTTCCACGTTGAAGGAGGAGGCCATTGCTTTGTGCATTTCCTCCGTTGGTCGTGTTTCTGGCAATCACATCCGTTCACCTACACTGTGCTTGGCCAACAGATGGTGTTTTATGTCAAGGTCAAGGATGGCGTCACCCGGAGCTTGGCCAGCTACCTCTACTCCCACCCCACAAGAGCTACACAGATCAGGGTAGCCGTGGAGGGCTCCTATGGAGAAGCCACGCCTGCTCATCGCTACGACTCCAGTGTTTTTGTAGCTGGAGGAAATGGGATTCCAGGAATCTATGCCGAGGCCATAGAAGTGGTGAAACGAAATTCAAAAAGTCCAGGAAATGGAGCCCATGCAAGGGTCAAGCTTGTTTGGGTGGTACGAGAGTATGTTTCTGCACTCTGGTTCTATGACGAACTAAGTATGCTCTCGGACCTCCCCATAGAAGTGGAAGTGTACATCACCAAACCAGAAAAGTCGGTGGCTGCATGCACCGATAAAAGCCGGCTCCTCGAGAACACCTTCACGCATAAGAACTACCAAAGTGTGGAGTCGACAGAAACACAGCTCCATGTGAAGTTGCCGCACGTGACGTTCCACCATGGCCGGCCGAACATCCAGCACTTGGTGGATTCCCAGGTGGAGCTTAGTCCTGGATCCACGTGTTTTGTCACGTGTGGCCATCCCATCATGGTGGACCAGGTTCGGGCCGACGTGGTCCGAGTGGTGGCTCATTCCGAGAAGAGAGCCGACTACTTCGAGCAGTTGCAAGTGTGGGCATGAGCCTCCATCCGATCCATCCGATCCGTCCGATCCGTCCGATCCGTCCGATAATGACTGAAGGTCCAGTTAACTTAATTTATACCCTATAGACGAGAAAATCTCGAATACAAATTACTTGCCTAGGTCAAGAGGAAGTGCATTTTGTTGGTGGAGTAAAAAGCTTGCAGTACCATAATTTCCCCCAAGGTCTCCCACTGCATTACTCACTGTGGCTGGAGACTGCTTGTTATGTTGCAGTGGGTAGCTGATGAGACTCGAGGGTGCGGCCGGAATTGCCAGCAACAATACGCCCATACTATAGACTTTCACTTTAGGATGGTCATTGTAATGTCCGGAAATCCAGCATTCCAAAGAACCAATTTCCATGAAATTTGAAGCCATAAAAAGGGCTTTGCGTAGGGTCTTTTAGTCCTGGGCTGGCGCGGTGTACGGGTGTTTTGCACCCAAAAAGCTGTTTGGCTTGGTTCTTAATGGTTCCATAGTTTGGTACTCGGGTGTAACGGTCTTACATTAATTCTGGTAATTTAAGAGATATAGTTGTCGTCTTAGTTCTTTGTATTGTTGTGGTTGCTAAACTAATCCCAGGAAGTTTCCCTAAAACTAAGCCTACCTCCCGTAAAACCTCCCATAGACTCAAGGGGCGGGATCTCCTTTTATGTGTATGTTCCCTTCTGGACCGTAACATGGTTACTCTTTCAAATTGTCCAAAGATACATTCAAAAAGCACCGTCTCATCTCAACCATGCACACTCTCTCCGAAGACTGAAACCTCCGAAGACTGAAACCTCCTTGGATCGATTTCATAGAGCACGCTTATTGTTTAAGCTGGAAATTTCATATTGGCCATGCGAGATGTCCAACATCCAGCCTGTTCAACAGAAAGACTCGATGACTTTATTAAGTCTCAGTGACTTGGCCTCTTGTGCTCTATCAGGAAAATGGTAGGCTCAAAGCAGAGGGGACTTCCTTCTGAGTTAGTCTATCTGGAGCTGCTTGGAGACTCTGGACCGTTGCGTAGCAATCACTTGTTTCGTCTGGGATCATTGAACCATGATGTGTTGAAGAAATCTGAGTGGGATGATGCAAGATGGCTTGGGTGCAGGACCATGCAGGATTGCACTAAGGAAGGATCATTTTTCAGGCCAACAATCGGATCGAAATGGCTGAATTTTTAATATGTTGATGTGACTAGCGTGAAGTTGGTATATCTAAAGTTTGGTTTTGCTAGCATTACTGGAACCTTAAAAACAGACCCCCAGCGGACCTGCACATAGGGGCACCGTGCATCGAGTAGACCTGGACCATTGACCATTGAACCTTTGCTGACTACACACAATTAATTCACTAAAAACATAGGCTCACTTAGTAGTATACCGTCGCAATATACGGACCTTATTACTTTACCCAATGGAACATTCTCCAAAGAGCATCAGCATGAATACCTCAGAATCCACACGTTACCATATCTTATATCTGCCATATACGGTAGATATTCTTATTAATTGTGAGGAAAGGACCATTAGCTTGAGAAGGCAAGATTTGTCATCCTCATGGAGTGATCCATGAAGAATCCAGCAGAAGAGCCAGTTCAAAAAAGAGAATTAGGGTCTAAGAAATACAAATACTATAGCTAATGCCAATGGTTTATGTGTGAAAAATGGATATTATGATTATTTATATCCAGAATATGTTATTGATGGGGGTCATACGAATATTCATACATGGTATAAAAGACAAGTGTGTGTAGAGAATATTTTGAGTTCCATAAAACGCCCAAAAGTTGTTAATTTTGCAATCTTTTTTTCTCCATTATAAGTTATGGTATAGAATGTTATATGGATATTTGAGCAGTTTATCGTATAATCTCGTATCACATTTGATTTCTGTGATCTTTAACTTCAGCAACATCATTGAGGTTGGTTTATCCATTAGTGAAATCTTTTACTTTGAAAAAGGTTCCATTTAGAATATCTTTAGAATTTTAGACTCTTTAGAATTTTAGACTCTTTAGACTTTTAGACTCTTTTCTCACTACGTCCCTACTAGCCTATGGCTTCTGTAGTAACTTCTTTTCCAGCACCACAGTGAAATAGTACCGTAGAGATCTGAAGTGGAAGAGTAGAGTACAGTGAAATAGTACCGCAGAGATCTAACGTGCAGAATAGAGTACACTATTATCCTGTGCCTTTCAAACTAACATTTTAATTCAGCCAAGAGGCCTCTGTATGGAAATTGGGTGTTGGCCTTTACCATGGATTATTGGTGTTGATGTCGTATCCATGGCCACGAGTCTTCTTGGCAAAACGCCCACTTTGGTCCATTTACCTGATTTGGCTGCGTTAGTGGAATGATGGACTATGGTTGGATACTTTGCTTGGGCTGATTCTACGTAAGCTCAAAAAGTGGCGTTTTTTTTTCCTGGTGGAGCTGGTATTGGTTCTATTATGTAATCTGCAATTCTCGCACGCCAAATAACTGCCCCAAGATGCCTGGAGGACCTCGCATGGACACTAGGAAGTAGGGTATTGCATTTGGATATTAGTGTAGTATATTATAGTATGGTGGAGAATGGTGGAGAATGGTGGAGAATGGTGGGTATAGTGCAGTACAGTGGCGTAGATTACAGCACGGTAGGGTAAGTTACAGCACGGTACAGTACATCATATTCTGTAGTTTCTACTGCTACTATTTTGAAACAAATACTGCATCATCTCTATACCGTCATGCCTATGATAACGCTTGTATGCACGACCTGCTTCTACTAGTATTCAGGACTTTACTTGTTTTAATTGGACAGATTTGGACAGATTTGGACAGACACCTTGGTGAGCATAGCCTTTTCATTTTAATCATTCTGGAAACTAATCTGAATCACCACCACTATAGTATTTTGGCCTAACGTGTAGGCGTGTGTGGAGTAATCTGGGTGTTGTCCTGCACATAACCGTTTTTCATCTTCATGCACAATGAAACGTTGCAATGGAACCCTTTCTTGTCACTTTCAGAAAATTATCCTTTTGTTTGTATCTGGGGAGTAACAGGTTTGTTTACTGCTTGATGACGAAACATCGTTATATGCAGGAAACGAGCCCCGATCATAAGCTCTTATATAACCAACTTACCATATAAAGCCAACAGTAGTTACCTCAAGTTCCACATTTGTATTCAACGCATTCTGGATTAATCTAAAAAAACTACTATATCTACCCCTAGTGACATCAGCGACTTCACTTCAATTATAGCACCATTAGATCCACAAAAAGCGTTTCCGTGGCTTATCAGCCTCATTGAAAGTCTCCGTGACGCAAAGGGGGAGGTGGGGGACGCACAAATCCTCCCTCCGGTCGCTTAGAGTCTTCCCACAGCACAGGAGGAGGTGTTTGTCCCTTAAACTCTTCCACTTCCACCGGCTTCTCGTGCCAGTTCTCATTGATCGTCTTGTCCTTCTTGATCGTCTCGAGCTCCTCCTTCCACTCCTCCTCCCACATCCGGCCTTCCTCGCCCTCCTCCTCCTCTACCTCGTCCTCCCACTCATCCTCCACATTCCAGGCTTTCTCCTCCTCCTCGTCCCTAACATCCTCCTCCCACCCGCCCCGCACAGGGAATACTTCTTCCAACTGTACCTCACGCTTTACCGGCGAAGCATTCGGGACATTTCCACGACTCTGGGTATTAGGGGAACCTTTCGACCCACAAATTGCTTGTTTCTGGCACCAGTCAGATAAGCCCAGCAACTCTTTAAGTGAAATCACGCCGTTGGGCTCTTTGCCTGGCTCAAAACAATTCACAGCCGCTTCTTTGGGAACACTTGTACACACAACATGGTACACACACTCATGGGGAACTTTAGTAAGGGGCTTCGACACGTAGTCAGAACACTGGTTTCCTCTAGAGTCCACTTGCAACTGGGGATAAGTGGTGGGTCCGCCTGCTGAAGAAATGGTAGCAGCATTGGCTGTTAAAGCGTAGAGAGCAAGTTCAGGCAAAAACTTCATGGTCAACAAATACGAGAAACTTTGTTAAGTAAGAAGCTGTAAACTTGTACTTTCCGAAGATAGGAGTTGTAATTCTGAAGATAGCATTGGAGGGATCGGAAGGAAGGTTTATATAGTCCGACATTTCGGACTCACATGCTCAGATCTTAGTCGAAATCGCATGGTGCCTTCATCAATGTCATGGTTGTAGATCCGTCACGAGTAGAGACATGAACGTGTTCAGTAGCTCAAGGAGTCAGTGAGCATATCGCTCTGTATATAAGAAGGGTTATATGCACTCCAGAGATCTTCTCGAGTAATTCCCATTGTTTTACTCCAGCTACTGCAGAAAGAGGCATATATTGTTGTTATGGAAGTTTCGTAAAGGTGCCAGGAAAATAGCTTATTTCAAAAAGAATGGCTAGGCCACCAGACTGTCCCATTAGACCATTGCACCGGATTACTTTGGTTGACTGTGACTTATTGAGAGCACGTATGAGGGGTTGGCGAAGTGGTGGCAGTTGGAAAGAAGATGATTTATTGAGAGAAGGATTATGATTTGCTTGAGCTGCAGGATATGAAAAATAGGCAATTATTGAATGATAATTTGAAGGGTTAGTGCTTTGGGGTTGTATGCAGGAAAAGCCAATTTCTCGAAGTATATTTTTCCTGCTTGTTATTACATGTGAACAGTGTATGATGTGGCAATCCCAAATAGGCAATTCAAGAAACGTCGATCATTTAGTTGAAATAAGTCGAGCCAAAAATCTAGAGTCTTGAAATTAGGAAAGCCTGGGATTCTACTAGCTTCATAGCCAGTTTCCCAAAATGGATGACAGTGTACAGGAGCACTCTATATCTACATAGTGGCTAGAAGACTGTATAGAAGTGTTTAGTAGTCTGGAGAAATGGCGTGGGAATTAGTAGTGTAACTTGGCATACAATTCTTTATCTTAGTATATGCAGTCACGTGCTTGTTTATATGCAGTCGCGTGACTGAAAGATCGCCTCAAAACATGCACCCTTGCTTTTCTGTACGATCATTTTCTATGGGTAGAATATTGCTTTTGGTCTTCTCTAGTCTCGTGCACAGCTTAGAACGTCTCCATTTTTTTTCTCTATCGTAGGAGATTTTATCGATGCTTGGGGCTGTCCGAGGTCTTAAAAACTGACGATTCTGATGGTGACGGTCTATGTGCAGTCGGAAAAACACTCTATACACACTGGCCTGCATACTGTCCCTGTCCACTGTACTATATACACGACTCCATATATCTAGGCTGCTCCAGTCCATCACTACACTGATACACTATACAGATATACTGCGGTACTGCATAGAAGGTGTTTGGTAGGAGAGCTTTTAGGAAGAGAACTCCCGACCTGTACATAGGCACGACCCTTTCAGCCAATTTCCAGTAAAACGATGTTACCGAGAAAACCACCAAAGTATTTTTTCAAAAAAAATCGTCTGATTATGGGTATCTCTCTAAACATTCGACGCAGTCCTGCATGCTGCCCACCATGGCTACGCACAGTTCAGCTGCGCACTTTTCAGCTGCGAAAAAACTCATACGCATTTAACCCAACCTTTCCATTATCATTTACTAGTACAAGCCCCGGCCGCTTTCCAAAAGCATCACGTGATTATGTTAGAACTATTAATGTTGATTTTTTGATGTTGATTTTTTACTTGTATTATTGTAGACCATAGGTAGAGATTATTATTAGTACAAATCCTGGTCTTGTTTGGGGTATTAAATATGACAGTGGAATGTATTGGTATGACTTTCTCAGGGCTCAAAACCCGTTCCATTTATTGTCCTGCATTAGAAGTATTCAGGATCAACTATATGCAGTACACTACTGTATAACTTCTTCTCTTTAGGACCATTAAGAATGTGATAAGTCCTACTGTCAGATTATGTAATCTGTCTATTTTGTCTACTTTGTCTACTTTGTCTACTTTGTCTACTCTGTCTACTTTGTCTACTCTGTCTACTTTGTCTACTCTGTCTACTCTGTCTACTCTGTCTACTCTGTCTACTCTGTCTACTCTGTCTACTCTGTCTACTCTGTCTAGTATCTATATGCAGTACGTATCACAGTATTTAGTGTCTAGTAAATAGTCTCATCTCTCATCATGATCGACCATATATCGTGGTGAATCATGAGGAGTTACTTCCTCTAAAATATGGAACCGCCCGATTTTCAAACAAATTGACCACCTCCACTAGGGTCTTGATGGCCAGAAAGTGTATTTCTTACCAGACCACTGGCTAATCTTAAGCAAAATTTTACGAGCACAAAAAGCCTTTATGGCCAAGTTGGTAAGGCACCTCACTAGTAATGAGGAGATCGTCAGTTCGAATCTGGCTGAAGGCATTTTTTTTCGCATCGCCCCATGTCAATCTAGTTGTTCGCACTCATCTCTACTACTCAGAATCCGCGCTCTCCTACCTTGACTATTAACTACATGGAACAACTCCGACTACCCCCAAACCTAGCGACGGACCCCACGGCGCACGTGCCCAGAACAACCGCCCAGAACCAAGTGTCCGCCGCCGAAATCCTTACAGATGCACACGACTCCCGAGCTTCCCAGTTCCAGCGCCCAAAGCAGACCATCCAGGACTTGGAGGAGCTCCGGCTGTTCCAGCTAGCCAAGCGCCGGGACTATGAGCAGCAGCTCAACAAAAACAGGCTCAATTACCCACAATGGATGCGGTACGCCAAATGGGAGCTTGAACATAACCAGGATTTCCGGCGGTTCCGTTCGATCATGGAACGGGCGCTAGAAGTGGACGCCAAGCACGTGCCGTTTTGGGTACGGTACATTGAGCATGAATTGTTGCACCAAAACGTCAATCATGCTCGGAACTTATTGGAGCGTGGTATCAGCATTCTTCCGAGGGTCGATAAGTTATGGTATATGTATGTGCAAACGGAGGAGTCGATTGGCCATTTTGTGGGTGTACGGAAAGTGTTTGAACGGTGGCTAGAGTGGAAGCCTGATGCGAAAGTGTGGCAAACGTACATTTCGTTTGAACAAAGGTATAACGAGGTGGGTCACGTGCGCTCGCTTTACCTACGGTACGTGGCCGAAACGGGCGACTGTGGCGTATGGCTCCTGTGGGCCCGTTTTGAGGCGGGGCTAGTGGCTACTGACGAGCAGGTGGCGAGGACTAGGGGTGTCTTTGAAGCTGCTGTTGATGATATCATGGAAAAGGAGAGAAGCAGAAGTATACAGGACAGGATACAGGGTGTACAGGAAAGTACCAAAGCTATGGATGGCATACAGGAAAGCATGGAAAGTACGGACTTTATTGGGTTGATGGTGCTTTGGATCGATTGGGAGCACTCGCAGGGCGAGGAGGAGAGAGCCAAGAGCATCTACCAAAACGTGGTGGAGTCGGAACTTCTCGATCAGGAAGTCAAGGTCAAGCTCTTGGACCGGCTCGATATCAAGGCCTTGGAAACCGACCAATCAGCGTCCAGCCAGACCCAGAGAAGACTACGTTATGAACAGGTGCTAGCACGTACTGTGCAGGACTACGATACATGGTGGGAATACGCCAAGTTTGCTGAGAAGACGGAGGGTGTGGGGCGGTGTATGCAGGTCCTCCAAGACGCTACATCTACTACCCCCAGTGATGCTTATAAGCTGGTGACGTGGCGGAGATATGTTTTCTTGTGGATCAAGAGGGCTCTTTACATGGAGTACTATGTGCAGGACATTGTCCTGGCCCGAGAGATTTGGAAACAGGCACGAAGTGTGGCCCCCTCTCAATTCACATTTGGCAAGCTCTGGGTCCATAGTGCAGAGTTTGAACTCCGAAACGGGAACCAAGACCACGTGACTGCATATCGGAAAACCATGGGGGTCGCCATTGGCCAGTGTTGTGTGCAGGCGCCCAAGCCCAAGATCTTCAAGCTGTATATTCACTTTGAGCATACTCTTGGTGAATATTCACGGGTCCGGAAGCTCTATGAAAAATGGGCCGAGTTGGCGGTGGCGTGCGATGCACAAAACAAATCCACCAGTGCCGTTTCAGTCTTCCACGCATACATTTCGTTTGAAAAAGAGCTTGGTGAATCAGAACGTGTGATTGCCCTTTATGACATTGCTTTACTGCAGATAAGCGGCGTGTTTTTGGACGAATACGTGGCCTTTTTGAAGGATGAGTTTAGGTACGTCGCAGCACGTGACCTCCTCCATAAATCCATCACCGGTGCACACGGCTGGATCCGACTTGCACTTTTCGAGTCGAGTATTTTGACGCTGGATCAAATGGACTTGTTGCAGGCGGGCGAAGGCGGCGAATTGCAGTTTGAGGTTGGGGCCGATCACGTGACTGCCTCTAGACAAGTCTTTGAGCAAGGGTACAAGGACCTCAAGGGCCAGGGAGAGGGAAAAGGGGCCAACGAGCTTCTTGATTCGTGGAGGGAATATGAGTTGACGCATGGAACGGAGGATCATGCAGAGAAGGTGGATAAGAAGAGGCCCAAACAGGTAGCCCGGCGCAAGGTGCAGGACGGCGTGGAACAGATTTATTACGAGTACGAATTCCCCGAAAGCAAGCCTGATTTGAGCAAGTTCTTGGCAAATGCCAAGAAGTGGAAGGCGGGGGAATAGTCATTAATGGATGAGTTTTGAGAGACAAATTGATTGGACAGAGGACAGAGGACAGAGATGAATTAGACAGATTGGACAGAAGACAGAGGACAAATTGGACAGACACAAGACAGAAACAGACGGGACTATCCAAACACACTCTTAGTACTATATTAGAATGATACGAATACTACACTATGCTATCCACACCAGGAAAACAGTACTCAACCGATCTATCATATCATCAAATACGTATCACAACAGTACCATAACAGTACCATAACACAACCAGTCAATACCACAACAGTACCATAACAGTATCAGTCAATACCACAACAGTACCATAACAGTATCAGTCAATACCATAACACATTCAAAACAGTATCAGTCAATACCACAACAGTATCAAAGCAGTAGTCAATACCATAACAGTATCAAAGCAGTAGTCAACACCATACCAGCTTCAAAGCAGTATTCAACACCATAACAGCTTCAAAGCAGTATTCAACACCATACCATAACATCTTCAAAATAGTGTCAGTCAGTATTAGTCAGTTACCGCACCACACTAGCAGTGTCAGTCATACTCATATCAGTACCATAACAGTATCAGTCAGTACCAGCACCAACGGCACCAACGGCACCACCATCTCAATTTCAACCATATCATCTCAATAGTATCAGTATCACTTCAAATCAGTTTATCGGTTTCAGTACAAGATACCACTCAGTACCACTCAGTATTTTTTAGTACCGACCATAAATTACCAGTGTCTGGAAACTGTGGAACCTCCACGCAAGGTCAAGACCAAATGAAGCGAAGTTCCAGGCTGGATCCCTGAAGCCTCCACACTTGCGTCGTCGTCCAATTGCGAGCCATTGAAAATCAAGCGCTGCTGCGCGGGCGGAATGCCCTCTTTTTCCTCCATCATCTCCTTGATGCGGATCACTCGGTCGCTGGGCTCGATGTCCACGGGGATATCTCTCCCGGTCAAAGTCTTGACTTTCACTTGCATGGTGGGAAGGGGGTAGATGTCTGTGGATTGAAGTGCGGGTGTGGGTCACGTGAGTCGAGGGTGAGTGGCCCACCAAAACAAAATGGAGGTATTAAAAACCCACGTGTTTTAAATCCGTACATCAAGGCAACTTGTCCGAGCGGTTAAGGAGAAAGATTAGAAATCTTTTGGGCTTTGCCCGCGCAGGTTCGAGTCCTGCAGTTGTCGTTTTTTTAGGCACCGAAAAATACTCTTATACACACGCGAGTATATTTTAGTACAAAGCAGTCGTTGGTTTTGGTTCATCCACTGATCTCTCTAGAGTGACATTGAAGGCTTTACTGATACAGTACGCTCAGTCCAGGTGACTACAAATGGGTGGACCATTGGTTACTGACTTTGTGTCCTGTATATAAGTGCCGGCTTATGTAATCCAACCATATAGCTTTAGACTATAAAAGAATCCAATTAGATAAAGCCAAGAAGCTGGAATGGTGAGTGCGGGCTCATAACGCATTTCGGTGCGCGGGCTCACAACCCAATTTATACATGGGCTCATAACACTATTATCTACCCCTATAAAATCAGAATATAAAGCAGAATCCATAGTGTAGTAGTGTAGTGTTATATTAGTCTAGTGGTAGTATATTTACGGTACTGTATGGTGCAACTATAGGCCGACAATACAAGATGTATATAAGTATATAGTGAGACATGAAACTGAAACTGAAACTGAAACAACTGAAACAACTGAAACAATCATGAAACACCTTTGAAACTTTTGAAACGTCTGAAACGTCTGAAACGTCTGAAACGTCTGAAACGTCTGAAACAATGACGTAAGTATGAGACATGAGCGATGACTTGGTGCGGACATGATGCGCGAACAAATCCATGCTTCCTACGCCGTACATCCGGAACCTCGACCCCAAGGTCTACGAGCCGGCAGAAGACCTGTTTCTTCTTTTGGATTGTTTGGAGCTCGACCTCCTGCAGCTCCACATTTTCCAATACCCCGTGGTATGTGAGATTGGCGGAGGGTCCGGTATAGTGTCTGCGTTTCTCCGCATGAACGTGTTCCCCAACGGGACGTTTTTCGCCACGGACTTGAATCCTGCAGCGTGCCAGGCCATCGTCGACGCCATGGCTAATGCTTCCTCTTTGGGAGTAGCAGATGTGTTTCAGATGAGTCTTACGCTGGCCTTGCGGCCGCAGACGGTGGATGTGCTCGTGTTTAACCCTCCGTACGTGCCGGCCGAGAGTGTTCCGGACATCCCCAAGGGTGCAGATGATGAGGAGTGGCTTGATTTGGCACTTTTGGGCGGCTCCGACGGGATGGTGGTCACGTGGCAGGTTCTAGACCATCTCGACCATATTCTTAGTCCCTCGGGTATGGCATATATTCTCTTCTGTGCCCGGAACAACCCGGAAAAAGTTCAGGCGGAGATGGAAAGTCGGGGCTGGGCTGTCAGGCTGGTCATGACCCGGAAGGCCGGCTGGGAGGTGCTTTCTGTCTTGGAAATCCACCGCAGGAACTAGTCGTAGTCCTAGGACCAGGACTAGAGACTAGGGACTATGACTATGGATATGACTAGGGAATTACTGCACGAGCCTTACACATGGATACTTTTCGATGGGTTGGTATTTCTACCAGTGCTCCTAACCATTGGGCCGGTGCTCAGAACCATGAGTCACTGATCACCATCTTACGAGGAGATTGGAGAGGAAGACTTTGGGAATACAGCGCTTATTGTACAGGCCAGAAACAACGAAATCTGGAAATCTCTCGACTTAGAGTGAGTTTCAAGGGCCCATAATGCTCAATGGTGGAACAAGCAGAGATGGAGACATACCATGGAACCGACCCCAGATACACGGCTGTTTTGGGTTGTATATGTGACCCTTCTATGCAGTCTAGACTGTATATTCTAGACTATCCAACTGGTGGAGAGGTATAGATGTTTAGTCTTATTCTGCTAGTGGGTTGTCACGTGATTAGACAATGGACAAGAACCTTATGTCTAGCCTAATGTGTGGGCCATGGATTCGATACTTACGATAGACTAGTTCCGGTGCTGCACAGAGTGGTATACAACTACTACTCACTGGTGAGTACTCGAAATACTGGCTAAGAGTTCTCGTGACTGTGGTACTCAATCAGTCTCCATAGGAAGCAGATGTTTATATACAAAGCAGAACGTGGGAAGAGCAGGACTGCATAATAGATTAATAATAAGATGATTTCCTAGTACTCGGTGGGTACGGGACAGAGTCAATCAGTAGATGGTGGTTTGGGTGTTTGTATGCAGGACGAGCCGAGTTTTGGCGAAGTCTAAGACTTAGAGCCAATTCCGAAGCAGACCTAGAGATACCCTGGTGAAACCTGCATTTAAGCATGGTCTCTGCACTACCACCCATACTACTATCCCACTGAAGCTTACTTCCCTACACTCCACCAGGCCAAGCAGCAGTCACGAGTCACAGTACACTTTTTATTCTGTACCAAAGCAAAAATCGGCCGTATACAGGAGTAGTGTGGAGCAGCACATTTCTATATACTATCAGGTTCTTGGAGGATCATCCAATTAAATATGTTCCCGTGCTTGAGACTACAACCATCTAATGTCTTGTATTTTGCCTTTATTTCACCCTTGCCTGCATACTAGTCTGGCTAAATCTAATCTGGCTAAATACGTTTCTTTTCATTACTCCTATATGTTCCTCGTGTAGTATAATAGTATAATAGTAGTAGTAGTGTGTAGTACTGTAGTAGTGTGTAGTACTGTAGAAGTCTGTAGTACTGTAGAAGTCTGTAGTACTGTATAGTACTGTATAGTACTGTATAATACTGTATAGTACTGTATAATACTGTATAGTAGAGTATAGTAGTATAGTATATTAGTACTGTATAGTAGAGTATAGTAGTATAGTATATTAGTACCGTATAGTGTAGTGTAGCAGTTTATAGTAGTGTATAGTGTAGTGTAGAAGTTTATAGTAGAGTATAGTGGTATAGTATATTAGTACTGTATAGTAGAGTATAGTAGTATAGTATATTAGTACTGTATAGTGTAGTGTAGCAGTTTATAGTAGTGTATAGTGTAGTGTAGCAGTTTATAGTAGTGTATGGATGGTGGATTATTCACTGCGAAATGCTGCATAGCTCCACAGTCAGGCCAGTCGCACTCTGAGGCCGTCGAAAGCCACAACCTGTATATTACCATTACTGACTACTACTACACTGACTACAAAGAATACTCTGACTACAAGTAATGGTGATTGGATTTGGGAGGGATGGATGCAGTCTGTACATCTGTGGTGTGCTGTAAAAAGAGTGTCTGTAAGCACCATCTACCACTTCTATAGCCATGGTAGTGTACTAGTATAGTAGTGTACTAGTATAGTAGTGTATAGTATAGTATAGTAGTATAGTAGTATAGTAGTATAGTAGTGTAGTAGTGTAGTAGTATAGTAGTAGTATAGTGGGAGTGGTTAGCAGTTGGCAAACAAATTGACAGAAATGTAATGTATTAATGGCATAGTGTTTTTATACACTTCTATATAGTAATCTGATACTGTAGTAGTATAGTACTATAGTAGTATAGTAGTATAGTAGTGTACTAGTATAGTAGTATAGTATAGTAGTAGTATAGTATAGTAGTAGTATAGTAGTAGTATAGTAGTAGTGTAGTAGTGTAGTATAGTATAGTGTAGTATAGTACTATAGTAGTATAGTAGTAGTATAGTACTATAGTACTATAGTACTATAGTAGTAGTATAGTATAGTATAGTAGTATAGTATAGTAGTATAGTATAGTATAGTAGTATAGTATAGTAGTATAGTATAGTATAGTAGTATAGTGTACTAGTATAGTAGTAGTGTAGATGTGCGCGTTATTGATGCTCATTGATGCTCATTGATGCTCATTGATGCTCTCGAGATCTGGCACGTGCGTCTCATTGGCTAATAATAACTCCTAGTACTGAACTTCTGTAGCCATGTCGTTGCTTGGATTCTTTTGATTCTAAGTAATCTTGGGAAATCCTTATTTGGTAACCACAAGCTGAGCTGATTCTTTAAACTGCGCTGATTCTTTAAACTGAGCTGATTCTTTAAACTGCGCTAATTCTTTAAACTGAGTTGATTCTTTAAACTGCGCTAATTCTTTAAACTGAGTTGATTCTTTAAACTGCGCTGATTCTTTAAACTGGGCTTTCAATACCCTTTAAAAGTGAGCGGATCTTTCTCCTTATATAGCCCACGCTCCGGAAACTTCATGTGACTTCCTTCCACAAACCCATATTGCTGCTTGATTAACCCCTCATCAGCCTTGTTATCTGAGCTCTCATCAGTCTTGTTATCTGAGCTCTTATTGGATATCCACACGATCTCCCCGGATTCACCGGGGTTACCACTTCATGAACTCCACTTTGCAGCCTTCTTGCCTAAACCCCTCATCTGGATTTCCTATCTGGGGTCTATCATTGGATGTTTCCATAAACCCCTCATCAGTGTCAGCTTCCGGATCCCATTGGATGTTTGAACCCGTGAGTTATCAAAGTCCACCTGTATCTGCATCCTGCATCCGGAATCCGGAATCCGGAATCCTGCATCCGGAATCACCCAAGATGGAATTCTTCTCACTGCTTCAACCCATACTTCTCACAGATTCTACAGTAGTGTAGTAGTGTAGTACAATGGGTGCGAAACTTGGTGGGCTTGGATGCAGTCCTTCTCTACCACTGTAACTACTCCACTATATAAAATACTATAAAAAGTGTATATAATAATATAAGATACTATAGAAAGTGTATACAATAATATAAGATAATATGGAATACTGCATATAATATTAACAGTCCAGCAACTGCTGTAGATTACATCCAGATTGCTTATGTACTGTCCTGTACTTAACATAGAGTCTCATTTCCCATTGAAATTCGCAGTATGAAAAGTCGCAGTCTCAAGCCTCCAGTACTTGAAGAAGTGCCATTCTGAAGATTTCCGTCTTGAAATCTGGAGATTATTTTTGGGAGATTTGGAATGCACTTTTACTTTTTGGAATCCAAGCAGTGAATCCTTGAAATATACCAAACGGCGTCCTGCAGATAAGAGACTCCTTCCTTTAAAAAGATTTAAAAATCTGTTTTTATACCCTCCAAACCCCGATTCCTCTTTACCTCTGCACCTCCCGATTTTAATGGTGGCCTTTTCCAGTTAAGCTAATGGAGAATGGATGAATGGCCGTCCTGCATATATGCGCCCCCAGATTGGCTTTCCAATTTCCTGGTTGTCTTTCGTATTTTAAAGTGTAGCCTACTGTATCTAGTCCTGTAGCCTACTGTATCTAGTCCTGTAGCTAGTCCTGTAGCTAGTCCTGTAGCTAGTCCTGTAGCTAGTCGGTACATCGTAGCACGGGTAAATTAGAGTCCAGGATTAATGAAGATCTGCAGCAAAACGCGTATAAGGTGAAAAAGCTGATGACCCAAAATCTTTAGAGGTTGTGTCCATGAAATCGTGCCCAAAGTGCGGCTAAAAGTGCGTCCAGAAATGTCCATGTCTCTTTCGCACCCAGGCAAAATGCGCACTGTATAAACCTCGCTTTACACTACTAAAAGAGCTTTTCACCCCACGGAAGGTCCACTCTTTTTCCATTACGATACTGCATATACCCGTTCGATGGTGGTCTACTCGTATATCTTTATGGAGATGCCAATTCGATTCATCGCTACATGCAGGGGAATACAATGGTATAGTGTGGTATGGTATAATACGGTAGTATATAGTGTAGTAGTATATTGCACGTGCTATTAAATAGTACGGTAGTATATAGTATAGTATGGTAGTATAGTATGGTATGGTATGGTATGGTAGTAGAGTAGTATGTTACTCTTTTTTCGCGGTGATGGTATGGTAGTAGTGTGTGCAGGTGTGGTGCGGAAATGTCCTACTTGAGTATCTCAATTGTGGTGTCATTGGCATTGGTGTAATGTTTAATACTGAGAGACTAGTGCTAATTACGGGGTACTGCTTCACTTGAATGACTGGCACTGTGTGCAGGTTGCCGGTTGACTATTAAATCTGCATACGAGCCAATACTGATCCTGATTCCTGGTACTTCCGATACTGACAACTGGTACAGGAAAGTGAGTGTCATTTAAAAGACTGGCCTCCTACCGACTATAGATTTGGACTAGTGGTTCTGGTGGAACTGACTAGTGGTGCTGGTAGAACTGACTAGTGGTGCTGGTTTCTCTATGACTTCACAAATAACTATACTACACTTTCTCTAGGCCTGTCCACTTAAGTTACTCTACAGAGGGTGTATATAGGATGGCATCAACCATGGACTCAAGACAGACTACTATGCAATACTGATATAGACTGTGTAGAGACTGGACTGTGGACTGGGGAAGATCCAAGCAATTCTGCCTACTTCAATAAACGTTTGCATCCTACTCTACGATCACTGGTAACACTTTTAACTGTATTAGTCAAAAGACTAAAATGTTGTGGAGGAGATCTACCTGAACCAATCTGAACCAATCTGAACCAATCTGAACCAATCTGAACCAATCTGAACCAATCTGAACCACTCTGAACCAATCTGAACCCATCTCAACCAATCTGAACCAATCTGAACCAATCTGAACCAATCTGAACCAATCTGAACCAATCTGAACCAATCTGAAAATCTGAAACACACCTGAAACACACCTGAAACACACCTGAAACACACCTGAAACACACCTGAAACACACCTGAAACACACCTGAAACACACCTGAAAACCTTGTCACGTGGCTAAGTAAATGATGGCCAAGATTCGGTGACCTCAAATAACCCCAGGCCAAGAAGATCCCATTTCACTTCAAAACAAAAGTCTATACACTTCTATCCATTCTGTCCATTTATCATTATTATGGACTATTCTATAACACTGATTATACACAGGCTTGGTTTCTGTCCATAAAGATGTAACCATTTTGATATGATTAATCTTATTGGTCTGCATAGATACTCTAACCCCATAATACATGAAATTATTATGACGGAGTTTCTGGAGCTTATGGAAATTTGAGGCCGGTGTTTGAGGCCGGTGCTTGAGGCTGGTGCTTGAGGCTGATGGTGGATTTTGCAGCTGGCGCGCACGCTGGCACAGAAAAAAGTTTCAACCACTCTCTTCTGCACTATAATGTTCGCCTTATGGTAGACCAATAAAACCGTCCTCCACGTTTGGCCCAAAAGAATAGAAAAGCAAGAGAACCCCATTATACAGGAAGAACGCTAGTATACCGGAAGAACGAACGAATACAAGCAACAGAGAGAATACAGAGAGTATTCCTGCACCAGATCCATCTTATATCCAGCCCGCCCAGGTCTCGACCCACACTTGTCCAGAGATTCTAATTGTCTAACAGTAAAGGTCACTGTCCAGAGATTTTTTGTCTAGCCTCTTTGTCTAAGAGATTGTCTAGATCCTACAGATTGTTTATTGCCTAGAACCAGATTCCCTACCGATTTCAATCAATGAGGCTCGAGATCGAACAAGAAATCGCCGGAAAGAAGGCCCAGCTCGCCGACTTTCTTTCCACTCGCTACATCGACCAATCGTTGGTCTTGGGGTTCACCACCATCGTGCAGAGCAAGTTCCTGGAATGGATTCTTGAGGACGTGGCCTCGTTCACTAGCTTGCATGACCATGCAGAGTCCGTGAACCACCAGGTGGACCCTGCCCAGTTTGCCCTGATCGATCTTTTGCAGCTGCTCTGGATGTCTTTTCATTATCCGATCATAAAAATGTACCAGAGACAACATGCGGAGGTTTTTGAGGCGCTGGTCAACTCACTCAAGGAAAAGCCGTCTTTCGAGAGAGAGAAGGCTCTACAGGGTCTGAAACAGGGCGAGAAGCAGAAGAAGAAACAGGGGAAGCCCAAGGGCCCTGCATTTAAGGCCGTGGAGATGAGGAAACTCAACGAGTCCTTTTCCAAGTTCCTCAAGTCCGCCAAGGCCTTCTATAACCGCTTTCTCCGGGAGTTCGCCAAGTACCCCAACCTGTTGATCCCCTCGGACTTCCTAAAAGAGTTCAACATCGTCATTAACCAAGACTCCGCGTCGGTGTCGTCGGAGATTCACTCCAGTCTCTCCTACGCCATCTTCTATTGTCTCTTGGGGTTGGGCAATTTGGCTAGGGCCGAGGTCAACTGCACCATCAACTATGCGGAGCCGGGGAAATCTATTTCCGCCTACTATAAGCACCAAAAGAGCTCTGGTGGCAGCGAAAAATGGAAGAGCGAGCTCTACCTCTTTCCCATGTTCTGCTACTACAAATGCATCGGGCTCCTTCCCACCATGCACGAGCCCTACAACCATCTTGGGGTCATTTGCAACTCGTTGGATCAAAAATTCATGGCCGTGTTCTGGTTTTTACGTGCCCAGTCCACCAGGGACCCCAATTACGCCATTCCAAGGTACAACTTGGCTGCACTCTTCACCAAACCATGGCTCCACGAAGCCTATAGTGCAGCCATCAAAAATCCAGGCCTGGAGAAGGATTCCGCTGCCAAAAACGTCATTTTGTTGCGTATAATCGGCGACTACTTCTACCCAAACGCGTTCCAGAGACCTCTCTATGTACAGAAGGTTCAAACGGATTTCTTGGCGCTCCTCAAAAGTGGTCTGGCCAATAAGCTAGCAGAAACGTCTCGCCTAGTGATCGAGCAGTTGACGGTTCTTTTCAGTTTCTGTTCGTTGCCTGACCATGACATCAACAAAGGGTTCCATGACTTTGTCATTCACTACGTCCTGGCCTATTTCGGAGCAGTCCGCACGTTTGGAATCCAGGACGACACCATCGAGGGCGTTCTCCAGGTCTTCCGGTTCATCTTAGCGTTCTACCGCAAGCGGGACTCGTTGCCCCGGGACCCCAGAGTGTGTGCCAACTTACAGGACGCCTTGAATGTGCTCATTGACTTCGATACCGAGGAAACAAAGGCTGAGGTGTTGGAGGCATTTAGCGATAGCAGCCCGCCAATCAGAACGCACTATTTCGACGAGGATGTCCACTACAAAGACTACACGCCCATCGGGTGCCAGTTCAAGGACTTCAACGACGACCACTTGTTCAAATCGGGCAATATCAAGCTTCTTTTCGGCGGGGCTTACTACAGCCACAACAAAGAGATGCCAGAGTTCCTTAATAACGATGCAGTCCACCGGATCTCCAAGGATGCAGAGCTCATGCAGAACGACCCCAATGCCCGCCAAAAGGCCATCGCTGCTGAGTGTACTCGCCACGAGAACATCTTAAGGTTGCGGGCCATAGTGGTGATGGTACGCAAGATGTTTGGACCCGTGATCAGTCTCAATGCGGAAGGAGATGCGTTTGAGGTGGAGAGACGTGATGTGGTGGATTCCCAGGATGTACAGGCTTCTGGCACCAAGAAGAAGAGCAAGGCCAAGAAATCCAAGAAAAAGGAGGCCATAAAACCCCAGGCAAACGCAACTGTTCCTCCCCCAAAGTTGGCACCTTCGTCGTTGGAGGAAATCGAGCTGATGATCCTTTCCCATGCGCCCAAAATCGCCCACAAGGATGACGTCACCGAGGGTACTCTTGCAGATATGGTCAATGCTATTGTCAGTGAGCAAGAGCACGGTTCCACTGCTGAAACCCAGGTCCCTCCAACCTACGAGGAGCCAAAAGAGCCGCAAAGCGAGCCACATTTCGACGCTTCTCGGTCTGTTTCTATTATAGACAAGTTCGAGAAACCGTCGATTTTGTCGAGGCAAAAAGAGTCAGGGCCAGGCCAGCAAGGCCCAAATCAGCACGTGTCAAACCAGCATGTGCCAGGTCCAGGCCACCAATTCCCAGGTCAAACTCCAGAGGGGTATCACGTGGGAGGCCCGGAATATGCAAACTACACCAATGGGTTTGGCGGAAACGGCTACATGTTGCCTATGCAGGGCATGTACCAAGGTGGGCCAGCAATGGCACCCTACGCCATGCCAGGGTACCCTATGCAGGCGATGGGTGGACCGTTCCCCTACGCCATGGTCCCTGGTACTTACGGCTACAACCTGCCCATGCCCATGATGCCCCCTCACTTCGCCCAAAACCAGGGCCAGAACCAGGGCCAGAACCCGAACCCTAACCAGAACCAGAATTCGAACCAGAACCAGAACCAGAATATGATGTACATGCAGTACAAGCAATAGCCAGGTTGATTTGAAGGTTGATTTAAAGGTAAAGGCCAGGGTCTGACACGTGGCATGGCATGGCGATCAGGGTGCATTCTCAAAGTGCTAGTCTATGCACTAATAGGTGACCATAGTATAATTCTAGTAAAGTATGATATGCGCTTAGAGGGCTTTAGTAACTATAGGAATGCCGTATGCACTTATAAATCCAGGGACTAATTATAATTAGTTGACGGATTACGTAATGGGCTCGTTTAATCAGGGTGTCACGTGACCGAATCAGCATCGCCTTGCGCGTGGGCCGATTCTCAGGCTTTTCACACCACCACCTTCAATCCACTCCATCCCCACCATTCTTTCCCTTTCACCAGTGTTTCACACGTGTTTCACCCTCGTTTCATCCCTGTTTTATCCTTGTTTCATCGCTGTTTTATCCTTGTTTCATACTTGATCGTTTTCTTGTTTCTTCCTTGTTTCATATCTTCTTCATGGACATCACCCACCGCTCCAATAACCAGGGCTTTGCCACCCTGGCCCCGCCTGCAGACGCCCCAATCAACGTGTTAAATGAATTCTACTGGACCAATAGCAAGGAGCCTCACACTGCACGGCGGAAGGCCATTTTGGCCAAGTACCCGCAGATCTCCAAACTCACCGGCCACGAGCCCTGCACAAAATACTATGTGGGAGGCGTGGTGTTGGTGCAGCTTTTGGCAGCGTATCACGTGCGCCACTTGTCCCCCTTTTCCCTCCATTTCTTCTTGGTGGCTTACGTCATCGGAGCCACTGCCAACCAGGCCATTTTCTTGGCCATCCACGAATTGCTGCACAACTTGCTTTTTAAGAAACCGCTCCACAATAAGCTTTTCGCCATTCTCACCAATTTACCCATTGGAATTCCTTATCTGGCCCTGTTTCAGCCTTATCACCAGTTACACCATAAGTTTTTGGGCGATCAGTACTTGGATACGGACTTGCCTACTCGACTTGAGGCGGCGGTGCTTAGCAATGTGTTGGGGAAGGTGTTTTTTGCCGTGTGTCAGATCTTCTTCTATGCATTACGGCCAATGTTCATCACGCAGATCCGCTTCACGTGGGTGCATTTGGTCAACATTGTGTTTCAGGTTGTTGCTGACGTGGCCATGATCCGTGCCTGGGGTTGGCTGTCGTTCTGGTACTTTCTTATGTCGTCGTTTTTGGCGGGCTCGTTGCACCCGTGTGCAGGACACTTCATTGCTGAGCACTATGTGCTTAATGAAAACAACACTGAACGGACGGCTCTGAAGAAGGGCTCGGAAAATGTGACTCTGGACTTGGTGCCCCCGGAAACGTATTCCTATTACGGCAGTTTGAACCGCTTGACCTGGAATGTCGGCTACCATAACGAGCACCATGACTTCCCCTACATTGCATGGACGAGGCTCCCTGTGCTCCGGGAAATTGCTTCGGATTTCTATGATCCGTTGCCGCAGATCGACTCGTGGTGTGGTGTATTGTGGCATTTTTGTGTCAACGATATAAATAACTTGTGGGGTCGGGTCAAGAGGCTGGGAAGAGAGAAGTCCGGCCGCAATGTGGCTAATTTGGACAAGAACTAGACAGAAAGAAATGTTAAGAATTACGGAACCAGGACCAGACAATCACAATCACCATTTAGACCAGAATTGCCATCAAAATCCATCGTGCAAGGTCCAGACTTCTACACTATAAATTGGGTCTGAAACAGGATTGGTCGGGTTCAAATATTGGGTCTAGAGTGGGCATTTTCGTGTTTTCGTGTTCACCATGAATTTCGTCGTGTTACTCGTTTGGAGTAAACGGTTAAGGACTTCGGGGACTACACTTGTCCCAAAATTCTTGCTTGTCCTGCATTTTTGCACTGTCATTCATGTTTCCACGTCGAGATTTTCTGCTTGGCCTGGGCTGAGAAACAAGCATTAGATTTTTGTTCCATTTCAAGGCCTCATACTCGTGGCCTCAATCGTGACTTTTCGTGCATCGAAAAGCCAATCTTTCTCCTCCAAAGAATCATGGTACTGAAAAAAGGTCCGTCTCTGACCATGAGTACCTTCAACATATGAAACAATGCATGCTTAGCATACCTATGGAGAATACCTGTGGTGAATACCTGTGGAGAATACCTGTGGTGAATACCTGTGGAGAATACCTGTGGTGAGCACATGGCCTGCGTTTGGAAACTTAAGACGGATTACTTAAGGGAGACATTCTCTCGTGTTTCAACAGCATCTAGTTCTCCATACTGTCACTGGTGTTCATAGTCACTGGTCTTAGTTGCAATATGCAAGAAGGAGTGGCTCACAAGCAAGGAAGCTCATGCAGTGGTGGAAGTCAGTGCCGTTTTGAACTGTGCTTGCGGTGCTTGGACCTTGTGGTTAACCTCGCTTTGTTTCTTTGAATCAATGACGTCGTCACCTTCATCAGTTTGATTATCTTCCAACCGGTTAACAATTTAAGAATTCAACAGTTTGAGAGTTTAGAGTCAAGAGTTAGAGGATGAGTAAATGGTCAGTGAAAACACAATTAAATAAGAGTGAATACGGTATGATGACATGGTTATTAGGTTTCTTAGTGTAGTCAGTATACCATAGTAGGATTTAGAGTACTGGGTAGTATAAAAGTGGTTCAACTGGATGACAGGTTATGAGCCCTATGAAGTAGTAGTAGCGAATCTCTTGGAGTATCCAGCCAGTCTTGGGGTCCCAACTGCGTCAATCAAGAGAGTACGGGCAAATGTAAACTCTTCCTTGTCATTGACAAACAAGAGGCCTTCTTGACCACCAGCTTATCGAAGCCGTGCTTGACCACCAAGTCATGATCTTCAACCGTATGCTCCATGCCATTTTGTTTCTATTTCTGGAAAGGCTTCCCACCTTGTCTTAGACATTGGTGCTCAAGTAGGAGTATCCGTGAAGATGAAGTTCCAGTACGTATTGGCCAACGTGATGTAGTCCCCCGAACTCAAGTTGTGCCCACACAATTCTTCAAAGGTGAACTTAGCCACGTAGAGCCGGGCTAATGAGCTTAGTAATCATCTGACCAATCAATTATCAAATGAATAAGCCCTTAATAGTCATTTTTTACCCCTTAATAGTCAAAGTTTACCCCTTAATAGTCAAAGTTTACCCCTTAATAGACAAAGTTTACCCCTTAATTGACCAAGTAAAATCGAAATGATCAGTAATCACCAGCAAACAAGCCAATGCTGAAGTCCAAGCCCCTCAAGATCTGCCCCGTCTGAACGATGCTTGGAACGTTCCGCGTCTGGATTTCTACCTAGGCTCCAAGTTGGACCTACTCAGTTTTCTTGATGACTTGATAGTTTGGGCCTAGAGTACTTAAACAGCGTCCATGGTGGAATCCAAATACATACAGTAAGACAAGATGATGGACCAGTAGTAGAGTAGTACTGATTGAGTAGAGTACTGCTTGAGTAGATGATAATGGAGTGGAGTACTTACGCACTGCGAAGATGCGGTGCAACAGCCAGGCACTCCCGCTCTCGTTCATCAGTGAAGGCAAGACCATGCAGGATAGAACAGTGAAGAAGATTTTTGATGAAAGTGTTTATGATTTTGAGTTTTTAATTCTAATCTTCACTCCTTTTTTTCTTATCTCTCCCAGTGCTGGTGTACGGGTTTGTCTTCTCCTGAAATCTGACTAAAATGGCTTAATTCACTGACTACTAAAATGACTCAATTCAATTTTGATACCCAAGTTAATCTTTGTTGAAGGATGGACGCCTGAGTCGGCGATATGCAGGAGAAACTACATCCCAGATAATGAATTTGCTCCGGATAATAAAGTCTCGGAAAAGTCTCGGAAAAGTCTGGCGAAAGTCTGGGGTATTCCCATCACTGCGAAGAAAGTATCACTTGGTGCGAACACCTTACTCCACCAGTGCTAGTCTCCAGCTATTATAAACAATCGATGGTCGAAATAATAGAGAAAGAAGTAGATGATAGGTTGGATACAAAAAAGTGCTTTGTCATATGTACGGGTTCATTGTAGAGTATCGTTGAGTGTGTCCTGCACCCAGACATGAGAGCAGTTTGTTTAGGCTTATGGGAGGGACCATCTGCTCACGTGGTTTTCAGTGGTGGTGGTCGAGATGCCTGTTACACTGCGCTTACCAAATGTATAGGTTTTCGTATATTGGAATTTCCACATCGGTAATCTACTCGGTACCGTCGACTATAGTGGTTGTTTATGGTATAGCTATATTCTACACTGAGTTCCATAGCTAGATTTTCAGCCTCGGTGGGATTTCTTTCAAGAGATAAATACAGCAATCCATAATAATGCTAGATCTACCAATATCTAGATTGGATTCCGATTGGTGTGCTATGTCAAAGAGGGTACAATGCTAGACATGTTGGTGTGTCCTGTATACTGCCCCATGTGAATAGTGAGAGCTAGGAATCCGATTTTTCTTTTTAAAAAAATTTGGTTTTAGAGTCTCTGCATTCTCTGCATTCTCGTGGCTGGCAGTGTTTTTCCAGAATGACAATTGCTACATTTCTTGATTTTTGTCACTGTTTCGTAACATTATAGCCATGGATTTGGTGCATTCAGTTCCGCACTGCAAATGTTCAACTGCGCGTTTTCATAAACTATTCCCAGAAATATCCACAGAAAAATACACAGAAAAATATCCACAGAAGAAGGGGAAAAAGGGGAAAAAGGGGAAAAAGGGGAAAAAGGAGAAAAAGGACAATAACAACCTTTCGGATCTTTTCATACCACGGTAAACCTCCAGAAGATAGAAATCCTGTATATTGACCATTGTAGGAATATCATTACATAAAATTCTTATTCTACGACTGTACTGACTGTATTATGAGTTCTTCCCCTACACCTAAGATGCATAGAAAATAGTATCAACAGATATAATCAGGAAGAGAAAAGAGTCTGGATCACATGGCCTTAATCTGAGAATCAAAGCCAATCCAAGAGTTGTGGGGCCATATAAACACTATAAGGCATGGTCTCCTGATTACATATCCATTCACTTGTAGTACACTCTACGTTTGATTTGATACTGCATAGGTACAATGGTTTGCTTAAAAGAGAAATGGTACGTATGAATTGGAATGGTGGCTTAGGTACTGGTCACGTGTGTTATGTAGGATAGTGTTGGACCGGAATTGAGAGTGCGGCCGGAATTGGCGTGCTTCAGTACTGCCAAAAGTGCACACAAGCTATATTTTTTTATTCTAAAACAAGTGCTGTGATGCCCGGAATTCCAGCATTCTATAGAACTGAAATCCAATACTTAATCGGTGAAAAACGGCCGTTTGCGTTGGGCCTTTTTCTGCTGAGGTAGCCCGGTGTACGGGTTTGAAGCGGTTCATTTCCGACTCCTCTATGCTTTTAGAGGCTCTTGCTCCTGCACGCAAACACATGCTATTATATCACTTATATACATTAAGGCATGTAGATTTCTTGGCTACAAAAGCATCTCTAAACCCTAAAGGTTTCTCACCATCTGCGTCACCTTCTCCAAACCCGATTGGTTGTACGTCTTGAGCTGGTCCTGCACATAGGCCACATATCCATCCACATCCACCAACTCTCCCTCGTTTGTATCGTCTCCCTGTCCAAGCACCTTGACCCGGACCTTGCCTGCAGGATACTCCTCCTTTCCCAAGATCACCGCCAACTTGGCTCCTGCCTTTTCCGCAGCATCAAACTGTTTTCTTGGGTTAGCCTTGGCCTTGTACAAGTACTCGGCGTTGATGTTTTGGCCCCACAATTGCTTGGCCACAGTCATTCTCTCGGTCAAAAACCCGTTCCAGCCTTCTCCGCCTCCGAACGCCATCACGTACACATCCGTGTGGTTAGGCGAGAGCTGGTCCCATTGGCTGGCAGCCCGGGCCTTGATGATGGAGAACAACCGTTCCACACCAAACGAGATTCCCACACACGGAATGGACTTGCCGTTGGAGAACATGCCCACCAAGTTATCGTACCGGCCTCCGGCGGCAATGGAGCCCACTCCCACGTATTCACTGGCATCTTCCTTCTTATCTTTTGCGGCTTTAGCCTTCAACTCTTCAGCATTGGTGGGTGGAGCCGAAGCGGCGGTCACTGCCTCGTAGATCAAGCCTGTGTAGTAGTCCAAGCCTCTTGCAAGCGACAAATCAAACGATAAATGGTGCGAGATGCCCAAGGCTTCAACGTATTCAGCCAACAGACTCATTTCCTCAATACCCTTTTGGGCAGATGCATTATCCTTCAAGAGCTCTGCACTTTGCAAGAATTCCAAGGTCTCCTTGATAGACCCAGACACCTTGACAAACTCACCGATCTTATCAGCCACCTCTTCACTTTGGCCCTTTTCCACCGTCATTTCCTTCTTGACCGCTTCCCATGGCAACTTGTCCAATTTGTCCACAGCAGAGGAGATTTTTCTCACATCCTCTTCCTTGACACCACACGCCTGGAAGATTCCATCCAACACTTTACGGTGGTTCAACTTGACCTTAAAGTCGTGGATCCCAAGACCCGTCAAACCCTCGCATGTGATGGCCAAGATCTCCGAATCGGGAATCATAGTATCGTAATTACCCGCAATGTCGAAATCACACTGGTAAAACTCTCTCATGCGTCCCTTGGTCATGGCTGGCTGGTCTCTTCTGTACACCTTGGCAATGTGATATCTTTTGATGGCGGAGATGCTGTTGCAAGCCACGAATCTGGCAAACGGCACCGTCAAATCGTACCGCAATGACGTCAACTCGCCTCCTTGGTCCTCCAAGTTGTAGATCAACTTGGAATCTTCTCCGTATTTGCCTGTAAGGATTTCCCGGAGTTCAAACACCGGCGTGTCGATGGTGACTCCTCCGTGTCTCTTGAAAAGCGACCCGAGAGTGGCGAAAATCTCCTCCCTTAAAACCATATCCTTGTCAGCCCAGTCCTTGGTTCCTTTGGGTGTCTTCAATAAAAACTGGTTTTCGTTTTTCTTGCCCTTTTTGGCCTTGGCGCCAGTGGCGGGTTTGCTGGCCGCTTTGGGAATAGCCTCAATGGGTTTACTTTCACTGCTCATGTTTCTAAAGATGGGACCGGTTCTTTGGTAGAGACGTCTGAGCATGAGGTTTTTTTTCGGAAATGAATTCGCACTTGGTGGTGCTGCGGTGCACGGGTGTGATTCATGTGTTTCCTTGTGTACAACATCAAACATGATCTGAACTCTTTAAACACTTTAAAATTGTAAACACTTTAAACACTTCACTCCTCGTTGACCTTATTGGGCTTCGAGTACTTGAGCAGCATCACCCCATCGCTGAGGATCCGCTTGCCCCAGCTTCCGGCTGCAGGATCGCCTGTTTCGTCTCTGCACTGTTTCAAAAAGGGAAGCAACGAGGTTCCACCGGTTCCCTTTTCTTCTCCTTGATTGAGCTTCTTCTTTGCCAAGCCTGACCTCAAAGTCAGCTCCGAGCCCATGTTCTTGGCCTTCTTTGCCTGGAGCACAACGTAACGGGTGACAATTTGAATGTGTTTGTCACGGAACAGTTTGGTCATGGCCAAACACGCATCGTAGCTGAGACTCAAGTCTCCATTGGTGGAGTATTTGCTTACCACCTGCCTGATCTGGGTCTGATCTTCGACCATAGCCAAGAACTCCCGGTGTTTCTGAGGCATGTAGTTGCGCATCTCCCGAAGGTACGGGTTCTGCTTTGTTTGTGAGTCTTCCGGAGCAGTTTGCACCTTAATCTTCTTCTCCTCCTCCAACTCTTTCACGGGATTGGGTCTCTCTCCGGTAGAATGGTGGGGAATTGAAAGAAGAGAGTCCAAAAACTGGATGAGCGTAGACTGCGCATTGGACCCGCCTGCGTATGACCGGGGACTTGTTTCGTTCCCATAAAGTACTCCGTCTTTGCTCAAACCCACATCAGCCATGTTCTTCCAGCCCGCCAAATAGGGCCGGATCCGGAAGTAGAACACGTGCGGATCGCACATCTCCTCCATCCGCATCAACACCGTGCCAAGATGGTCGATAGCTTGCGCCAAGTCCTGCAACGACCTCACCAAACGGGGAAGATCTTCTTCCTGGGCATACTCCATGGCTTGTGTGCCGAACTTGACCACCCTTGCTCCTCTGCTCTCGAAGAAAACACTCACCAAGTAAAACCACGACTCGTCAATCGACCCGGTGAATGTGTTGATCGTGGTGAGGTTGCTGAAATCTATGTCGTCTCCTGGAGCAGGCATAATTTTCTTGTAGTTCCAAAGACACAAGCCTGCATATGTGGCCAAAGGGGGAAGCCCAAGCTCGTTGCTAACCTCAACCAAAGGCTTAGCAATCATTTCCGGGATTTTGCTGCTTGGGACATCGGTGCCCCAAACATACGCATGTGCCAAAAAACCTAGCACCTGGTATGCTCTTCTTTGCTGCTCAACATTCTCCAATTTGTCCGTGGACAATTGAGGCAACTTGTCAATGTGGGTCCGGGCCGCTCTGGCCAAGATTAGCGCCGGCAAATTGGCCACCAAAGTCTCCCATGGCTGGTAATAAGTTTGCGGCAAGCATATCAAGGGAAACGTCTCGGGGAGAAAACCAGACCTGTCGCTGACGTCAAAAGTTTGGAGATCAAACATGTTGGGTGGCCAGTGACTTGGTTTGTAAGCAAAAAAATTGTCTCATTTAGCTTACAATTATTCCGGTCACATGACCCGTATGCGCTTGATTAGATCTGCGATGTATTATGCGAAAAGCTCGGGGGTGCGGGCCGGAAAACCAACAATGTAACTGGCAAGCCGAACCGGTAACTTGTCCCGCCGAACCTGGCATCCAAATTGCTCGAAATCCAAATTAGGACTGAACCCGAGATAGAACATCAAGAGTGCTGCGTGTTGTGGCTTTCTGCAATGGATCTCAACAGCTCTCTATCTGAAACGTCCTCTTTGCGCAGACGCTTTCTGTCGACCCAGAGCCCCTTTAATTCCAGGAAATTCCATGCATTGCTATCGAGACCACGTGTGGGGAACTCTTCATTCTTCTCCACAAACGGCACTTGAACCACCGGCAACTGGCCTGGAGCTTCGGAAGCTTTCAGAATGGTAAGACTGGTCACTTCGTCGGCGTAAGCTTCGGAGATCTTAGGCGACGGCAAGATATGCGACCGGGCCGAATTCACAGTGTTGACTTCACAGTTGACGTTTTTGGACCCGCTGGTGGCGGCGTTGGAGGGCATCCATTTTTTTGAGGTGGATTCCCAAAGCAGTTTATCATTGGAGAAGGACCTGGCTTGAGGCTTTTCCGTAGAACTCATGAATTGTTTCCATTTTTGTGCCGCATGGGACGAGAGCTTGGTCAAAGGGGTGTTTGATGGCGACAGCAGGGACTGCATATACACTGATCCTTGGCTTGCAATGATGATGTGCCTGACGGCCGAAAACAACAAGAGCTCCAATTCCTGGAGTTTCAACGGCAACATGTGAAACTCTTTCAGAAGGTGCATGGCCTCTTTTCTTGCTCTGGACTTGACGGAGGCGACTCCGACGTCGATGACGCTTCTCGACCTAATATGTTGAATTTGGTTATACAACCCGAGGATTGTATCGACCGGCTTCAAAATTTTCTTCGTCAATTCGATTGTCCGATGGAGAATCCGCCCCAAAATATCGACGTACCAGAGCAATAGCGTCTGGACGACCAATGCTACACGTAATTGGTATCTCAACACGGTGATTGCTACTTGGATGGCGGTAAAAAAATCCATAACGTAAACCCACGACAGAAGTGAAAAAATTATCAAGCCAAGTGACTTCGGGAGAGAGGCGTTATATATGTGTGGGTTTTGCTTTTGTGATTTGGTTGCAAAAATGTTGCTGCGACCCATGCATGCACAAGTCCGATACGCCTGAAATGCACAAGTAGATCAACGGTGCACGTGATACTAACCATATAACAAGTAATAGATATAAACAAGCTAACAATGTTTTCTTGACAACAACTTTACCTAGATTGAGTCGCCGCTATATGCAGAGCCACAACCTTTATGTTGGTTCGTATATCCCTTAGCTACAGTCCTGGAACTAGTGTGTGCAGTCATAAGATCTTGCAGTTGCCCAGATTCATGCATCCACATGTTTCATATATGTTTCAACATTGCATGCATATGTTTCATGGATGAAAAGGGATGGGCCTCCCTGAATCCACCCCCTAACCCCCGCACCGCCTCGCCTATAAAAAAACGTGCGCGCCCGCCCCATTTCTCACCAAATGGAAAGTGAGCGCCTTCAGCAAGTGCAGTATGAAAGACTCTAACGAATTCGCACTTTCAACGACTTCCTTCAATCTCCCCTACCAAGTGCCTAGACATACAATCAAGGCAGTTTCTTAAACGCTAACAATCAATCGAGGAGATTATTCTAAACCCGTCTCCATAACTTATTTTTATTATCAGTTTTAATTACCGTTGCTTTGAGCCAGCAAGTGTCCGAACCGAAAACGCCCCGAGAACAAGCTTGACCCCACCCTAATTCGCTAAAAAGATGTCGTTCAAAGGATTAAAAAAGACCATTGTGCGTGCTCCGCAGTCGTTTCGCCAGAAGATGAATATGGGCGAAATCACCCAGGATGCTGTGTACATTGATGCCGAGAGAAGATTCAAGGAGCTAGAGGTTGAAACCAAGAAGTTGAGCGACGAGTCCAAGCGGTACTTCACCGCAGTCAACGGCATGTTGGACTACCAGATCGACTTTTCCAAGGGTATTGAGGAGATCTACAAGCCCATCAGTGGGCGGTTGTCCGATCCCAACGCCACGGTGCAGGAGGACAATCCCGATGGTATCCGTGCCGCCGAGCAGTATCGGGAAGTGGTGAAGGACTTGAAGGAGACGTTAAAGCCCGACTTGGAGCTTATTGAAAAGAGAATTGTGCAGCCTGCGCAGGAGTTGTTGAAGGTGATCAACAACATCCGAAAGATGGCCACCAAAAGAGACCACAAGCAGGTGGACTTGGACCGGCACAAGAGATCGCACCAGAAGTACGTGGAAAAGAAGGAGAAGACCGTCAAGGACGAGGAGAAGATGTATTCCGCCGAGGCCGAGTTACTGGTGGCAGAGGAGGAATACAACTACTACAACGAGATGCTAAAACAGGAGTTGCCGATATTGTTCCAGATGCAGCGTGATTTCATCAAGCCATTGTTCGAGTCCTTCTACTACATGCAGTTGAACATTTTCTACACGTTGTACTACCGCATGGAGGAGTTGAAGATCCCATACTTTGACTTGAACCTGGACATTGTGGAGGCATACCATGCCAAGAAGGGCAACATCGAGGAGCAGACGGACTCGGTGGGCATTACCCATTTCAAGGTGGGCCATGCCAAGAACAAGCTAGAGATGACTAAGAGAAGGCATCAGATGGCGGCCGGAAACTCCTCCGGTTCTCCACTGTCGGCATCTAGCACTGCCGGCACGCTCCCTGCGTACACTCCGGGCCAGGGCCAATATGGCCAGTACGGCAATGAGAAGCTGCAGTACACCCCGACTGCCCCTGGGTACCAGACTTATCCATCGCCGGGGCAAAGTCCGGTGCAGCCGCAATACTCGGCACCAGCCACTCAATACGGACAACCAGCCCAGCCCGCTCAACCAGCATATGGACAGCCTCAATATGGACAGCAAACCGGCCTTCCTCCTTACAGTAACACAGGGCAGGTCCCAGGACAAGTTCCAGTACAGGCCCCCGCTCAGGCATATGCTCCTCCAGTTGTGCCAGCGCCAGCAGCAGCCGAAACGTGTACGGCATTATATGACTACACGGCACAGGCAGCAGGAGACTTGACCTTCACTGCCGGCGCCGTGATTGAGATTACTGAAAAGGGCGATACCAATGGTTGGTGGTCAGGAAGATACAATGGGCAAACTGGCTCGTTTCCAGGCAACTACGTGCAATTGAACCAGAAGAATTGAGCAAACAGAATTGAGCAAACAGAATTGAGCAAACAGAATTGAGCAAACAGAATTGAGCAAACAGAATCGAGCAAACAGAATTGAGCAAACAGAATTGAGCAAACAGAATTGAGCAAACAGAATTGAGCAATTCAGCAATTCAGCAATTCAGCAATTGAGCAATTGGAGTTGTGGAATTGGAATTGCAGTCGGAATTGGGGGTTGCATGCAGTTAATTGGGACCGGTTGGGACCAGGACCCTGACAGCAACTTAAAAGCAAGTCCATCAATTTGAGGTGCTGCAATTTTGGAGGTGATGCATCAATTTGAGATGATGCGGCAAAGGCTTAAGAGGAGGTACTTAAGAGGAGGTACTTAAGAGGAGGTACTTAACAGGAGGTACTTAAGAAGGGGTACTTAAGAGGCGATACACTAGGAGGCGATGCATCAATAGAAGATGCACTAGTAGGGTTCGGGAGGCACGTGACGAGAAGATTCCTCCGAAGCTGAAACCGAAAATAGATAAGAATTGACAAGTCCGGGAAGTTTCCAAGAAGCGAAAAATGAAACTAAAGCCGGAACTTAGCGCAGGCGAGGAGAGTCACGTGAGGTCTCGTTATCTGCACCTTCTAGATTGGCACGAATTTCTTTTTGGTGAGCCAACATTATTGGAGGCAGCCAATCACAATGCAATACTGCAAGACAAGAGATCATCATAAGTCCAGGCAAACAACTCAGAAACCGTTTCCTCCGACGGGTATATCTCCGAAAGCGGCTACTTTTAATCCATGCTGCATATCTGCTTGTGAATGTTCGCTAACGGTGGCTGTCTTTGGCATCCGAGACAGCATCCCGAAGTCCGCGAGAAGTCTGAATGCGCAACAATACCCAATGCAGGTAGACGCTCGATGCGGATCGTGCATGAATGCACATGATGCAGTGGAGTAGGCCAATTTGAGAGCGGCTGTTTATACACAAAGTAGATTTGCGCAGTTGATGCGGGGGCCTGGACCTCTTTGTAGTGCACCAAGGGTTCTACCAAATGGCTGCAATTTGGACCAATGATGGGTCAGAGATGTTTCCAGGGGAAGAAATCGGGGCCGAGTGCGCCACGTGCAGCGGTGAATACGTAACCGTGGGGTACGTTTGCGCCCAGAAAATGCCGCTGGTTGAGCTGGGGGGCCCACTCATAACCATTACCGCTGATTGCTTTCTACAGGTGTCAGGGAAAGTTACAGAGGGGTTTCATGGAGGGAACATGGGAGTTTTTTTGGGTTTCATGAGTGTTTCATGAGTGTTTCAGGAGTGTTTCAGGAGTGTTTCAGGACGTAAGGACGGTTAAAGACGTTTCAGGATGTCTAGAGGTTGAAGGTGCGCTTTGGCGCTTTCAGGAGATGAGTACAAGATTAAGGATTTAAGAGATGGAAGCGGATCGGAGATGTTCCAGGCTTGTTTCAGGAGCAGACCGCCTGCATAAAGAAGGCGGAATATAACAGGCGGAGCAGGCTAAGTTTATAATGTGGCCCCGTCTCGACAGCCACAACAATAGGCCCCATGAAACAAGGCTCAGGGAAGAAACACGGTCAGAAGGTAGCGGTTCGTATATCTGAGGACTGCGTCAAATATTTTATGTGGACTAACGCACGTCGAAGCGCACTGCACTGGCATGCATGAGAACCCTGCATATTAGAGGGGGATCTTGGCCTTGCTTACATGAGCACGCATGGCACCACTGGAAATGGGCCGATCGCAGATATGCACTAGGATCCCGCGGAGCGTGGAAAGCCGCTGTTTCTTTTTCCCATGGAACGGTAGACTTCTATGTGCCTTGCTTCTGCTTGGCTAGTGCATGCTGCACGCGCACTGGGGGCAATGCAACTCTCCGTCCTGAGCCCTTCCCTCATTTATATGAGGAGCTCCCGGGTCCGTCTGAGGCCGCCATTTTTCATCCACCTCCCTCCCCTGTGCCACCCCTCCCTAGAATCCCCTTTACCATCCCCAATCTTCACCTGGGGCATGTCTAAATACTCCAAGAAAGCGTTGGCCAATAAGGTCAACTCGGTCCGGCCCTACAAATCTCGGACAAAGAGACCGTGTGACTTTTGCCGCCGCAGAAAGACCTGCTGTATTATAGAAGAGCTGACCCCGTGCATGGCATGTGCT
This sequence comes from Metschnikowia kamakouana, assembly GCA_002374535.1. Taxonomy (NCBI): domain Eukaryota; kingdom Fungi; phylum Ascomycota; class Pichiomycetes; order Serinales; family Metschnikowiaceae; genus Metschnikowia; species Metschnikowia kamakouana. Next base: position 778,596 of record NKZX01000824.1, read on the forward strand.
CTGTTCAACAAGGGTGTATGTACGTTTCTCGAGGAGCCGATGAAACGAACCAAGAAGCCGGGCCTGCCGAACACCGAGAAGAACGTACCCACGGCCCGCCGAACCTCGGAGCCGGCCACCGCCTTGATGCCCCCTCCTGCCGCTGACCTGCCTGATCCTACTCCTACCGAGTACGTGATGTCATATCCTCAGGCCACCAGTGAGCCTGTGTATGGAAACTATGGGCTTGGGTCACTCGGCGGCTGCCTTACGCTCGGAAGCGGGCATATAAACGGACTCAGCTTAGAGAATGGAAATGGAACCACAAATGGAAATGGAAATGGAAGCGGAAACACAAATCAGGCGGATGGTGTTTCAGGAAGTGGCAATGGAACAGTGGGGCCTGCATACGGCTCCTTCGACTACTACGACACCATTCTGGGCCCGTTCCACCAATCATTGCAGCTACCGCCATATCCAATGAGTGATAAGTACGAGAGGTATGAGCGGTTTGAAAAGCAGGTGAAAGCTGAGCGGTTTGAACGGTATGAGGGCTCCGAACCCGGCCATGAGTCCAGAATCGAAGCAAGACACGACCATGACCATGACCATGACCATGACCATGAAATCGCCCTTGTTTCAGGCAATGCTCCGGTCAGAGGATTAGTGGCACGGTCGTTTTCAGCGCCAGATTCCAGCGGCGGTCTAGGCCCAGCCCATGGATTATCCACCCCCATCTCCTCCGCCACCATTCCAGTTTCAGACCAGTTTCATATTCTGCGGATGCTAAAATACGAGCCGCGTGTGCCTACCGAAACATATTCCCAAACTCTCTATGATTCGTCGTCAGACCTCAACCAGAGCAGGCTCATGAGCGTGGCTTCTACATCCACCTTCAATACGCTGCGCAACCCCAGCATCATCCTGCCTGCAAGCGGGCCGGAGTCTGCAGCACTGGCGGCCGCTATTCCGGCCTGTTACTTTGAACTGAAACTGGCTTCTCTCAAGGCTCTGCGCCTGCTGTTCCTGCTGCAGTTTCCTCAGTACCAGAATCCCTCGCAGTATCCCCAGTTGCAGTACCTGCAAGTGCTGCCCACTCATATTAATGGGGATGGAGAGTATGGCGATTATTTTGGGTCTCATGCTTCTCACGGATATGAGTATGCCTAGCTGGTCTGGCTGGTCTATAGTTTGCTGGTCTATAGTTTGCTATGGGCTGAGTGCTAGAGCATACACCTGTACACCCCTACAGTGTATACTGCTACATTCTAGAACCATTCTATTCTCTGGGTCTGGTTATTGGGTCTACGAGCTAGCTCCATATCCACTCCGAAGGTGGAAACGCAGGAATGGTGACTATATGCACTGCATGGCTCACTCATCCTGGTCCATACTAATTAGGTGATCCATGGTCAAGATGGGTTATTACTTGGACTGTATGGGATGATGAGATTGCGCGGTGGAAATTCCCCCATTGCTGTCTTGAGTCGCACACGCACTTTCCACTTCTCCCGTTGGCTGCCCATACTCTGGACATTTCTCTGGGTTTATTGCTTGTTCAGAGTGATTCCACGAGTGGCTATATTATGAGTGACTCTTGGCTTCTCTACTGCCTTCTCTGAGTGACTATGGCTGGTTTACTGGCTGCTCCTGGCTACTACTAGCTATTTCTCAGAGACTAGCTTCTGACATGCCATTGGTAGTGTCGGGGCTAATATTTATGGAACATCTGACATTGATGAAACACCTGAAACACCTGAAACACCTGAAACACCTGAAACACCTGAAACACCTGAAACACCTGAAACATCCCTGAAACACGATGAACCACCATCCAAGGTGACTTCGCTAGGGCTAGATTGCTGACTGTGTGCCTAGACCATGGACTTCACGTCCATGACCAACTGACTGACTGACTAAAATTACAAGTCACACTGCCTGCTAGTTACGTCTTTCTGGACAATGACTAAGCCGAATGACTTTGCCCTGGACTATTCTGGACTATGGCTCCCTAATTCTGAACATGCTCTAATTGAAGATGCAACGCACCTGCAACGAAACTGCAACGGCGACTATGGTTCTACTGGCGGTACCGTGGTTTCAGGCTAGTTTCAGACTCCAAATGTGGTGATGCAGCCGACCGCGCAAATCGTGCATGCATACAGGTGTCTGGGGCGAGCGCAAACCATACAGGCCGATGCATCTCTCCCACTTCATTTCTTTTTAGCTTCTCCTCCAGCGCCATCTAATTCTTAATCTTATACACACTAGTTCTAGAAAGACTTTTTGAGTAGTGCTTCCGACCATGGGATGTTTGGGCAAGTAAAACCGCTGCACCCTGCGGCACTTGCGCAACTGGGTCCGCTAAGGTAGTTAAGAAACTGTGCGCTAGCTGGTTTTAGAAACCGTGCGCTAGCGCAAGATGGTTGAAGGGACTTTTGGCGCCAAGAGCAAGAGAGACGTTGCGGCAAGTGCAGATAGAGCGTGCTTGTGTGCCGGTCTCAGGTGGTGCGTTGTGAAAATAAATCCGTGTAAACTTGCCCTATACGCGTGCGCATATACTAAGTTCTCATGCATTGCAGGAGGGTAAAACTTGCATGGTTATATGCAGTCCACTCACTTAATGTAGCTAGCCATTCATTTGCACGTGCCACCCCAAATTGACTGGCGGTCCCTCAAAAATACAACCCTGTTCTTGCGTGATCTTGCGTATGCTGGCGTTGCCTGCGTTGCCTGCGTTACCTGCGTTGCCTGCGTAATATGCGTGGCTTGCGTGAGCATGCGTACCAGCACCGATGCCACTTAATCCACCGGGTCTATATGCAGCAGCACCCTTTGCCCAGGGTCCAACACACAGGCCAATCTTATGCACATGCAAAATCACATAGAGATAATCTATGCACATATGCACACCAAATCGACACAGTCCATGCACCACCACACACACCAGGCCCATGCACAGGACTACCACATAAGCATAGAAATTTCGTCTATGGGTACTTTTCTAGCCACTCGCACATGAGATCGCTTACTAAACCAGGCTTCTCTCGATGTAAAAAATGGCCCACCCCTTCCACCACCTGCACACGCACCTTGGCCGTCTGCGCTAAAAGGCGGGCTTCCAACTCAAAAAGCCCACTTACCATGCACCCATCCTTGGCGCCCCCCAAGATTAACGTCGGCACCTGCAGGAAATCGACTAGCCATCTTGTTTCTTGGAGCCGCTTCCACGGTATGAGATTGCGGTAGTATGCAGTCGCGGCATGCACCACACCGGCCTGGCTAAAAGTTTTCCGAACAGACTCAATTTCGCCACCATAGTCCCACCCGGGCGACCAGTACCGCCACAAGTCGTCGAGATACCCATGTCGTTTTGTGTCACTAAGAACAGGCTCGTAAAAAAGACGGGACTGCATACGGAGCATGTAGCTCAGACACCAGATCTGCCTTGGCACATGCCACACCAACTGCCAGAGGCTCAAGTTTGCCAAATACGGAATGGCTAATGTAACCATGGACGCCACGAGGTGGGGGTACTTGGATGCAGTCTTGAAGGCCACCACGGCGCCCCAGTCGTGGCCCACCAAGTGCACTCTATGCAGGTTGCGTGGGTTAACCGTTTCTATCCACGCCTTCACATCCTGAGCTAGCTCGTACATGCAGTACTCATCTTCGGGCCCCTGTGAAGACGCCTCATAACCTCGCATAAGTGGCACCACAATCAACGTGCGTTGGAAATGGGCTTGGAGTTTTGGGAGGATCTGCGTATAGGTCTCGTTGTTATCGGGGAACCCATGTAAGAGAAAAATCACTCGGTTGTACGTATCGCCCCCAATCTCGGCTTGCGGATGCGTTGAGAGGCACGTGAACAGCCGTTTCTGATGCTGCAAGATTACTTGATGCATCTGGTGTATGGGTCTTGGTCCTGGTGCTATTATTGAACTTCAATTCAACAAAAAATCAAGTATGAATGGAGTTTTGGGATTCTGGTATTGGAAATGGAGTGTGGGTAATCAATAAGGAAGTTTGTGCAATAGAGCAACTGAAGCAACTGAAGCAACTGAAGCGAATGAAGCAACTGAAGCGAATGAAGCAACTGAAAGTAAAGTGAAACCAAAGTGAAACCAACGTGGAACAACTCTGAAACAACTCTGAAACAGTACTTGAGCTCTGAACAATTCGAAAACACCCTTTTTCTCCTTCAAGTGAGAGTAGTTCAAAATTCCGGAAATGCCTCTTTAATAGGAATGTGGAATGCCTATCACATGCTTGTTGCGCGCCCAAAATATGGGGTAGACCGGAGAATTATCACAAGCGACCCACCACCATCCAGATCCACGCCCAATTGGGAAATAGGCAGGCTAGATGCTTAAACTCACTTAAAGCGGTGTATTAAGTTAGTAAAAAAGTAACTTAATTCAAATATAAGATGAAGTGAATAAAAAAGCTTCTAGTAGGAATGGACAAAACAAATAGTGGGAGGATTCCTTTCGGTGCAACATGAGTCTCGCACGACCGATATTTGCAGCACATCCAATAAAAGTTGCTGCAGGTCAAGAAGCCACCACATATTGTGACAGTGGCAGCCTTGAACATTGACTAATCAGGTGATCTAGGACAAGGTTTAGATCCGTACATCTCGTACTATTGTACCCCATCTAGACACCAATGCACCAGATCAGTCAAATGTCTCTCCACTAATTAGTAAGGCATAAATTCCTTTAAAATCATTGACAACCCCCAAGGATTTTATGGTCTAGACCCAGAAACAACCAACGCTGCACTGCTTCATTGTCATCGCCATATCATTTGGGGTATGTTATTTTGGCTGCCATTTTGTCGTTGCCATTTTTTTTTTGTATAGTGTGGTTATCATATTATCATATAGGAGTATTAATCGGGGTATTGGGATATTTCCACTATATTTGATTTTCTGAGATATAGTCGGTTATGTATAGGTATTGTCTGAAAAAGATGGGCTCTGATCGACTATCTAAAGAATATCAAACTTAGTGCTCAAAGATGTCAATGATCTAACATTAGGAATCTATAGACTGTCTTGTGAAGCACCTTATAAATATAATAATAGTAATAATAATAATAGTAGTAAAAATTCGCATGGAGGGACAGCGAGTTATATATCCATGGAACACGCATGTCCGGCATATAAACAGTGCGTTTGTGTCAAGTTATGAAACAACATGAAACATAATCAGGCGTATTTAATGCGTTTGTGGATCGGTCCTGTAGATTGCTATAAAGTGGCTGTCAAAATCCAGCCAGCTCTGAAACATGCGGGGTTACTGCATCAGTGCACGTAACCATGAAATCTATATAAGGAACGCGATCCCCCCAAGAAACGAGACTGGTCAATAAATTCTGGCCACTACTAAATTACTGACTGCTAATGTGACTAATGAGTTTTCCGATTTACTACAGACTTCTTTAGACTGGATTTGTTACTACAGACTTTCATAGGCTACAAAGAAATAGCAACTTACTGAGGTTCAAATGGCTACTGAATAGTACTGAAATAACAAGTGACTAAGTTACTCTTGGCTGATACTGATTTCAGATAATCACAGTGACTACTCACCAAGATACTCTTGACTAGTTACCGCTGGCTGATATTGACAGAAGAAGAGATTCTAGTGATGTAAACTAGTGACTAGTGGTCATTACAGATACATACAGCCATACTATGTACTGAAACAGAAATAACACAGGAATAACAATGAGCTGTGATTTCTCAATTTCACTGGATCTGAGTCTTATTGTTATTATGTGGGTCCTGGATTGACTTCGAAGACTTGATGGTCCAATCATGAGCTCATATCCATGGGTATGGGGTGGTGTCCAATAAACTACGATCTCTGGAAACAGATATGCTAGTTGGAAGAAACCGACGAGGTTTCTTGGTCATTTGAGACTGTCACCCTCATTTTCATACACTTTCATGATTCACTTTCATGATTCACTTTCATGATTGTCACTCTTGCTAGTTTGGTTGTTTCATATTGGGTAGGCGTATGAACGCTTAACGAAATTCAAGGGACCTGAGCAAATCTACACGAACCTAAAACGTTGAAAAGGTTTTGGAAACATAATGGGAAGCAATTGGGGAGAATAAATATCATCAGTGGGTCTGGTAGTGGAAGACATCTTAATATATCCTCAAGGTTCATCTCTGGAGCCGGACGAGTTCAGAGACTCAGATCAAGAGAGAGGATAGATTTGGATCTGGCATTCACTCATATGAATCATTGGATTCAATTTTTGACTCAATTGAATTTGGCGATGAATAGGGAGCTACCGATGTGCATGCCCTTAATGCTAAGTTGTGGGAGAACATAGAAACCCTCTATGCACACCAACCAGAGATCAATTGCCTGTTTATGCAGTTCTCACGTCTACAATGGAAAGAGTCAGTGGTTTACTTGGAGAGATATTGGCTGTGTGCTATGTGCAGTACTGCATTGAAGTCCAGGATCACGTCACCCTCTATTGTCTATACTGCTCTAGCCAATTTAGACTATTATGGGACTGTACACTACGCTGTGATACAGTATACTACATGCTTTAATATACTATAGCCCATTATAGCAGGCCAGCATGCAAACCTCCAGACAATGGCACTACGGTTTTGTACCGTGTTATACTCCACTGGCTATACTACTTAGTATACAGGACCACTACCACTGCCATACTACTATTCAAGGATATGCTTCTTAATTTCCAGTGCTTCAGTGACCAATTACAGAAACTACTTTATTCATTGTCAATAATATAGAGCCAGTGTCAATACTAGTGAAGGTATAACTGGACTGTATATAAGCGGCGAATGGAATTTAGTAAGATGCATGAAATCACAATTCCCATATTCATATTATACTATTAGTATTACTAATGTGGTCTTAATAGTGTAGTGGTAGTAATACCGGCAGAGCAATCTTTTCTCTGGCTCCATTCCCTGGTCGATAAGATGGATCACGTGACGATTGACCGGTAACTAAAATCAGGACTGCATATAGAGCGGTCCTGTATATAACAGAATATTAAAGGTAGGAGAGTTTAAATGGTACGGAAAGCTAAAAGAATCTTCTACGCAGTAGAGTAGCCTAGAGTGAGTAATCGCAGTTTGGACGTGAGTTTAACCGACTTTGAGGATGACAAGTGACTTGTGCTGACGAGACCCCAAAGTCATAAACTGATCAACAGGTTGATTTGAAACAGGGGAAACACATCTGAAACACATGATAAACAAGTCTCTGACATTCTATAAGTGGTATCTGCAGTAGTAGAGATTGGAGGAGTAGACGTATACAGGCACAGCAGCTGTATGCAGTAACAGGAACATTGGGAGGTAAAAAGACTTCATCGGCCGTCATGAATCAGATATTCTGTATAATGTCCAAATGATCCTTTCATTCTCCTTAGAATTGATCTTCTCAGTTCCATAATCCTGATTAGACCGGTACTAAGACACCATCGTCATATCATATTCGCCAAGAGCCTTGTAGTATAGATGGAGTAGTAGTACTTGTTATAATATAGGTGGTAGAGTCATAGTCCATGTCATACTATACCTATACTCATTAGTAGTAGTAGTGTAGTAAAGTTCACTTGTACTGTTACCAAGACACCCATCTCCCATACTAACAGTCATAGCCAGTCATTCAGTCATGGTCAGTATAGTCAGGATAGTCAGGATAGTCAGGATAGTCAGGATAGTCAGGATAGTCAGGATAGTCAGGATAGTCAGGATAGTCAGGATAGTCAGGATAGTCAGGATAGTCAGGATAGTCAGGATAGTCAGGATAGTCAGGATAGTCAGGATAGTCAGGATAGTCAGGATAGTCAGGATAGTCAGGATAGTCAGGATAGTCAGGATAGTCAGGATAGTCAGGATAGTCAGGATAGTCAGGATAGTCAGGATAGTCAGGATAGTCAGGATAGTCAGGATAGTCAGGATAGTCAGGATAGTCAGGATAGTCAGGATAGTCAGGATAGTCAGGATAGTCAGGATAGTCAGGATAGTCAGGATAGTCAGGATAGTCAGGATAGTCAGGATAGTCAGGATAGTCAGGATAGTCAGGATAGTCAGGATAGTCAGGATAGTCAGGATAGTCAGGATAGTCAGGATAGTCAGGATAGTCAGGATAGTCAGGATAGTCAGGATAGTCAGGATAGTCAGGATAGTCAGGATAGTCAGGATAGTCAGGATAGTCAGGATAGTCAGGATAGTCAGGATAGTCAGGATAGTCAGGATAGTCAGGATAGTCAGGATAGTCAGGATAGTCAGGATAGTCAGGATAGTCAGGATAGTCAGGATAGTCAGGATAGTCAGGATAGTCAGGATAGTCAGGATAGTCAGGATAGTCAGGATAGTCAGGATAGTCAGGATAGTCAGGATAGTCAGGATAGTCAGGATAGTCAGGATAGTCAGGATAGTCAGGATAGTCATCCATAGTCAGTCATTCAATATAGCCAGTATAGCCAGTCATATACTCATTGGTAGTAGTAGACCTCTAGATCTGTATGACTTCCAATAAGTATAGGAAGGAAGTCCAGATCCACAGTATAAGTAACACCCACCAATTAAGTAGAAATCGATTAATAAAATCTTCTAGCAAAGACTCTGATTAACCGTACTAGACCCTTAGGCTGTAATTTCTAGTGTATCGATTTCTGGAAAATCTTCGTGACATTGGCCAAATTTGAATGGGGTTTTGGCGTTGGCTTATTCATGGATGCACATTTCAACCCATTGAATCACTGGAGTAAAGTCCTGGAGTGAATTAATGGCGTGGGTTTTGAGTGGGGGAATGGCTGTTTATATAGGGATCCTGAGGGCTCCTGCATGTGCGCTGCAGGGGTATGCCGCCAACAAGATTTACAGCCACGCTCTGTGGCACGATGTTTAGTTTTGTGGAAGCAACCAACCCGGATTCTGGAGGTGTACGGGTTTATCTTGGGGCTAGAGATCTTGTGAATGACTTGACTATAAGGAGGGTCACGTGCGCGAGACCAGTCAATTTAGGTATACCGGGAGAGGGCGGGGCTCAAAACAAAATTACTCCCATATCCATCAATTTCAGCACCACGTACATGAGCACCTAAATTAATACCCACTAACCAATATCTACTAATTAGTTTCCCAAACGGATAACCCGGTTATCAGCCCCAACCTGCATATGGGTGCGAGATTTTAGTTTCGAGTATCCGGATATTTGTTCCGGGGAAAATGTCGCACCCCCGGCCGGAACGCAAGTAGCCGCGCGGTGCGGTCGGTTCGGCCCAAGGCCCAATCCGGTCAAAACCTCGCAATGTCTAACTTGCGCCAATTGACACTTTTGTGCATGCACAACGCAACTCCACTGTATGTCGTCATGTCGTCCAATCCACCAATCACAATCGATTAACCAATCACAAAGGATCCCACCAAAAGTCGTAAACTGTTGTAACTAGTACCATGATGTGCACAGTTATGTGTCGTTCAAACATGAAACAAGCTTGTTTCAGTTGTGTTTCAGTTGTGTTTCAGTTGTGTTTCAAGCTTAATTAATATGCTAGACATGTACAGATAGGCTAGACCATGCAGTAACAAAGACGAGCTGCTCGAAACAATCAAAAAGTAGCAGTCCGAAGTTTAGCGAGTCAGCACCTTAAACGGAAAATATCCAGCGGCAGCAGCAGTAGCGGCGGGAATGCTCGGCTGAAATCGCGCGCCTGCATATTGATGCGGGAGTTTCGGTGTTGTGTTACCCAATTGGGACGACAACAATCAAAATCCAGAAAAATTGGACGGAAAATGTCGCACTTGGCTCAATAAAAAGTGGCCCTCCCCCCCTCGCATTTTTTCCAACCACACTTTTCCTCCCGCCTCTTTTACTATGCTTCCTCCCGGTGTTATTCTTGTCTTTGTGTTAGTCTTCTTGGCCTTCTGTGCCGTGGCCGCCATCCAGATCCACAAGAGAGTCAAGGCCAAGAAGTCCAACCAAAGATACTAAGCTTTGGGCTTCGCCAGATACCTCTGCATTCGCTGGTCTGCAGAGCGGTCTCTGGTCCAAAAGGGGATTTGGGCTGGCGGTTGCTTCTGTGGCCTGGCTTTGCAATGGCACACCATTATCTAACCTTTTTTACTTAAAGATGGGAACTTTTATAATTAATAATACGGGAATCAGTTATCTGTGTAGTCAATAGGCCAAACTGAAGATTGAAGTCAATACTCAGTGGTGACACGGATCAATAGCCAGGTGTGACATGGATGCTGGTCTTTGGCCTGTCCTAGTTATGCCATTGATGTGCATTGATGTGTCACAATTCAGCCATGATGAGTCATGACACATCTTGAACTGGTGGTTCTGATTCAGGGCTAGTTCCAGTCAATGACTATCTACTCCAGGACCAGACCTGCCAAAGTACTGGTCAAGCCAATACTGGAGAAATGGCAGGCCTGTATAGTGGACATGGTGGAATGGATTCTAGTCTAGTGTACCAATTCAACAGGAAATGCCACCAACTCAACTTCATTTGCAGTTCATTCCAGTTTCCCAGTTCACAAGTGTTCAATTGTTCTGATTCTACTACAGAAGATGTACAAATGATTACCAGAAACCACGGCCCATTAGTGTAATTTTTGAGCAAATGCTCGGTTATTTGCATAGAGGTTAGTGTGGGTCTGTCCAATTGTCAAACTGTCTAATTGTCCAATTGTCCAATCGTCAAACTGTCTAATTGTCCATTTGTCAATTTGTCAAACTGTCTAATTGTCCAATCGTCAATTTGTCCAATCGTCAAACTGTCCAATCGTCAATTTGTCAACCTGTCTAATTGTCTAATTGTCCAATTGTCAACCTGTCAACATGTCAACCCGTCAACCTGTCTAATTTGTGCATGGAGAATAAGTCGTCCAGATGATAGACGGAGATGACTAGTAGATAAAGATAACTATAACCTTTCTTCCTGTGCAGTATGCAGTACCACACACTCCTATACATTCGAGCGATATCCAGAGCAGCTAAACTGCACTGGCTCGAGGCTGCAGTAGTATGGTTGATTATACTAGTTAATAGTTAATACTACACTATACTAATACTTCTAATATTGCAAGTGACTGGATCTTCAAGAGGAGCATTGATCCGCTAATGACTCCTTTTCTATTTCAGTCAGTTGCAACTTTAATGCTTCGGGACTTTGGAGTTTTCTCTCGGGTGATGTCTTGCTTCCTGTACTTTAATCACCAATCCCCATCGATCCACCTCTGCCATTGGTACAGGCCTTGCTCAATTCCTGACTCCACACGTCAGGTCCAAGTCTCCAGGGCCCAGGTCGGACTCTTCACTCCAGGTCTTACCCTTGCCCAACACTCTGGTTCTGTCCCTGGGTCTGGTTTTTTTTCTGGGTCTGGACCTGCTTTTTAATCACTCCAGACCCTCGTCGTCCTCCAGACCCTCGTCGTCCTCCAGACCCTCGTCGCCCTCTTCGTCTATAAAAAGAGAAAGTGTCAAAGAAACCAAGGCTAAACCCGCCAAGATGTTCCACGGCACCTGGGCCACGTTGCGCTTGTCAAAAAAAGATGTCAATCCACCCCACGTCATGGGTGCAATGAACCGAGCCAACGAATTGGCACTCATGCATGTGGCATTGACAAATGCTCTGTGCCGGGGCTTGGTGGCCCGGAACACCAACACTGCAATCTGCGGGAATGCTATAGCATTAGCAAACGTGGCTAGCATGGTGTTGAAGTAGACGAAGCGGCGAGAAAAGCTCTCGGAAAAACGGCCGTTGTATCCTGGCGTGGTGAAGATGATGTAGGGTAGAACCGTATAGGCAATGGGGAAAAGACACGAGGCTAGACGGAACCCGTTGATGGTGCTCATGTGACGGTCGAGAAAGGGGAAGATCACAATCACCAGGAAACATCCCACGAGGCCCACCGTCAGAAGCATGGTGCCGATATCCTGCGAGTTCCACCCCATACCTCCCTTGATATGCCACGGGAATCGAAGCAGCTCCACCTGGTAGTCTCCGGCAAGGAACACCGTCACGAACTCCGTGTGGATGAGCGCATGGAACGCTATGAGAAAGTACATCAACATGGAGCCAATGACCGTGTTGGTGAAGATATCTCTGTTGCGTATGGCCTGGAGGAAGTTCTTGGTGTCTTCTCGTTCAGACATGATGGTAGGCTGGAGAGAGAGGGCGGAGTACCTCCGAAGGGCATTTCTTGACAGTTTCCGGGGAAGAACATGTTCAAGGAAGTCGGGCTCATCACCAGTATATTCCTCAACTGCACTTTCATCCAAATCAGTTTCTCCTCCCCACCGTTCACCATTCTGTTCTCCCCACCGTTCACCGCCATTCTGTTCTTCTCCAACTCCGGAAATGGAGGTTGCTCCGTAGTTTTGTCTCTGGACCCTGTTCCATGGCCTTGGAGCTATTTTAAAGCCCAAAGCACTGCGGAACCGGTCTCCCCAGACCAACCCAATGTCCCTCTTTCTCCTTGCACGAGACTCAGTTTCGTCCAAAAAGAAAAACGCCACCAATGCACTGTTGACGAGGAAAAAAGCCACCACCATATTGGACAAGGCATATGGGAACCGGTTAATGAAGCGTTCATAAAAAGAATCTTCTCCAAGAACTCGACTCTTCCCCACATTCTCCAATCCAAATTTCCTGATTCCAGCATCCAATAAATTAGACACCCCAGAGGTGTCCATTTTCGGCCGGGTCAAGTATGCAGAGCCACCAATCAACGGCCCCACAACACACCCCACGTTCCAGAACAATGGGAGAGCAGCAAAAGCCAACGATTGATGTTTCCGTTCCTGCACAATCTCCCCCACCACCGTCTGCATCACCGCCACGTTTCCATTCAAGGCTCCAGCCATGGTCCGGGCCGCCAACGCCATGTAGAAGTTCTGCGAAAAGCCAAACACCAAAAGACACACCGCAGACCCTAGAAGCCCGGTTATGAGCACCGGCTTGCGGCCCACCCGGTCACTAAGTCTGCCCCAGTGGATACAGCAGAAAAACTGCGATAGGGCAAACGAGGCGGCAAGAATCCCGGTAAATTTGGGGATCTGCGTGGGGTCATCGGTCACGTGGAAGTCCCGGATCATGAAGTACACGTATGGGAAAAGCGACGTGAATGTGATAGGCTCGGAGAACCGAATCATGCACACCACCGACATCTGCCAAACGGGGAAGCCCCTCATTTGTTCCCGGATTCCCATGTTATTTCAGGTGTTCAGGTGTTCAGGTGTTCAGGTGTTTTAGGTCTGTTTCAGACAATCCTATAACTTGTTTCAAGTCTGTTTCAAGTCTGTTTCAAGTCTGTTTCAAGTCTGTTTCAAGTCTGTTTCAAGTCTGTTTAAATCTGTTTCAGGTAAATTCCAGTGGTTTCAGGTTTGATGGGCAAAATCAGTCACTGATGAGTCACCAAATCAGGCTCGTTTCACAGCTGTTTCGGTGGACACGGTAAAGTGTTTCAGGTATGTTTCAGGTATGTTTCACAATTGTTTCAGACCTCTTCAATTCCACAATTGTTCCCAATTCCGCTTAGGCGTTTTCTATCACTTCTAGTATAAGCGCTGCGAATCAGTTAACTAAAAGCGCGGATACCCACAGTGGGGCCGCGGACCTGCATATAGCGCCGATTGCACTATGTGCCTGAAATGTCAAGTTACGTTGTGCGAAGACGCGGGGATCTTCAAAATCGCGTCATCACAGTTGTGAAGGGTACTGCAGGTAGGTATAAATACACGTCAGATAAGTGTGTCTATACTCCAGATCCACAGTTCTGTCCTGCACAATACCCCTGTCATCCTGCACATACTCAATCTCATCATCCTGCACACACCCCCAGCAACATACCAACCACTTTCACTCTCCACTACCCTTCCTTATTGGTCAGTCCTCGTGGTCCTGCATCGTCAACGACTGCAAGAACCCCAACGTCGCCAAGAGTGCCATGCTCCACCACGATAACCACGCCATTTGGTGTTGGTCTCCCACTGTCATCAAGTACCCAAATATAATGGGCCCCACACTCCGGGAAAGTGCCAACATGCTCATAGTAAGCGAGTTCACATACGCCCTATGCTTTTTTGCAGCCGCCCGGTGATTGAGGATCATGACTTGCGGCATTCCCGTGGCACTAGCTAGCGATTTCATTGACGTCATTGTGTAGAGTAGCGTAGGTGTTACCCAAGTAGGAAACACGTGGTTGTATTTGTGGAGAGTGAAGATGGTCAAGGGCACACCTCCGTACACCACGGGAAAGAACACCAACGAGAGTCTGAAACCGTTCAAGGTTCCCAAATGCCGGTCCAAAACGGGAAAGATAAAGAGGATGATGAGCATGCCCATGATCCCCGTGGACGAGAAAAGGGTGCCGATGTAGGACGTGTCCAAACCAAATCCACCGGAGATTTTAAATGGAAACTTCAAGTTTTCTTTTTGAAACCGGGCTGCCAAGAAAACAGGGAGGAACTCATTGTAGGCGATATTGTGGAGGGCGATGATGCAGTTTGAGGCAATCACCGAGATGACCTGGGCAGTGAGTATCGGGGGCTCCACTTCTGGAACTTGAAGAAGCGGAACTTCTGCTTCCCTCGGAATTCTCTCGACTTCCCCTGTTCTAGACACTGACTTGAGAGAAGCTGCAGAGCTGGTAGCTGACAGCGTGCCCTCGGAAGTGGAACATCCGGGGTCGTATTCGCCCAAAATGGAAGTCTGCCTTCCGCCAGTGCCCAAAGCCTCTGATCTATCCCCAGATCTCGGACTTGTGTAGTTCTCTGGTTCAACTGATTGAACATTTGAGTCTCTGAGAAGAGGAACGGTTTCTGGGTCCATGACGCTGTTCCATGGCCGGATGCGTTTTTCTCCGCCAAAAATAGCCCTCACCAATGCATCGCCGAGTTCGAGCCCATAATCCCTTCTTTCCCTGAAATCGTCATTTGTCTCCTCCAAAAAAAGAAAACCAATCACCATGCTGGTCCATAGAAACATCGATACAACAATGTTGGAGAGTGCATATGGATGCCGGTCCCTGAACCCAAAATAAGTATCCGAGAAAGATTGTCCCCAAATCGTCTGGTACAGACTCCCCTTCTCCAACACCTTCCGATACGGACTTTCCGCTTTGGGATTAGTAAAAAGCCGAGACCCCCCAATCAAAGGCCCCAAAATCGACCCGCAATTAAACAATAAAGGCAACGTGCTGAACCCAATCGCCTGGTGTCTTCTCTCCACACATATCTCACCCACCACCGTCCGCAATACAGCAATGTTGCCATTAAGCGCTCCAGCCAAACACCGAGACGCCAACGCCAAGTAGTAGTTTGTACTGAACCCAAACAAAATCAACGAAACCGACGTGCCAAAAAGGCCAAAAAGAAGAATGGGTTTCCGGCCTATACGGTTCAGCAACTTACCCCAATGGAGGGCAAATAGAAACTGGAAAAACGCAAAGGAAGACGCCAAGTAGCCTGAGTATTTGGAGATTTCCTGCTCGGTGGGGGCGATTTGGAAGTCTCGGATCATGAAGTAAAGATAGGGGAAGAGGGAGGTGAAGGCAAGGGGCTCGGAGAAGCGGATAAGCGAAATGACCACCATTTGCTTGACGGGAAACCCTTGCATCTGTTGTTTAAACGACATCATGATGGCTTGCGTTGTAGGAAGGTTCGACGATGGTTGTAGCCGGGGATTATTGTGCAAGTGTATCTGCAACATCTGTCAAGCAGATAAGTGCTGCATATAAGGTTGGTTAAAGGGGTTTATATGCAGGATTAGGCGAGCAATCCTGTATATAACTCGTTTCGAGCAGCCAAAGCGGAGTAAATTATCGATTGAAGCAGACATGAAACACAACTGAAACACAACTAAAAACATCTGAAACACATCTGAAACAGACATGAAGAGACATGAAACACAACAGAAACTGGTTATGCAAAGAATGGAAGAGGAAAACAGTAGGTTGGACTGTATAGAACCACGAATGGGAATAGAATCTGAAATCTGGAAATCAGACAATAAAAAGATTCGACAAAATAAAATGACCAGATTCGACAAAATCGAACACTAACCTTTTTTTCTTTTTCTTTTTCTTTTTTCTTCTTTGGGTTATTAGGGCAGTTATACTGACTTGGGATGACAAGAGAAGTCACGTGACCCATTCGAGAGCCATGGGCCTTCACCTTATTCAACACCAACAAATCCAGGGATACGCAGTGATTCTAGAGAATAATGTACCGAACTTCCTGATTCGGTGGGGATTTGTTATATGCAGGAATAATATATTATGTGCAGGAATTGTTTTTGTATACAGGATGTATTGTTGTATACAGGAATTGTCTATCATACACGGGAAGTTACAGTAATACAAGAATCAACTATTGTATACAGGAAAACCAGGAATACAAGAATGTATTATTATAGGACACAATTCAGAAATTAAGCAGTCATATTAATTGCTGAGTAGTACAATGGTTCTCTGCCGTACTCAGTGGTTTTCTGCAGGACACCACCAATTCAATCCGCCAGGCCAGTACATCTCCAAGGAAGAACGATTAAAAAATTACAATGATTTTCTGAATTGCTTTTTGGTGGTTTTGGAGTGGATCTTGGATCGGCGTCGTAAGGTCAAATTCAATGGCCCTGCATACAACGCTCAACTCAAACAATGCGCACTGGGTCAAGTCCTCATCGCAACCGCACATAAAAAGGAAGGAGGGAGGAGGGAAATGGAGGGAGGAAGGAAGAGAAAAGGGAGAAAATGTGGAAATGGTAACCAATCTTGCATATAGTGGAAGCTGGACTGCACAGTACTGACTCTGGACTGCACAGTAATAGACACTCGACTACATTAGACAACTCTACCATGGTCTACTATTACTAGACACTAGACAATGTCCTGTATACTAGATTGGACAGTATACTACACTCTACTCTTACTGGACAATTACTGGCCACTGTACTATAATAACACTGTGTGCAGGACCAGAACACTGTACTAGACACTACACTTTACTACACTAGACAATTGTACTGGAATGATACGAGACACTGTATGCAGTACTAGACACTTCAATGGACACTACAGCAGACAAGTACTGTGCAGTACTAGACACTGTACATATAAAGGGTATAGAGTTAGATGCAGGATCTATACCACACATGAATGGGTGGAGATGCCACTGCTAGATACTGGACCTGCATAGACCACTGAAAGAATGCAGGCAGTGGCTTGGCTCTACGCAGTACTAAGGACTCTAGTACCAGTTTTCCAATATAGGACAGTAGTGCATATAGTCCAGTACTAACTGTATGGCTTTGTCCTTATAAGTCTTTTTCCTGTATAGAGACCCGTCCAATTACGGTCCACTCATACCGTATCGGTGGAGTCGAGACCAGAACACTAGTCAGATTTGAGGTGTACACGATTAGTAGAGTACCCCCCCTAGACCGATACTGGATACACTCCATCCTGCATATCACTAATCCTAAAGGCAGGTGCTTCTACTGTAGTGTAAGGTCACGTGACCCAGTCTGACTGTCTACTAGTACAATGGTAGCTGGGTGTCTATATGCAGTCGGATAGAGCCATAAGAATAATACCCAGTATAGAGGGGTGGTAGAGATCGCGGGAGTGCATAGAAGATGGAGATTATTCAAGTCCACTAGAACTATGATTATGTAATCAGGATGATCTACCATCATTAGAGCACTTCGTTACTGGTTATGGGGTGTAATAAAAAGTGTAATAAAGAGTGTAATAAAGAGTGTAATTAAAGTATCATGTGTGAGGTTAATGCGAACAGGTAGCAGATCTGAAACAGAGCACACCCGGTCTCCATACAATCATTTGATGTTTCAGAATTGTTTCATGTTTCACTCTCATTCATTACTCAATATTCATGTTTCATGTTTCATGTTTCATGTTTCATGTTTCAAGACTACGTATCCATTCATGCTAGATTTCTACCGTAACACTGTTCCTGTATCTAACACTTTCTTTAATCTCTTGTTTAATCTTTTAATCTTTTAATCTTTTAATCTTTTAATCTTTTAATCTTTTAATCTTTTAATCTTTTAATCTTTTCATCTTTTAATCTTTTAATCTTTTAATCTTTTAATCTTTTAATCTTTTAATCTTTTAATCTTTTAATCTTTTAATCTTTCAATCTTTCAATCTTCCAATCTTCCAATCTTCCAATCTTTCTTTTTCATCGGGTGTGCAATGAGTAGTCAGAACCACAGGTTATCTGAGCCTGGTTGCGTGACCATTGAGATTTATACCTGCATAGATGTGGGTCTGGGCTCGGTCGGGCTCGGCTTTTCGCATTGTCAGATCCAAAAGAATCTCTCTGCGCGACCCTCCGACACGCCATATACACGCCCGCACATGGACGCCTTGCATGCCTTTTACACGAAGCTCAAGAGCGAAGCCTATTCGCGCCTTCAAAAAACTCTCTCCACTCAGCCTCTTTACTACCTTCTCCTACACTCGTTCGCAGACCTCTTCCATTTCCACTAGACTCTTTTCAGAAACAAAGACTGTGGCATAGGTACATCTCTGATCATCGATCCAAGCACCTTGAAACAACTCATCGATTCCGATCTTACCAAACGATCTGACCAAACGATCTCTCAGTCCAATATACTGACTGGATTATAACTGTCTAGAAATTAGGAGTCCCAAAATTAGGCGTCCGGAAATTAGGAGTCGCAATTTAGGGCCTACAACTGGAGACTACAACTGGAGAGGAAAGTCCAGTATCTACACATCTATCACATTGGCCATGTTTTCAAGAAGATTCTTTATAGCGACAGTGTTGGCGGTTCTCACCTACTATACCTTGATTCACCAGAACAAACGGCTTCCGCTTGTACGGCGCAATTATGACGAGGGACATTTGGTGGCCCGGGCCACCATCTTCTCCTCCGTGACCATCACCTCCGGCGGTCTGGTTTTTAGTACAGTCACTACAATCATCAATAACTCAGCACCTGCTGCCGCATCGGTTTCGACTCCGAACCTGCCCCAGACACTGGTCACCACTGAAGCTCCGCGGACTGTCATCACTACTTCGACTCCTACGACTTCTGACACATCAACTACATCTTCCTCGGACACAAGCAGTCCCGATGCTCCTGCCACCACTTCTACACAGGACACCACGTCTTCCGTCCCGCCAGCAGAAACCCAGACCAATTCCACTACGGGAGACCAGCAAGCTTCTAATACGGAGACCCTGTCATCTGTTCAAACCTCTACTCCTACCACTACAGCAACAACACTGACCTCGAATAATGACAACTCTACTTCTTCGTCTACATCTGCCTCCGGAAGTCCGACCACGCGAGTGTTTACCTCGCTGGAAAACGGACGGACTGTGGTGGTGACCCAGACCTCTATGATCGCCCAGGCCAGCTCCACGCCTTCATCCTCCTCTAACAGAAACACCCAGGCCTCATCCAGTGGATTGAGCAATACCAATAAGATTGTGGTGGGTGTGGTTGTGGGTATTGGAGGTGCAGTTCTCGTGGGTCTCACTGCTCTTGTATACATACTCAAGCGCAGAGGATCTAGGGGACAGGAGAGTGGCTGGACGTTCTGGAGAAAGAATGAGAAGGGCGGTGAGGATAACTTCTTTAGTGGCGAGTTGGGTGTGAGAGACCGGAACATTAATCAAGGGTCCAACTTCTAACTGAACGAAAGAGTCACCCCAAAAGTCCACCTATAAACTTCGCAACACCAACTTCAAAAGTTTTTCTGGCTTCTCCAACTGATTGGGAAGATCGGATGGCCTGGATTATAATAGAGCAGATCCGACAACAAAACAACGCAAGACTCAATGGATGTGACCATATAATGATGAATACGACTGACGAGAGGATCTTATGACAAGAGTATGACTAGACGAATAGGACTTGATGAGAAGTCTACAGTGGATTTAGCTCTATGGAAGTAGGGTTAAGGTCACAAATGGCATAGATGAGGCCTAGAAGATGAGTCATGAAGCATTCAAATTATGAAGCACCAAACTTCAGCCAGGACATGAGTTCTATGAATACCACGTTGCAGTTTAAGTGACTTGATTAGATTCTAAAGTCATGGTTACAGGGTTAACGTTTATGCTAGGGATCGTAGAGTTGATCCAGTTTAAGAAGGGAAGCAATCATAAGCTCGGGTCTATGTGCAGGCCAGCCCAACCATAACCGGCCATGGGCATTTGAAAATGGATTGTTGGTATTTATAGTGAATTAGATATGAATCATTGAAACACCCTACTCTATACTCTAGACACTTAACCTGGTAGACCAGACGAGGCAGTCAGGTCTAAGATAAGATACGGTGATTATCATGCCAAAATAGGAACCCCCAAAAGTGGATTTCAAAGAATCTTATTCTTTTTTTTTCCTGTGACTAAGTCATGAAGATTGAGTATGGAGGAATCCGGGGACTTTTTGTAGGGAGAAAGTGCGAAGAGAGAATAATAAGAAAGACTAGAAATAGACATGGACCCCAAAAATCACAATCAATCTAATAGAATAAAATGAACATAAAACTAGAATCACAATCAATCCAATAGAAGAAGAATCAATAGAAAGATAAAAAATACCAAGACATCTTTTTCTGGTCACGTGCATTTTCATACTCCTTCAAGAACTTATCCAATCATCCCAGAAACACACTACTCGGAGGGTGCGAAGATAAAGTGCAGAGTGCGACTGGTACCACTAGTGCGAGTGGTGCGAGTGGATCAGTGGACTGGAGGTTGCGCGTCTTCCTGGTCAGTCTCATCCTCCTCGCGCACAGACAGTGAGAGGAGGAGTGGGAGGGAAGAGAGAAGAGAGAAGAGAGTAGAGAGAAGAGAGAGGGAGGATAACGGAGAACGGAGAGAGGAGTGATCAGAGTATGGTGAGTAGACTGAAAGAGTAGGAGAGAAAGTGGAGTCAGTATAGAAGAGCAGAGTGAGAAGAGTGAGAAGAGCGAGAAGAGTGAGAAGAGTGAGAAGAGTGAGTATAGAGTGGAGTGTGGAGGAGGAATAGAGTAGAGAGTAGATTAGTGTAGAGTAGAGAGAGTAGGAGAAGTGGAGGATGGAGTATAGACCAGAGTAGAGAGAGTAGAGAAGAGAGAGAGTAGAGAAGAGAGAGAGTAGAGAAGAGAGAGAGTAGAGAAGAGAGAGAGTAGAGAAGAGAGAGAGTAGAGGGAGAGTGGAAGACCAGTGAGTAGCGAAGAGTATGGTGAGTAGAGAGTGGGTAGGAGAGTATAATGAGTATGGAGTGACTTAAGTAGAGTAGGAGTATAAGTGATGGTTGTTTTTCAATTTCAGACAACTTATGGCTGAGGTGCTGAAGATCTCTTGGAAACCACCTCAAAGCCACCAATGAGCTTGGCCACCGGCAGTAGTTGAGCAAGTAAAAAGCGCAAGAAACCGATTCCACCACTGCGAGAGAAGAACCGCTCCAAGTAGGTCCAGTTCAAATTTCTAGCCTTCTGATATACTGGGTCAATTGGGTTCAGCTTGTACAAGACCTCGATATAACCGGAGTAGGACAGTTACTTCTGGTTGTTGGATTAAAGAGCACCTTAAACTCGCCATCATCAGAGCAACATATTGATAAACGACCCAAAATCTTTCCCTTTGGTGTATCGCTTGTGGTCCTTGTTGGTCATCAAGTACAACAAGACATAAGACTGATTGGGCAAGTGGCTCGGAAATGGCGACAAGATCGCTGCAAATTCCGGAACCGGAAGGGTTTTTCCTGGGAGACGTCATCGACACCAGCGAACTGCTGAAAGATCTTCTAGCGTTGGCTTCGGCAGGCATTGGGGCGGGGTAGTGGAAGTGGAATAGTAGGATATATGGATTGGATGGGAGTATGAAGCTGTAGACTGGTTATGACCACTTGACCACTTGACCACTTGACCACTTGACCACTTGACGCTACAGTGACTGACTGGTGGGACTACATCACTAGTCTCTCTGTGTAGACTTGTTAATTGAATCCAGTCAAGATGAAGACCGAACCTTCAAAGACACCCACCCCAAAACCTCTTCCAGTTAATCAATGATCCCTTCCTCCAACTTAAGCGTTATAGAATGAAATCTTATCCTTATTAAAACGTATATAGATCGTGATTGCCACAGCATACATTTCAGTTTTTTTGATGTTTAATATACCCGATGCAGATTTAATAGAGGAGAGTAGAGTAGAGTATACAATAGAGGAGAGTAGAGGAGAGTAGAGGAGAGTATACTAAAGTATACAGTAGTGAATACTATAGTAGAGCTTGGACTCAGTCACTCCTGTTATACTAGACACCTTAGAGTAGTATGTTAGAGTTAGCAGGGACTTTTTCAACAAGGTTATGTCAGTTGTATATGGAATACAGGAATGAAACTTAGAGGCGTCCCAAGCATCCATCTGGTTGGGCTGCTTGTTCTCATATACTTTTCCACTGCTTCGGTAACCTTCCAGGACTTTACTAAAACAGCCAACTGTCGATCATGGAACGTGTCGTTTCCAATTGTCTGATGGAATGCAAAAGTAAGGAATAAGAAATAAGAAATAAGAAATAAGAAATAAGAAATAAGAAATAAGAAATAAGAAATAAGAAATAAGAAATAAGGAATAAGAAATAAGAAATAAGGAATAAGGAATAAGGAATTCCTAAGGCTCACGCAAGTCCTCTGCTTCCACTTGCCTGAACTTCAATGTCTCATCCTTATGAGGGTATAGACATGAGCTTAACCCAAGTCTCCATGAGTAAAATCCATGACACTAATGAGTCAATTGAGTCAATTCCAGCACTGTAGAATTATTCCTAACACAGAATAGACTGTTAGAGTAGAGACTGTATAGAAGAGTAGAGTAGACACTGTATAGAAGAGTAGAGAGTAGAGTAGAGAGTAGAGAGTAGAGAGTAGAGGGTAGAGTAGAGACTGTATAGAAGAGTATGCAGTATACACTGTTAGAGTAGTATAGAGTAGAGAGTAGTCTTAAGTACTATGGCAGGAACAGTAAGCTCCAAGATCGGATGGTGGTGACTCCTCCCACTAGTGCTGGACTGATGTACTTGGCTTCTTGCTACTGAATGGTCACTATACACAGGTCACTGTCTACCAGTCAATAAATTTAGGGAGTCAGAAATGTGGGTTGATTATTAGAAAAATGAATCGACAACACGTATACGAGACTATGACGAGGCTAGGAAAGATCCAATAGTAAATCCAGGATTGCAGTCACAATATTGTAGGCACACTAGAGACATAAGAAGATATATCCTACGGTAGTGTATATAGTATCATCACAGTACCAGATCCGTGGGTATAGGAAAATGGCCGAAATTCAAAGTACTAGACCATCAGATCTGCATGGT
This sequence comes from Metschnikowia kamakouana, assembly GCA_002374535.1. Taxonomy (NCBI): domain Eukaryota; kingdom Fungi; phylum Ascomycota; class Pichiomycetes; order Serinales; family Metschnikowiaceae; genus Metschnikowia; species Metschnikowia kamakouana. The sequence continues at coordinate 801,970 of NKZX01000824.1, forward strand.
GTAGTGTTGGGTATAGCGGAGGTTGGCATGTCCAGGTCGTGCGCGCACCATTAATTGGCTGCAACCCATGAGATCTCACATCCACGCCAATCCAATACAAACCATGCCAATTTTTTTTTAAAAAAAGTGGGCCAAAATGGTATAAATCTTAGAAGAGGCAAACGTAGCTTATATTCAGTTTCATTCTACTGTACAGGAACTGTGATTGGCTATGCTCAAGACGTCCTAGGACTAGTAAAGAGACCATAGTCAATGGCAAATGGACAATAGAGAAGTACCTCAGGGAGTTGGAAAGGGTTAAGAGATTCAGAAATCCCATAAAAGACTTGGAAGTTGGCTTTTTCTTGAGCCTGAAGCTTATATTCCAGGTCGTGCGCAGCTCATAACGCGACTGTGGTACTAATAAGTGGCCATCTACAAGTACCCAGTAACACCAGTAACACCAGTAACACCAGTAACACCAGTACACCAGTACATCTTTGACCCTGGTTTATATACACTCTACGTAGACTTGGTAATGGTCGGTTCCTAATGTCAGCCGTACTTATTAACACCAGTACGGTATATAGACCACCTATGCTCTGCTCGCTGCTGCGCTGCTCGCGGCTGTCCATATGAGTAGTACACGCCCACGTAAAACCAGTACCATTATCCTAGTGACCAATTAGAAAATATGGATATTATGCAGTATCAAATCTTCAAGACTAATTAATTAATAGTCCTGATGAAAGGACTGGTGTACTGGTGTACTGGATAGGGTAGTAGTATAGTGTAGTGTAGTAGTGTAGTGTAGTAGTGTAGTAGTGTAGTAGTAGTGGGAGTGAAACGTGGGGGAGTAGAAGGTGGGGGAGTACAAGGTGGGGGAGTAGAAGGTGTACTGATGTGTGGCATATTTTAGTGGTGTTTGGATGTTGCGCTAAGCAGCAGCCGGTCGCAGTCGCAGCCGAAAAGGACACAGGAAGTAGCGAGCCACACACGCAAAAAACGGGCGGAAACCGGGGCCGGGTCTGGAATCGAATGGCCACATTCTTGCAAAATATGAAACAATTGGTGAAATTTGTTTCTGAGAATTATGGGAGAAATCGGGGTGAATAAGTGCGGGGCAGGGGCCTGCCGTGGATGCAGTACAAGGGTCTGAGAAGCAGGCGGCACAGGGCAGAGAGATGTACGGGTGCACGGAGTCCCACCCACCAGTGCGAGTAAAATGGCAAAAGAAAAAAAAATATGAGACAATTCTCCTGAAAGTTTGCATACAAGCACTGCACCGCGGGCCGTACATGAGTCGAATCAACTGCAAAAAACACCCCCAAGAGACCAAAAGCGGCGCCGAAAACCAGAAAAAAAGTGAAAAAACACCTTACTAGGCTTTCCCCAACCGCAAACCCATAAACGACGTCCAGATTTTGGAAGCGAAAATCACTGGTTGCAGAAATCCCCTGGACCTCATATTGTGAGGACATACAACTATGCTTCTCTCGCGCGAAAGCAGCAGCAGTACTGCACGCAAGACGCCCATCCACCTCCCTTCGCGCCTATCCTCATCATTTATCATGCATTCCTCATGAGCTTTTGCATAGGCATGGCTATCAGCTCCACCGGTGCGTATTTTTTAAAGCAACTGCCAGGATGCGTATTTTCAAGCCTCTTCTATTCTTTGACCCTTGTCGTTTCGTCATCCACTAAGGTCAATTCGTTTCCAACAACTTCTTCCACTTCGACTCAAATTCCCCCAATCTTCCGCCTGGTGTATTGTTACATGCCGATCCCCAGCCTTTCCTGCTGTGCTATCTCCTGATTGTTTCATTGCTATTCCAGTCTCTAATTGGTTGCTATCTCAACATTGACCACGTCTCCTCCATCACTAAAGACTCTTGTGACTTGCTGAATCAGTGATCCGTCAACTGTGGTTGCGTTTGTGTTAGCGATCTCAACCCCACCTTTAGGCAGCGCTAAGGATGCTTGGAATCCGAGACCTTTTGAACCGGTCCGGCTCGGCCGACCGCTTGGCTGTAAATATGCCCATGGAGTTGAGTTCCAATGATGCTCTGAATGAGTCGCTGAATGAAGGAACCCTGACTCCCGAACCCACCCTGATGTCGGACTCCAACACGGAGATGGACAGAATGGGAAGTATGGAGAAATTGGAGAAAAAGGGTAGACTTCAAAAGATTCAAAAGAATGACCAAAAGAATAATTTCGAGAAAAACGAGAATATGGCGTTTCAAATTGACCACCAAAAAATGGATCGCCCCCACCATTGCACCTTGTCGCAGAGTGGCACTCCAGAACCATCCAAATTCGCTTCCAAGGTGGAGAGTGAGCCGAGCCTCACCATCAACACCTCGGGGCGCCGAGTGTCCAAACTTCACCGGTCGCGGATCCACCCTTATATACTCCGCAACGTGCGGCTCATTGACATTGCGTTGCGCCGCAAGAGCTCCGCCAAGCGCATCTCCAACCCGGACACTTTTGGCCTGAAGCTCCACCGCAAGTTCTTGGAGGCCGGGCTCCGTGTGCGTCTCGTGCTGTGTCCATCCATCTACGAGATCTTTCGACAGCTCACGCCTGCAACGTCACGAGGCCAGACTCTTTTTAGTATGAAGTTCGATGATTCCACGACGCTGTTGAAGGCCTATAATCTTAGTGCCGAGCTCCACCGTGCTCGTCTGCTGCAACTACCAGAAAAAACAAGAAATGACGGAGCTGGAAGGAGTGAAAAACCTGATCATGAACGGTTTGAAAAGAGACAGAAGATCAAGAGTGAAAAGAAGTATCTTGATAATCTGACAAGCAACCAGTCTGGACTGCAAGACGGTCCCTTGAAGCTGGAACCGTCAGACATGGAGTTGGATGGGTCCCAGGAAGGGTATTTCGAATCCCAGACCTCAAGTTCTCTGGACAGACTTGACTCACAACTGAGCAGGTCTCTACCGTCAGTGCTCCGAAGCGGTAAGTTGGACGCGAGGGTGATCCGGCTCATCGACAACAATCTCGTGGACTTGGCCGGCGTGCCATCCAAAGTGCTCAAGTCGCTCCGCTACGACCTGGACATCCACGGCGTCCAGGCCCACGATCTCGTGGGCACCTTCAATTGCTTGGACACAGCAGTTGCATCAGTGTTCAAAATCCACCAATACTCGTTGGTTCGGGTAACCAAATCGGCGTCCACCAACCTGGAACCGTCCGTTTTGGTGAAGTTGGAAACCGCACACCCGGGCGACCCCAGCCTCATTGACGATGGAGAGTACATCGAGGATATGGTCACGTCGTTGGGCCGCCCGAACTCGCTGCCCAGCAACTTGTTCCTCAAGAAAGTCGTGGCCCGTCCTCGCTACAAGGTGGACATGAAGTTCTACTTTATTCCGTCGGCTGAGGCCATTTCTTTATACGTGGACCTGCGGATATTGGAACGTGACTTGATCAATGGCGTAGTGGACTTCCACTCCGAGCCCGATCGCATGCTCTACACGACCTTCGATCCCGGACCGGTGTTGCAGCACGTGAAGCGCCTTATTCTGGACAGTGACCGCCATGTTATGCTGCACTCAGACGATCTCCTGCTGCTTCCTGTGGAGGTGCCCAATCACATCACCGACAACCTCCAGCTGTACATGTGCAGGACGCCGCTGTATGCCGACCTGGAGGGCTATAGTAGCGGATCGAGTCTGAATTCCCGGTCGTCGGTGTTTTCCAGGGCAAGTTCTCTGGGGTCCACTAGTCTGTCTTCCAGCTTGGGCATCGACAAGCCCCAGCTACATACAGGAAAACACATATATCTGGTTTAGGTATGTCTGGTCTGTTTGTTTTTTTTTCTTTTGAAGCGTTGATTTTGGGACGGTTGGTTTGTATTTATAGGGCAAGGCCCTCGGTTTCTTAGAGTGTATTATAGAATCTATTTACAGTCAGGTGAACAACTGTAGTCCATAGTCTAGACTAACTGACTGAGTGTAGACGTGGTTAAACATTCAAGGACACGTTTTCGGCGGTCACCAAGTGCTGGAAAGGCTCCAAGGCCTTCTTGACGTCGTTGTGGACAAACTTCTCCGTTTGCTGAGGAGCTCTGCCCACAAAAGTCGATGGGTCCAACAACGAGTCCAATTCGCCCCAGATAGGCTTGAAGTAGTCGGTGTTTTTGACCCTCTCGATCAAGTCATTGTCACCTCCCTCTTGCTTGACCACAGCAGAGGCCTGGTGAGAGAGAACACGGATCTCCTCGTGGCACTCCTGTCTGGAAGCACCCTTCTCCACCATAGCCATGATGATGTTCTCGGTGGCCATGAACGGCAACTCGGCCATGATCCGTCTCTCAATCACCTTGGGGTACACCACCAAGCCCGATGTAATGTTGATCAACGTGGACAACAAGATATCGGCAGTCAAGAAGGCCGAAGGAAGAGAGATTCTGCGGATGGCCGAGTCGTCCAAGGTCCGTTCAAACCATTGCACGGAAGCTGTCTGGATGGCATCGTTCAAAAGCCCTCCCAAGTGTCTAGAGAGCGAACACACTCTCTCACATCTCATAGGGTTTCTCTTGTAGGCCATAGCCGACGAGCCGATCTGAGACTTCTCAAAAGGCTCCTCAACCTCCTTCAAGTTGGCCAATAACCGGATATCCGTGGCAAACTTGTGCGTGGAAGCACCCAACGAAGCCAAGGGACTCAACACATCAATGTCGATTTTCCGGGAGTAAGTCTGGCCAGTCACGGGGTACACGTGTTCGAAACCAAGCAAGTTGACCACAGTCTGGTCCAACTCCTCCACCTTATCGTGATCACCATGGAAAAGCGAGAGGAACGAGCCTTGGGTTCCAGTAGTACCCTTGACACCTCTCAAGCCCAAGTCGTTTCTGGCACGCACCATGTTCCGCAAGTCCCAGAGCAATTCCTGGATCCACAAAGTGGCTCTCTTACCCACGGTGGTCAACTGAGCCGGCTGGAAGTGGGTCCAGCCCAAAACTGGCAAGTCCTTGTACTGCAAGGCAAACTGCAGCAATCTGTCAATGACATTGACCAATTTTGGGATCAACACATCGTAAGCATCCCTTAAAAAGATCAAGTCCGCATTATCGGTGACGTAGCAAGAAGTAGCTCCCAAATGGATGATTCCAGCGGCAGCAGGACACGTCTGGCCAAACACGTGCACGTGGGCCATGACATCGTGTCTAACCTTAGCTTCCTCCACAGCAGCAGCTGCAATTTCATCATCAGTAATATCCAAGTGTTTTTCCATTTGCTGGATGGCTTCGTCGGTGATCACGGAAAGCCCAACCTTTTGTTCGGCCACCGCCAACTTCAACCATAACTTTCTCCACGTGGAGAAGCGGTTTCTTAGCGAGAAGATGTGGGACATTTCCTCCGACGCATAACGCGACGAGAGGGGCGTGGAGTATTTATCGTTGGACATTGAAATGGGGAGAAGAAGAAAAAGAGGTGGTAGGGTGAGGTTGAGATGAGGAGGAATTGGAACTGATTATTAGTGACTCCGCACTGACTTCTGGCGCTGTATGCAGGAGAAATAAAGGAGAGGGAAATGGACAGAAGAGCAGTTTTCTGGGTGGAGTATCGCGGACTGCATATGGATGACGACAGAGGTTGTTCATTTTTTCTTTTTCCTTTTCCTTTTCCTTTTCGTCTGATCATAATACTATGGCTGTGGTTGTTATGCCTCACTGGTTGGTGCTTCATTAGCATAAGTGGAGAGCGCACCAAGTGACCACTTACTATGTAAGGCGCACTATCACACACAGGATACTGTATGCATTACCACCACTCATTTAAGACTCCTGCCTTGACCGTCTTTAACAAGTTAGACCGGGGAGTTTCAAAACTTGTCTTGGAAGAAAGTGGACGGAGGATCCTTGTATGCTTTGGAAAGTGCATGTCACCTTATGGGTCCAATAGCCATGCTCAATCAGTCTTTCAATCAGCCATTCACCCGATATTCAGATAAGTTTTGGGACTGTTTTGGAGTTGAGTCCATATTATAAACCACACTTGTACCATGCAGATTATCATCTCTTAAGACTTCAAGTCGACATAACAGCGTATTAACGATACCTGTAGAAATAGACCCTCAACGAGCCGGCCACAGTCATGGTCAGTCATGGTAAGTCAGTCAGTCATAGTCATACCATAAAGACTCAGCATGTAAATAGACGAGTTATCAAGAGTCTCAACCACTGAGACAGACCATTGGTCTATTTTCATTGGACTATTCTGGAACTGATTGGAAAATGGTTGAATGAAATCAACATCGGTCATCAGCTATTGATGGAATAAACTGCTCTGATTGAACCTAGTCTTTGCCTTAGTAGTGGATAAAGTAGGTTCTGATCTCTGCTTCGAATCTTGTTTTCATTCCATTCTTTAATCCAGTTTGTCATATGCAAATCACTTTATCATTCCCATTCCAAGAATGCACCACTTGGCAGCTTCTTGGTAGATTAAGTTCAGTCAGAGTTACTGGATTTCCTGACACTTTTGGCTTCTTAACAGTTCCTGCATACTCATGAGAAATAGCATCACATGGCCATTCTCCAGATCCAAATGCAACCTTTTCGGCAGATTCTCTCACTTCTAGGGTATAGCAACAAGAAATTCTCTTGCATACACCTGGCCTCAAAAACACATCTAATCAGCCTGTTCTGAATCACTTGGCACGTCTTCTTTGGACTCCTCATTCTGGAGCAAAAGCGAATACACAGCCGTCCTGAAAAGTGTATGGACCAATCCCACTTTACGCTCCAAACCCCGCATATTCTGAAGAAGCTCGGTGGCTTGTCCCGATTGGAAATCCGCCGAAGGTGTTGCTTTGTGGAGATTCTGGATCTCCTCCGCGAGTCTGTGCAACTTTAGGGCTAGACTCTGGTACTGCATGAGAACCTGCCGTTCAAGCACGCTGAGCTCCGGCTGCTGGGCGAAATCCGTGCTGAGTACCTTAGACATGGTTGTAGGAGTAACCATTGATTGTTGATGTTATAGACGCGCCTGGTATGTGCAGGTACTCTCTGTTGGAGACACCATCACACCATCACACCATTGCATACTATTGCAGATAGTATACTGCAATTTTCTTAACCACGCATATATTCCAGCCATTTTTCATTTATGGTCTGAACCAATCAATGATTGATGATGGGTGAGTGGTTGTTGGGGAATTGAGAGCAAGGCACGTGACTCGGTGCTGAGCAACAGTAGCAAGCCCATATGTGCAGGTGCGCTCGCTTGGCTATGACATCAACGAAACCTAGAGCTTCTCCATTGAACACTTTCAGACATCGTCACTGTTGTAATCAACTGTACCAAGCAGGACAATTTCAGCCCTTCCATAATTGCGTCAATTCAAGTTGACCAATCAAATCATCAATAAAGAATTGATCAAACAATTCACCATCAGACAATCCAAGGTCTATTTCAGAAATTGGAAGTCAGAAATTCACCAATTGAAATTAGGAAGTTGCAATTCAGAAATTGAAATTCACCAATCATGAGTCAGGAAACTGCAAAGACCTCAGGGTATGAAAACTCCGGGCACGTGCCCTATGTCCAACGCAGAACCGATAACATTTATCCAGTTCCTGCAGACTCGGTCCCTACCAAGCCCAGCAAACAACCCGAGGCCAAAACACAGCCCGAACTTTCCATGAAGGAGGAAAAAGGCCCGGGGAAAAACGAGGCCACCAACGATACCGTGGAGCCCAAACACCGCAAGAAACGGTTGGTGAGCAAGAACTCCGGTCCATCCAAAATCAAGTTCTATGTGTGGCTCGCCGGCCACTCGCTCTCCATTGCCTTTGGTCTCGTCACCTTCACCTGGCAAGTGTTGTGGTTGAAGAACGTCTATTACGCCAACTCCATTAGCTATAGATTGTCGCTTTTGGGTGCCGTCATGGCCCTTGCTGCCAGCATGTCCAAGAAGTTTGGCTTGAGGTTCTTGCCTCCGGTTTCCACGTTGTTGGCGCAGCGCAACTTCCAGTACCTTGTGTTGTCGCTTGTGTGGGGCTTCACATTCAAGTCCATCTTCAAGATCATCCCCACGTTCATGATCTCGTTCTTGCAGTTGGCTCTTCACTTCAAGGTAAACGTTGTTCTCAACCACGCAGACTTCTTGGCCTCCATCATTGCCTTTGATGAGATCCTCCTCATTCTTTATTTATTGGTCCGTACCTTGCTTTTCAGGTACACTTCGGGCTACCAGTTTTTGATCATGATGACGTTCCTCTGGTTGAGGGTGTTGTTTGACGAAAGCACCGCCAATATGTTTGGCTATGTGGTCAACAAGTTGGACGGCAGAATGTCGGGGGTCAAGAATGAAAAGGTGCACAAGATCTGGAAGAAGATCAAGGTGTTCTTGAAGGAGAAGCAGAACCCTGGCATGAGCTTTGGCGAGGAATATGACTTCGAGGAGTAGGAGAGTCAGAGCTCATTCCGCTTTGTACAGTATCACATCTGCGTTGTAGTCCAAATAAACATTGGATCCAAATATCAAAAAGATTTTGCTTTAAAGCGACGTTGTCACTGTAACAGTCTGCGAGTTCATGAGCACCACCGGAGCAAGGTCATCGAGCCAGATTGCTAGGTCCTTCACATAATCCAACGAATCCTCTTCATTGAGGTGCGTGCCTATCAAAGGAGCTGGAAGCGTGGAGAAAATCACCGCCGTTTCGTCTTTTCTGGACATTTTCTTCATCAACTCATTGAGAATCAAATGCTGCCCTTTAGCAGGCAAATCGTTGAAGGTGAACTCGTCAAGCTCTTTTTGCAACTGCTTGTAGGTAGTTCTCTTGTCCTTATCTGCAGAACGAGGCTGGATACTTGGATCCTGGAACCTTGTTTTGGGACTCACTGCCGAGTCTGGAGCTTCATCTTCATCCAGGGATGCATCGACATTTCCTTGAATTCCTCCCAAAATGGAGGGCGTTGCCGAGTGGATAGAGTCCCCCATGTTGTCCCGTTTTTCCGAAACGGGCTGTTTCGGCTTTTCTGTGGACTTGAATTCCGAATCCGCATCTTCTCCGTCTGCAACAAAGCTAATGGACGGTTTGGCCAGCTCATTATCGTCGACATCCTCGTCGTTGTCATTGTCATCCTCGTCATCCCGGATTCTGGCCTGAGGTATCTTGACTGCCAGGAAATTCGGCCGAAGATTCACCTTGGAGGGACGGCTTGGAAGTGTCTTATTGCTCGTTAAGCCATTGAGATGCTTTGCTTTGAAGGGAGTCGTGGACGTTTTTGAAGGAGTAGTGGTTCCGCTTTTGTCCGGGGGTTTCTGGAAAACTTCACTTCTTTCTGTTGCCGTGGATGTAGCACCATCAAGACTAGGAGAAACCCTGATATTCACTTGCCTTATGCTCGATTGAGAGGACTGCACGTTGCTGTTGGTGTTGCTGGGGTCCCGGTCAGTATCACTTTCATCACTGCTTTCCAACGCATCGTCGTGTTTAAAGAACATATCTCCTCCTTGGGACTTCATATTGAGCGACACCGCCAAGCCCTGCTCGTGTAGATTGGATAGGGTGTATCTTCTGTTGTTGCGGAGCGATTTTCCGAGGTTCGACTCGGTAAAACTCTTGGGATTCAACGAGAGCCCACTAAGCCGCGTTGACACATCGTCTGCTATGGAAATAGCCTTGGAATGCTTGTCGTTTGATTTGCTTGACTTCTGCTCCTTGATCTGCTTCAAGATTTGCCGAGCTTCCACAAGATTATGCCACCACTCCTCGTCCTGAAGCACCTTCAGTATATCCGTGTATGTCTGCTGGTTTTCTGGCGTCACAGTGTATGCCTTCACCATGAGGTTGTACGAAGTCAAGGAACCGTCATCGAAACACACGACTTTGACCTCGGCCTCGATTCTAAGACTCTCCAAGAGACTCACCACCCGATTCTGCTCTTCTTCCTTTTCGTTTTGGTTCTCAACGAACACCACTACCCGCAAAATGTACCCGTTTTTGCTCCACTCATCAACAGTGGAGAGGATGGATCCGAGCTGTAAGATCAACGTATATGTATCGAAATTGGTCGAAAGCACTGACTTGCCGTCTTCAAGAAGACACACGCTGGACATTTGAATGGGGTATAAGTCAATGTAGCGCTTCTCCTTTCTCGATTTCTTCAGAAATTTCTCCCTAAGCCATGAATCATCGAATGTGGGGAGCTTCATGCCCTGGAAATTGGCTGCAACTGCCACTGTGGCTTGCATTATAATCAAGTCTTCCACTATTTGAACCCACAGGCTCGCTGACACCCTCTTTTCTTTTCTGCACTCATCGGTGGGGAGACGTAACTTCAGCTGGCTCATGTTGGAAATGAGAGACAAGTCCACGCCGTGCTTGTGATAATCGAAGAAACCAAGCACTGTGATATTAGGTTTCATTCCACCAAGACCAGATCCTAAAAACACATTCCGGACTCCCCACGGTAAGGTTGGGCCAATGGCAATCTGCACGAAGGCCTTGATTTTGGCCATATCACGGAGTTTCATCCAGGCGTTCTTTTGCTTTCTAACTTCTTTAAAAGATTCCACATTGAATTCCGAAGACTGATTCACAGAGTCGCCTTTGGCAGGGCCATCGTTCAACAACACCACATGTCCAAGAATGTACAAGCCACCTTTTTTCAAATGGTTGCAAAATCCAATCAAGTTCCACGATGTTTGAGGGTCATCGCATAGAAGAAGAATTTGTGGTCTCCAGTACTTGACACTCATCTGCAACTTCAAGCGGAGCAAGTACTTTCTGACCTGATGATAGATGAGAAGCTGGGAAATGTCTCCAAATTTCGAGGGAGGAGTCAAGTAATGAATCATCAAAATGAGACTGACCAAGAAAATGATCACTGAAGTGGCGGAAACTCCATCGCATATGTACATGGCAATGATTGATGCCAAGCCCCCCGTGAATGCCGTTTTGGAGTTGAAATACTTGAAGGAAGGCCGGAAATTGGGAGCCGATCCTACTCGCAACAAGAAGCATGCCAAGTTGGTGACCAAGAAAGTCATCAAGAATGCCATGGTGATGAAAGTGGCAATCTGGTTGATATCGGCAAAAAGAAAGATCTGCGCCAAGATCCATGTAAAGATAATCCCCTTGATCTCTGCACTTCTTTTCTCTGACTTCAGCTTCTTGCACATTGAAAAGCACCCCAAACCAGGAATGATTCTATCATCAGCAATGGCATTCAACATTGAGGCAGCTCCAACAACACCCATGATCACGGAAAAAAGGGAAGTCGATACTTCGCCAAGGATAATAATCATCCCGTTGATATTGATGGACTGTATAATTTTGATGTCGTTGTGGAGTAACTCCCGTGGAGTGGATGCACCTAAAGATACGATGACCAACAAGTAAAGAACGAAACTGGTGAGTAGCCCATATAAAGTCCCTTTCGGAATGGACCGGGATGGATTTGAAAGTTCACCGGACATGGAAGCTCCGGCAAAGATTCCGGCAGTGGCGGGGAAGAAGATGCCAAACATATTTCTAAATGTTTCGGGTACACCAGGTGGTTGAACCGAGCCAACAGCACCACTGGTCAAATGAATCCAAAAGTTTTCCTTGAACGTTGACCATGCGATACCTGTGTATTTGAGGTCATCGTGCGGCGACGATAATGGATATCCTGGAGGGACCACCAAAGCAGAAAGGGGAATGGAAAGTGTGCTCAAGGTGAGCACAATAAATAAGCCAAACGCAGTTTTTGACACCAAAGACGAGCCCACCATAGCAACCGCTGTACATACAGCCAAAAGAATGGTCGAGTAGAATATTTGCCAGAGGTATGACACGGGTAAAACCGGGAGAATTTCACCGTCAACTTTTCCAAAATTGACTAAAAGCGGCTCAATGAAACCCACCACATTCAAAGATGCATTCAAGATCTGCCCAATAAAGAAAATGATCCCTATCGCTCCACCAAACTCTGGTCCCAAAGATCTTGAGATCATGTAATAAGCACCTCCGCCTTTGACTGTACCATTTGTAGAAATAGCGCTAATGGATAGGACAGTCAAGACATTGATAATGTAAGACATCACCAATAGAAGGGTAGTTCCAAAGATCCCCATTTGGCCAATAATGAAGCCAAACCGCAAGAACATTAAGATCGACAATACATTAAGTGATGTGGGTAAGAACACGCCGTCGAAAGTGTTCAACTTCGTTTTAGGACTCTCTTTTGTTTTCTTGGTGGTTACATTTTCCACATGCATTCCGGTGATACCACCAGTCACAGCACTGAATGAAGGAGCCGGGTTTGATTTCGGTAGGAGAGGGCTAGTTTCTGCCATACTGGATATTCAGGTTTCAGCAAATATATAGGAGATATAACAGACGATAATATTGTAGCCGACCTCTGGTTTTAGTTCTGTCAAGAATGTGTGGTGTGATCTGAGGAGTAATGCAAAGATGTTTGACGTGATGGAGCATTGCAGGCAGTGCGGGTGTTTTGGTTGCTTATCGGACCTTCCGCTAGACGACGCTGCGTACTGCAAACAGGACAACACACGTCTTGACCACCCTAAAGAAGTTGGCGTGACTTTCTGACCATGCTGAAACAAATCTCAGGTAATTATGTAAAGACTAATGAAAAGTAATTAAGGTTGTTTAAAAAATTAGTGTAGACGCGCGGGGGAGGTCTCTATTTATGTTCAAAACTGAAGGCTGCAAAACGTACATGAGGAGGGGTAGCAAATGTACACAAACGCATGGCAATGATAGGGGGTCCTTTTGAAACATATTCTGTACTGCAATGCAAGTGTGAAACAAATGAGTGCATATCAAACACTGGCTGTAAGTTTCAGGCTTGCATGAGACTGATCTCCTCAGGGTATAAAGGTAGGTCCCCCCGCCCATGAGTTTCCCAGTATAAAATTTAAGAAACCTCGAAGAAAAGTCAAAAATGGGTTAATTTTAATATTGTTTTAGATTTTCAAATGTTCTTATCATATTCGCCACCCTTGAAGATTTCCTTATAAAGAAAGCATTTGGTTATTCCAGTGAGAACTATGAGCCGCCTCGAACAGGAAAGGGCCCGAACAGAGAAACCAAAAAACCTAAATTAGAAAAGACTCAGTTTGGACAAGTTTTACGTATTCCATATTCGGATAACCGACTCGGAATGGGTATGGGTTGCAAATCGGCTGACACCCGTACATCTGTTGGGCAGCGCTATACGAGAAAAAAGGTCAGTCATCTCGCAACATCAAGGGCAAAACTCATACCACAGCGATAACAAGTTTTTGCTTTACAAGTACAAGAGACCTTAGATAAAATGCTTAGGTTTGTCGCCTCTACCTCGGGGTCAACTTTGAGACCGGCTCTTCTTCGAAACGTCCGGTCTAACTCCAGTGCTTTGATACTCCCAAATTCCGAACGTGATATCAAGCACCACATTCGAGCTTACTCAACAGTAACGCTTTCCAAAACAGACACCAGATCCGAGTTCCAAAGCAATAAGCTGGCCGTGTTTCCCTCGAACCACGCATCACAGCCCGAAGAGTCCCAGGATATCGTGAATGGACCAACCAAGAAGTTTGTGGACTTGGTCGCGAAGTTGGCAAGTCAGCAAGACAGGAGAGTTAATGTCAATGTATTTGAGTCCCTAGAGACCCTTCATAACTTATTCAAGGAAGACGAAGTTAGATACAAAGTTAGCCAAGAGGATGTGTGGAACTACGCCTCCGTGCTTAATGCGTCCACATACAAGAACCGAGTGTCGCGGTTGTCGCAGAAGATGAACAGAGATTCTGACCAATATCAAAACAAATCGCTTCATAACGATATCTTGTTGAAGAATGCCATTGTCAACCTTGCGGATTTCGTGTCGGACCAACGATTTCATGCGGTTGTGGAGAATGATACCATCCGGAAGTTGTTCCTTGCCATGTCCCAATTCAACCTTCCACATGAGTTGATTAAGCTTTGGGAGCATGGAGTCAACTCCGGCGATAACAGCAAGCTCTACTTGCAACAAAATGTGCTTTCCATCGTGTTGCCAGTTGCCTACGATGAAAAACGGTTCACGTATGAGCAGATCACCCGATTGTATGAGGTGAATTGCAAGGAAACATCGTTCAGATTCCACGAATTATTGTCGTCGATGGGAAAAATTGCCCTCAAGGAAGGTGACTACAAGACAGCCTTGGACTCGTTGGAGCTGATGTTGGAGTTGTTGGCCTTGCACCCAGAGAGGCGGTCTCTCCAGAAGTCTTTGGCAGAGTTGCACCTTTCGTTCATTGGCTGGTGCAAAGACGTCAAGATTGCAAAGAACTTCTTCGATAAGGCGATTTACATGGGACTTCCATACCCCGTGCTTTTGAAGGCACCACATGTTGCGTCTCTCCTTGAAAACTGTCACCAGGCCAACGAGCCATTTGAAAATATCATGAACGTTTGGAAGGATACAGTCAAGTTCTACAGCAGCGGCCTGCAGTGGAATGGCGCAGCCAACTCCAATTCGCGTTATGCCATCATCAACAACAAGTTCTTCTCCATTTTCTTCCACGCCTTCCCTACGCTCACCCAGGAGTCGTACACCCAGTTGAAGGAGGTGATTTCCATTTATGCCACCACCAAACAGGTGGACGATGTGGTCCTCAACAACATCATCTCCAACTACTCGTGGGGCGACAAGACTGTTTTCGAGCAGTTGATTGAAAACTACGCCATCCACAACGTGGAGCAAACGCAAGTGGCCCACCGGGTGGCAATGAAGAAGCTTGGAGACATTAACGGAGTCGAGACCGCCGACATCATCCAGTACTGGAACAAGTCGTTGCAGAGTTTGGACAATTCGGGCTTTACTTACATCCCAATTGCCGACTGGGCCTCGTTGAGAGACGCCACGATCTTATCGCGGTTCAATAAGGACCGCCAGGCGATCTACTTGGCCGTACTCTCGATCTACAAGAACTACCACCAGGACACACGTGCCGTGGAAAGGTTTGTGAAGCGTTGGTTGAGCAATGACAAGCTGGCCATCGTGGCACGGGTTGCAGAGGAAGACGAGGACAACTTCCAGCACGACTTTGCCATCGAAAAGCCGGAGTTTGTAAATTTGAAGGAGAATGTCGACTACAAGGCCACGGCCCAGATCGTCATGAAGAGACAAGCCAGTTTCGAGGAGAAATAGGAATGGAGGAAAGGAATCTTGAGGAGAAGATTGGAGGATTCGCAAGTGTTCTCATAAAAGGGATTGACCAGCGCATACTGTATATAGAGCCGGACTAGTTGTTTTTGGCGCGGCCTATCGAAACTAGTTAGTAACACCTGTAACATGGGCAGCTGCTTATCCAAAGAGACACATGGAGCCAAAGTAAGCAGTCCAAGAGAACGCCCTGCAATATCGGAAAAACCAAATGATAGGCGGGCACGGGCCAACGCTAAACAAGGCCACGTCTTGGGAGGTAGTTCCAATGGCGACAAGCCCAAGGGGAACGCCGCCTCGGCCGCCGAAATAAGGTACAAGGCGCAGCAGGAAAACGCCAAAAACAGCAAGTCCAAGCTCAAGGCAATGGAGAAGATGTCTCGACTGGAGAAGAACTTGGGGTGATTACAAGGGCTAGATTAGAGTCTAGTACCGGAAATGGGAGTCTAAATCCAAGAGTCTACGCTGGTTGTGAATGGATGAAGTTGTTGAAAGGCCAGGATATCAAATCGAGTCCAATAGAGTGGTGAACTATTTCAGAAGCTATACCGTGGAAGAGGGGACCCATTATAGACTAATACTACCAAATGGGGTACTCCATGCACTACCACTGGTCTGATAGTATGTGAAACTGATGTGAAACTGATGTGAAGTTTACTCTATGATATGACTGATAGAGAATGACTGATAGTTGTTAGGGATGGGAATGACTGGTGACATGGCCAGAAGTATGGCTAGATAAGGCTGGCTTTTATCCTGCATACTGCAGAACGGTTGTTCAAAGTTGGTTAATGAATCATGGCAAGAATTATTGCATGCTATAATTACTGACATACCTTGAGCATGGCACGACTTCCTAGATTGATGTCTCAATTGCGACTATGGATATCTGATTGTTCTGGGACATTTCACGGTTGACGCACTACTTGAACACAAGCCCCAATTGCTATTAAGTCACATTGCTAATTTGCTTAATCGTGTTCTTAGTAACTAAGTAGTGTATAAATAACATACACTACACTTCAACTTATACACTACCACTGTAAACTATACCACGAAACTATATTAC
This sequence comes from Metschnikowia kamakouana, assembly GCA_002374535.1. NCBI lineage: Eukaryota > Fungi > Ascomycota > Pichiomycetes > Serinales > Metschnikowiaceae > Metschnikowia > Metschnikowia kamakouana. The sequence continues at coordinate 818,185 of NKZX01000824.1, forward strand.
GCTATGTAACAGTAGTAGTAATATGCAGTGTTATAGTGGTGTAGTTGTAAGTCTGTAGAATAGGATGGCTGGAGCATGTCGGAGAAATTGTCTTTTGTGGAAATTGCCGGTCGGCGCCGCCAACATGTTACTCCCAATTCTGGCATGATGATCCAGGGAATTCAAAATATGAATTTGAAGAAACACTGCATCTATAGGCAGCAAGATGTTTGGAATCCAGTATTGTCTCCGTGTATAGTCTATGGTGACTATGGCCCCACCGGAAATATACGTACTCAAGAAGTAGTCACTTAGAACAATTCAGCCATTATGATAATTGGACTAATTATAAGCATCAAACCTTTTTTTTGTCCTATAGTTAAATGACTGACAGACTAGTGGCTATAGAAGGGGGGTACGCGGTACTTATATAGTAAATTGTGCGGTGGCTGCAAAACGCCACTCCCGCGCGACGCCCACAAAACCAAAAATGAGGGGGTTCCCCTCTTTCAAAAAGTATATAAATGCGACCTTTTTCCCTCCTTTTTAACAACCATATATTTATGCAGATTGAATCTTGGTGTATTTATTGCTGGTCCAATTGTTAATGCCGAAGATTGGTGAATAAAGACTCAATCACTGGACAAGGGCCATACAACGAGTTTTGACTCATTCCAGTTTCATTATATTATGCTATGACTATGACTATGACTACTCCTTTATTAGGGTGTGTCACACAATAGTGTCAGTTATTGTTCATTCTGGATGCAATGGTCTGCAGTCTTGACGAAACCGCTACGAAATCCTTTAGTTCGTAGTGTGTGGTCCTGTTTCTTCCTTGTCCCTTCCGTCTTCAGGTCTGATACCTCAATGTTCTGCTTTGTTCCTGACCTTCATTTACCTTCACGTTCCTCGATCCCTCGAGTTTCTTCCAGTTTTTCCAGTTTTACTAAAGAGAACACTGCAGTTAAGATTATGATAGACTATAACTGATAGACTATAACTGATTGACTATAACTGATTGGCTATAACTGATTGCCTATAACTGACTATGGCTCTGCTATTCACGTTCATTGACAGAGTGGTTAGGATTCTTGGATACTTTCTTCGTGGGTTCATTGTACAAGGTGTTGACAAGAAAGTTGTGACCATTACATTATGCGGCTTCTCTACTATCTGCAGGTTTATACATCCAGATGGTTGTGTGCAGGCATGCTGGGGGTCGGTTTTCAGGGTTCCAGCAATATCAGCAGACTGAAACTTTGCAATTGCAGAGATACTCCTCATGTCATGATCTGATCAGAAATTCAGATTATTTTACCGGGTTTGTGGCTAGAGAAAAGATCTTCCCTCGTGCACTGTTGCTTGCTCCGGCATATAAATGATTCTGACATGCACATCTGTACATCTAATAAAGTTCAGAATCAGTGTAGACTAGTCTACATCTACAATCAGTACACTACTAGAGTATACCATAATATACTTCTATATTACCATGAAACTACTGTGAAACTACTATGAAACAATAAGGGTCTAGACCGCAACAGTCTTGGAGTGTGTATACCATACTATTCTCAACATTAAATTGTTTTACCCAGCTCTATACGTTAAGGCCAACTCTATATACATATGCCACTGGGCCTTGGATGTTTCTGGTGTATGCTTCTCTGTGTATATGGTCGTGTAGTTACCAATATGGTATTCTAATCTTTCTAAAATGGTACTTATTCATGTATCTTCACGTGATCCCACCTTGTCTAATTACTAATTATGTTTTTAATATCACAATTCTCTGTGCATCCAATCGGTGCATACATGTGCATACACTGATTAGGATTTGCAGCCATTTTGCCAGATCGCGAACTATATAAACCTGGCCTTCCCCCCTGTTCTCACCTCACCCCATTTTTTTAAAAGAACAGATACCCAACAAAAAATCAGAAAAACCCAAAAAAGAACTCAAAAGAAACAAAACATGAACTCAAATCTTCTATGAATTCTCGAAATGGTATCTCGGTCTACTCCAACTGGAGCAACAAGACATGAGGCTATCCACTCTTCTCCCAGATTCCCATCCCTCCAAGAGCCAAAGACAAGCTGAAGAAACTACCAAAAAGATGAAACTAAAAAAGATGAAACTAAAAGATCAAACTAAAAAAGATCAAACTAAAAAAGATCAAACTAAAAAAGATGAAACTAAAAAAGATAGAAACAATCAAATCGATATTCAAAGAATCAATGGTCAATGCTTAATCTGGAGTACCCTTCTCCATGACTGACAGAATCGGATGGACCACCCAAGAGTATAATTACAAGCGTATAATTACAAGAGTTTGAGGAAGTTTTTAGAGATATTGTCAAGTCTTGGTATTATAGAGACTGATGAATTCGTATGAACATCCCCCTATTCTACAGAACTTGGTTCAGCCACAAGAGATGCTTCTAACATACAAGAATACTGGAATAGAAGTTCTAGAAGCCGACTAAGAAGGTAAAGCATGATGGTTTGTACTGGGACACTACCATAACGATAACATGTGCAGATGGAAATGTGGACACAGAAACCGTTCTATGGACCAGAGCCTTGTGAAGACTCTATTGGATCAAATTGAGAATACTCTAGTACTTCTACTCGTTCTAGGTTCCGTGGGCTACAGATCTTGGGGGTCTTGCAGGTAGATAATTGACCTTTTGAAAATCTAGTAATTGAAAGTGGGTCTTAACATGCCGTTGCAATAGATGGCATTATGGGCAGTATAACAAAATGGATAGTCGTGCGATGCACATAATAAGTGTGGAGCAACGGATCACATTATCATATTCCATATACCATATATCATCTAATCATATACAATTCCATACCATAACCATCAAACCATCTAATGGTATTTTCTGACTCTTAGTCATTAGTCAGATCATATGTTCATCTCTTGATCATGTAATGGCATGTAGTCATGTGGCACCTGACACCTGGTGACACAACAACCACTCGTCCCAATCTATCAAATCCCAATTCTATCAAAATCCTCATCCGTAGTAATACACTTAAACATCCTCGATCCATGAATGCTCGGCGATATCCGTGATCGTGGGCCGTTTGTCAATGTCACGTACCAAGATGGTCTCGATCAAGTCGTTCAACTTGGGACTCACGATGTACGGCACACGCATGTTGGCCTCCATGATCTCATCCACATTGTAGAAAGGGTTCTCCTTGTAGATCATAGTGTAGAGTAAAACCCCTAGGGCCCAGATATCCTGTGGTTTACCCTCGTACTTTTCTCCTCGTAACACCTCTGGAGATGCATAGTCGATGGTGCCCACAAACACATCAAACGGTCCCAGCTTGACGTAACCAGCACTGCCAAAGTCAATCAACTTGACCACGCCAAATTCGTTGACGATGATGTTTTCGTCCTTGATATCGCGGTGAATGATCCCGTGCTTGTGGAGGTGGTAGATGGCCGACGTCACCTGCTTGAAGATGAGCTGGCAGTCCAACTCGCTCATATCGCTCTTGACCTCGATATAGTCAAAGAGATCGATGGCCGGGGGGTTACCGAAGATGGGAGTCTCCAAGTAGTAGTAGTTGGGGTCCTCAAAATAATCCACTATGCGCATGATGTTGGGATGGGGCTCCTGGTTGAGTGTGGCCATGACCTGGATCTCCGAAGGGATGGTCCCCAACTGTCGATCCCGTACCCACGTATCCACCAAGATCCGCTGCTTGTCAATACACTTGATGATCACCCGGTACTGCGGATCCTGCTTGTGCTCTGCAAGCACCACTTTTCCGTATGCCCCCTCACCCATTTTCTTGAGAACTTTGAACTCGTCGTACTTCTTGGACCGCTTGCGTTCACCAATGCGAGTGGGCCAGAACTCGGACTGTTGCTTCTTAAGCTCAAGTTCCTGGTTCTCGATATCCAAGATCTCCTGCTCCGTGAAATTGCGGTAGTAGTGACTGGATGCGGTGGTGTCTGAGTCTCCCGAACTGGGGCGTGCTGACATCTGCTCGCTATGGTTGGACACACTATCGGTAAAGGAAACCAGCCGGTTGCCATTGGCTGCTCCCGTGTCTGTGATGTAGGTGATGGGAACTGCAAACGTGCTTGCCCGTTTGGGCTTGCGGGTGGAACTGTGCCGACTGACTTCTGCACTGGAACCCAACTCCAAGATCTCTGCCTCATCCTCGGGGAAAAGCTTCAATTGCGACGGCAAATTGACAATACTCCTGCTGCTGCGTTGTCGGGGCAGAGCTAGACCCAGCACTTCGCTGGAGAGCTTAATCACGTGCCGGTGGATGTTCTTGTTGGTGTGACGCGAATAGGTGACCCAGAGAACAAACACATCGGGCCGTAGCACACGGAGCTGTACATCAAGATGGAGTATATGGCCATCCCTATGAAGTCCGTCGATGCCTCGGGACCCAAGAAACTCCGGCTCGAAATGATCTTGTCCTGAAACCTTGAGTTTGGCATCGTACTTGCGGAAAAAGTGCTCGGGGAGCACCAATCCGGGCGCCATGCTGAACCCTGAGCCTTGGTCCTCTAGCCCTGCCTTTAAGATGGCCGAGAAGTTGGGGATGATTTTGTCGACAGGCGAATCCAATACATCGTCATACGACGCTCCAAAAAGGTTCTTGACTATGGCTTTGTTGCACGACATCACTTCAAGGGTAGCAAAGTCCACCACAAACATTCCTGCTATGTAGGGCATGGAGTGGATTTTGACTCTGATCTGGGCTTTTTGTGGATCTTTTTCGATTGGATCCGAGGTAAGTGCACATGGAATGTTATCCTCTCCCCCAAGCTGGATCGTATAGTATCGCTTTTGATTGATCATTTCACTATCCTGTAACTCCAGGGACGGGGAATTGGGGGGAGAGCCCAAATCGAGAGCCAAAGACTGGGAAAGTTGGCCTATATCCGTGATTTTGCTTGCATCAAGCTTGGAAACAAGCTTTCCAGCTATTTCCTCAACATTGGTGACGGAGTAACCGTCCTGGCCCGCTGTAAGCGTCAAGTCAAAGGCATCGCACGTGATCTGCTCAAACATGCAGATGATAAGGTTCCCCTTTTTCTGGGCCCAGATCGACGTCCATGCAAAGTCGCCCTCGGCATGCCTGGAAATGGCGATGATTTCACCGGCAAAAATGATATTTTTCTCCAGGTTTCGCTGGGCGATGGCACGTGTCATCTTCTGTGTGACAAACAGCCGGAACTGGGGTGCTATGAGGTCAATCAACGTCAAGTTTTTGATCATGCTTTTCAGCACTCCGAACATCAAACAAGCCAAGTCATTGGCAGCTTTGAAACTCCAGGGGAAATCGGCTTCCACCGTGATAATCGACTGCGGAGAAGTGTGTTTTCCTGCAGAAAAAGAGTGGAACGGTCGGTTTGGGCCACTGCTGACGGCCACACCTTTACCTAGCGCATTGGTTCCCACACTGGTCTGCCGTTGCTGCATCATCGATAGCAGTAGATTGGATGGCAAAGAAGAGGGTTGGGAAAGCAGATTGGGTGCAGTACCGGAAGTAGGCTCGCCCCATAATGAAGAGGTGGTTCCTGTAGACTCCACAAATGGAGTGGCCAATGCAAAAAGCAATTTCGTCTTGAGCAAGTTCTGTTTCCGTTGCACGTCATGTGTGGCCGAAGAAAGCGAAAGATCATGGAGTGTGGCAGCAATGTCGGATTTGCTGGAGAGAAGCGTGGAGTCCTGCTCAATGAGCTCGATGATATCCTTGAGTTCATCAGCAAAAAAGTCGTCTGACTCTTCTTCGGGAGGAGGTGACACTTCCAAAGCGGGGGTCACGGGTTCGAGGTCACTTCCTTGTTTTTGAATGACCTCTCTTAACTTGTGCTCCTTTAAAGCGCTAGTTTTGTCGTGGGGCCTGATGGAAAGTGCACTATCATTGGAATGGAGTGAGCTGCACTCGGAGTTTTCGCTTGTGAATGCCCTTTGCATGGGCATGCTCTCGGAACGACCGATTTTGGGCCGGAAAAGCGCCGATAATGCTGCAGAAGAGGCATTGGATCGGAGATTGTGGTCTCCATCCCGGCCCAGAAGCGGGCGTCCGGGGCCTGTCTTTTTATGCTCACCTGCGAATTTGTCATTGAGGCCATTTAGGCTATTAAGGTCATTTAGACAAATTTTAGGGACATTCTGTCCTTGACTTAGGTCATTTGCACCGGTAGTTTGCTCATTCTGTTCGTTATTCAACTCATTCAACCCATTATTTAGCTCTATCTTCTCATTTGGACCGTCTTTCTGCTCCGTTTGGCCGTATTTCAGCGAATGAACAAGCTTGAGCCAGTCTGGACGCTCGTTCAAGATTTCCAACAGTCGTTTCAAGACATTCAACCTTAGAGCCAAGGAATTGGGCGAAAGGTGTGCATACGAGTAGGCATGTGAGTTTTCCACCGGAAACATAAGCACATCATCCAAATTCGAGAAGTCCATGGCTCGTGAAGAAAGCCTGGATACCGGAGTGCTCCCCGTAGGCGTTGAAACCAGTGAAATTGAGTTGGTGTATGGTGGCGGCTGCAACGGGGGCGGAAGGGGGGAGTTTTGAGCCCTTTTTCGGACATTTAGTAAGGTATTGGTGTCATCCTCAGCAAAATAGAAAGATGACATGGCGGAAAAGGGTGTTTCAGGGGTGTTTCAAAGCTGTTTTGGAGGATTTTGGGGGTAAGGAAGCGCTAAAGGGATAGATTTATGTTCTGCAGGAGACCCAGAGGCCAAAAGGGAGGTTCGGGGAGATTTTGGGACCAATTTCAGAGGAATTCAGGCCAGACACAGATTCCAAGACTCTTGTATAATTAACCAACTCCTTGGAAGCAATGATTGGAGGAGTGGCGCCAAAAACGGAGGGATTGTGGGGATGAGGCTAGAAGAGCCAAGAACTCCCGAGTGAGTGGATGGATTTGGGCGTTTTTTGCACCAATGGATAGAGAAAACGGCAGGCAATCTCGTGGGCAATATTATAATGTGGTCAACTCAAGGGCCAGGCTAGTCGGTGTGAAGGCCCGTGGTTCTAGGGGTGGATTAACAGAAGGAGAGAAGATTATGCGAGGTCAGGCCGAGCGTGCGCAGTGCAATTTATCACACTAGGCATTGATCGCGCACTCTAATGACCCGCAGCTCCAGTACCTCATGTGCCTTATGCGCGCCTCCATCCTAAGCCTCTCTCTTCTACTCCGCCTCATCCCACGAAGCATTGTGGTGGTGTATATAGTGTGGCGGTGGTGTATATAATACTGTGGTCTGTATATAGTGCTGTGGTGTATATAATGGTGTATAGTGCTGTGGTGTATATAATGGTGTATAGTGTAGTAGTGTATAGCAGTAAGGTACCATTAGACTAATCACTGCTTAATCCCAATACTTCAGTATGTGTTCGTGTCAGATTAGTAGACATTGTTCTATTTCTTGGTTCGCCGAATGGGGAAATTAGGGGGAAATCTGGCAATGTGTGGTATCTATCAGTAGTGTATGTAGTACCAGTACAAGTAAGGAGAACATTCCTAAGGTTAATCTAGAGCCATCCGAATATAACAATAGAACAATGGTTTCTAATATAAGATTCCTCAACGAATTCTATATTTAAATTCTTATTTTAACTTGAAGATCGTCATTCTAATCGGATCGGATTTTGTTCTGATTCTCATCGGATCTTGTATTCTATTAGCACCATATCTCCACCTTGTCAATGTCGAAGCCACGATTTCGGTGGCAGACTTTGGCTCTGATTTCCAGAGCACGTGGGTTTTGAATGGTACCTTTTTTAGGGAGCCGAGGATTCATGCAAAGTCTAGTTGCAGCAATAAAGGTGAAAATCAAATGAGGTTTTCGGGGCGATGTTTCCAGCCTCATTTTCACCACGCAATGTGCCTGTTTCGGATATTTGACTAGACTTTGCTAGAAACGACTTTCTATAGCCGGAACTCCTGTACGCTATCGTCCAAGTCGGTGATCTGGTCAATGCTATTGACTGGCCGGGTAGGCACAAACGACCCCACCACCGGCGTATCGCCCAACCCATAAATCACCGCCGGTGTGGACGGCTGTGCAGGACCCGCCACAGGCGTACTCGAAGTCTGGTATGTGGGAGGAGAGAGGGCACTGACATCATCATATGTGGGAGGCACCTCGTCGTCCCAGGCAATCCCCAAGCCGGATCTCTCGGTGACAATTACCTTGAATTGCATCCTTAACACCCTGGCTGCACCCGTCGGCACGCCCACCTGGTTGCCCATGGCACTGTGCACGGAATTGGCAGATTTGATGGGCGTAAGACCATCGGCATACATTTTGGGGGCCTGGACGATTTCCTCCGCCACAATCACCTCAATCACGAGCACGTGACCCACGTAGATGCCCAACGTGGGGTCCACTATGTCACACGAGACATTGGCATTGTTGCGGAGGCCTTGCTGCATTTCATCGGGGGGCGAATCGCTGGACGAGGCCTTGGTGGCATTTTTCTTGATACCACTGGAACAATTGAGTGCCGAAATCTCGGCCACAAGCTCAATACTTCCTTGACCCAGGAAGTCGGACTTCCACCCCGATTTAATGTCACCATGTGCAACCACACGGAGTTCATCCACATAGAGCTCCAAGGATTCCTCATTAGATACGCTCTCATTGACCAAAGCGGCATTTTGCTCTGGGGTAGGGACTGATTCAGGTACAGCCACGGACCCGAAATCCTCTTCGAAATGCACCACCTCGTCCATGGCACGATTGGAAGGGATTTCTTCCTGCTCTTCCACGATATCCTGGTTTCCTGCATGCTCTGCCTCCACGGCTGGGCCTGGGCCCTCAGTATTGGCAACAGGTGTTTGCTGAGACGATGGGGGTCTACTGATAAACATAGACGTTTGGATAGTGGAGTAGTGCATGCCGTTGCTGCGGCTGGGCCCATCATTGGAGGAGTTCCCCGCGGATTTCTGGGCAGGAGAAGCGCCTGTTCTCAAGGATTTGTAGAGCTGACTCTTCTTCTGCGCCTCCTTAATAGCCTTTAACTTGTCGGCATGTTTGGGGCATGCATATGGAGCCACCTGGGTATGTTCCTCGAGTTTCCACAGTAGTTTGCGCATGCGCCAGCGACGGTCCTGCTTGGAGTTGACCACATGGTCCATTCGTAGCTCGATGGGGAAGTTGGACTTCGGGTACATGACACCCGGGAGCACGGCACTGGCGGTGACCTCCGTGGGAGGAAACACTCGGAGCGAGTTGCGGTCGGGACCCCTTAAGATCGACCTCAGGATGTTCAATGGGAGCACCACCTTTGTTTTCTTGCCATTGGCCTTGGCCACGGCCACCAAATCGTATTTGATGAAGGAATACGACTGAGCAGCGCCCAATTTGGCCAGCGCTGCAAGAGATCCAGGTAACAAATGGGAAAACGGGAACGCATGCAGTCCTGGGGTGAACCCATGGGGCAGGGTCAACACGTCCCACTGAGCCAAGGTTGTTTTTCTAGTGGTGCAGTCCGGACATGTATGCATGGAGCTGGAGGATACCATAAACGGTTTGGTATAGTGCACTGTCTGCACCAAGGTCAACACCACCGAGTCTATTAGTGTTTCGTCGCTGTGGACACTTTCAGCCGACGCAGACTGCACCTGGCGCAAGGAGTTGGAGTCCGAGCCAGAGCCACTGATGCTGCTCATAGAACTGTATGGAACTAAAAGGTTGGACTGGGACATTTGCAGCGAGAGCTTGTGTTCCACATCAAGAGTCAAGACGCCGGAGATGATGGACCCGGAGGATTCGTGAGCATGGCCATAGAGGGCCAAGGGAGGCGATTCCAAGTTGATTTTGAGCGATATTTTGGGTCCACTCAGCTTGGGCGACGATGATTTGGGGCTGGCCCGGTGTGTCTTGGACCCGTTTTTGTCCGAGGACTGGTGAAGAACACGAGATAAAAGTGTCATGGTCAGCACTGATTATTCTAATAATTGATGAGTTTTGGGAGATTTATGGAAAGCAGTGGAGAAAGACTGCAGACAATATGGCTTGATGATATTGGTCTTCTAGATGGTCAGTAATCGAAGTTAGAATACTAGACTTCGGTTATAGCACTGGTTATAAGCACTGGGAAAACTTTGGATATGATCCCTGTGTATATTCTAAGACAAGGCAGTTTGAGTATTCTTAGACTGACTTGACGACTTGGTCTAGGCACGGATGACTCTGGTGGATATATGTTCTGAGGGTCAATATGCAGATTCTAACTTGATACAATTTGACTTGTTCTAGACTCTGGGTTGCCACTAAAATTCTTGGATAAGAATTCCGATAGTGACTATTGATGGTAAGGGAATGTATTCAGTCAAGTCTTATGTACTTGGAGAGATTGGACAGATTAGACAAGTTGACAATCTGGATTGGACAGTAGACAATTTGACAATATTTTTTGGACAACTTGACAAAACGTATTTGGACAAATTGATTGGGGACTCAAGGATTGACGGATAGGCCCGATAAAGCAGTAACGCCGAGGAATCAGAGAAACCGGAGAAGGACCGAGGAAAGCCGAGAAAGAATCAAGGCTGGCACTGTATATAGGCTGGAACACACGCTTCTACGCTTGGATGCAGGGATCAGGACTTGTGGCGGCGTTTTGGGCGTTTTGGAGACCGCTGGAGGGTTTAGGGAATTATGGGGTTAGGTGATTTTTTTCTGCATCTGCGCGGCTTGAAATAGGTTCGGAGACGAGCGAGCGGCTGACCGCTTCTGCCGGCGAGCCACATTCGCACTGCGTTGCAACACTCATTGCGAAGGCTTTCTAAGCACTTATGCACTATGGTTTCAGTATCTGCAGCTGAAGTTGGGTGAACTGTTTATATGTAGGAACCACGTGCAATATGTAGGAAGAGCTTGTATTATATGTCGAACCTCATGCAGGCTCTGTTTCATATATGCCCCAAGACCTTCGACCTTCCACCTTCTCCAGCACCTATGTATATCAATAAATACTGGTCAACCCATTCTTAATTAGTAGCACAACCAAAAATATACAGAACTGCAGTCCTGTATAATAGCTAATAATACTATACAATACAGCCTTACTAAAGAAGCTGGTCCTGTATAGATAGGCTTGTAGTAGTAGTACAGTATAGAGCTCTTCAGTGGTGTAATGAATCATAGAGTATACTCTAGAACGTATAGTCAGTACTAGTTCTATGTACAGTACCGGTAGTTTATATTAGAAGAAATAAATACTAATAGAGCTAGACTAAGTTCAGTATAGTAGAGGATGATTGATTCGTATACTGGTGTACGGGTTTATCTGGGGGTGTACGGGGGTCTGTGGGATGTACTGAGCTCTGTGGGATGTACTGAGCTCTGGGATGTACTGAGCTCTGACCTGGAATGGTCAATGCAAAAATTTAAAGGTGACTAATAGTTCTTACAGTCTTCAATTACATGCCGTCATCAAAACTAACCATTCATAACATCAACTGGATCTGGCTTACAATGGATTTTGCACCCATTCGCGAATCCACCTCCCTACTGTTTTACGTTGTGCCTTAGCTAGTTCATAAGCTGGAACTCTTACGGAATCGTTCTCTTGTTCTCTAGTCAGCGTGGCACCTCAGCTGCCACTTCAGTTATTTGTATTCTGTTCTGTCTCTAAACTAACCCTAGGAAATCGCTATTTCCTCTCCTTAACTGAGCTGATTCGGTATCTGTAAAACCCTGTTCGATTGGCCTCTTCTTTAGTCGCAGTTTCCCTTCAGGGCCACGTCTTCCGGAGGCTTCGCCTCCTTCTGCATGTAAAAGACCACGATCTGTTTCATCTGTTCTTGCTTATATGCAGTTGCGTGAGTATGCAGTACATATGAGACGTGCGAGTCTCATATGTTCAACAATACAATGCGAACACTCGCATATGTAGGAACACCAATCTCTGGTCTTTAACAACTCTAATCAGTAAGGCACTCCAGTGATATTGTCAGCCATTTCTATTCTTATCTAAAGTTAGTTATGTTCGTAACTTCCTTCTGTCTCTAGTAAGACTGGACTGTTTCGGTGCCCTTTTAACAATGAGCAGGACCTTCCTCCTTATATAGTCCAAGCTCCGGCGTCTTCTTCATGTGACATGCGTCCACAAAGCCAACATTGCAGCCTCCCTGACTAACCCCTCATCCCTTCTGGAGTCCTCCCTTTGGAGTTTGTACCAGATAAGGGATTTGTCGAAGTCCACCTGTTTCATCTGCACCCTGCATTCTGAATCACGTGACTTGGGATTCTTCTCGAAGAGTCTGGCCTTGACTGGATCTACGGATTGACTGGAACTACCAGTGTATCTATTATTATAGTACATGTGTTAGGCTTCCAATGTATCAGAAGAGTGAGCAGTCTGGAATTGACTGAAAGGATTGGGAGGGAGTTGAAGTGGAATTGCATGATGAACCGTTGTTTCATGGATCCATTCGGTAAGATATGGTGAGTCTAAATTCCAAGATAGACCCATGGAACTTTCAGTTAGGATCCATTTTCAGATTTCAAGTATCTCCTTTTCAGATTTAAGTATCTCCAATTGTAGACCCAGTACCCAGACACTTTTGGGTATTCCCGGTAATAGTCTATACAGGATTGACCACACAATTGATGATTTGTTTATGGAAGCAATCTATCATAAAGTATGATTTTCTTGGTTAATGTGTCGATGGTTTTTATTATTACCGAATATGGAAGACGTTGGAAAGTGTAGGATGGTATAGAAGAAAAAGTGTAGGATGGTATAGAAGAAAAAAGGTCTTAGAAGTGTACAGAATTCATACCCAATATGATTTTGTCTCAAAGGTTATTGAATTTTATTGGTGAAGATTAGTAGTGAATAGTAGGCTCAGACAGTGTTAGATTATTTGGTAGAGAGGATGGGATGTAGTATGCAGTACGGCGATTATTTTTCAAGATTGTTTCAATAAAAATTACAAGTCAAATAGAAGGAGTTGAATTTTACTCCGAATCATGTTTTTGAGGTCAAAGATTTATTTGTTATTTCTGCTCATTGTGGTAATAAAAATGAGTAATGGAAGTCGATTGCGACTTATGGTGATGTCCTGTATGTAACGAGCCATTGTATAACTGAGGTTTACTCTATGGAGTAAATGTATATCTTTAGATTTATATTACTTATGATTGTTTCATGATTGTTTCATGATTGTTCAGGATTGTTTCAGGATTGTTTCATGATGTTTTTATGGATTTTCCCTGTGGTACTGAATTTACACCTCCTGGATAATTAAACTTAATTATGAGTATTGATGAAATCGCACTAATTTCCATGAGTATTTATTAAGATTATGAAAAACTGTGAATCAAAAAAAGTATGATATTTTTCGATATCCTAACATTTAATTGATCTTCATTAAATTTGGATCTAAAAACGTTTAGAAAGTGGTTCTGATTTTTAAGGTAGTTCAAACATTTCCGTTTTTGGGAGCAGTGCTCAAAACCATAAAACATGGGAAAACAACGTACGTCTTCTAGAACCTGAAAAAAAAAAAAAAAAGAAACATAAAAAAAGAAACAAAGAAAAAGATCTCCATCATTGGAATATCAAGTTATTAAATTATCAACACCATCTTTTCATCACAAGTCATTGGATAATATTCTCATAATATATTACTATGTAATGACTTTGCAGGCGCGCGACAGACGGCATTTTGCAGCAAAAAAAACCGCACCTTCTGAAAAACCTTCTGAAAAACCTTCTGAAAAACCTTCTGAATAAAGAATGGGAAACATATGCTTCTAAGAAAAAGACATAAATCTCATTTTAATACCCATACCAATCCTATACAAGCCCCATACCGAAAGATTAAAGTGGTACTACAACATTTGACAATCTCTATTCAAAAGCTGGAACAAACAAACCAAGTTGAAACATAAACACTTGGTGACCAACTCAATGATTAAAGATCACGCGATGATACGAGAGGGGTCATATTTCTAGTCAAAGTTAAAGAAATAAACTTATACTTCATATCCTTATGATTACGTTTAATTCTTCCATCTTGGGAATGTTCTCCAACATATATATCTCACTACTTCCTGTTGTTGAACAGGCGAGATGTTAAACTTCTGGTATGGGACAATATGCAGTTTTCAGATGAAACAAGAAGTGTGCTCCATAAAATCGATCCAGAGGTATTGGTCTGAAGGGTTTGAAGAATGTGGCAACAAAGAAACTATGTGGTGAGATGTGTTTTGGAGATTGAAGGAGTAACTGTGTTATGATCCAGAATGGGAAAACATACATATAAGGAACGAGATCTCCTTAAGTCTATGGGAGGTTTTACGGGAGGTGAACTTAGAGAGGGAATTTCCGGAAATAAGCTTAGAGGAAAACTTCCTGGTATTAGTTTAACAACCACAACAATAAAGAACCAAGCCAACACCCGTCCCCTTTATGGAATACCATATTTTGAACAAATTCTAGAAAAGGTTCGTCACATTTACCTTGAATGAATATTCCATTGTACTAGTAATCTAGACAGAGTATCAGCTTAAGAGATCCCTCTCAAAGGATTATTCAATAGGAACCCCTGATTTAAGCTTCAAGAAGCTTAACCTCTATTACTATTCCACCAAGACCCTCTTGACCCACCAAGACCTTCTTGACCCACCACAAGCCTACAAAGAGGAGGATAGATATAGATCTTTTCAATGCTTTACTACCAATAATCCTGATTCGATACGCAAGAATTTCTTATTGGAAACCATCTTGAAACCGTCTAAAACAGTATCAACACGGGTTTAGACGGTTTAGACGGTTTAGACGGTTTAGACGGACTAGACGGACTAGACGGTTTAGACGGTTTTAGAAGACTATTCTAAGCTTACACCCATATTACCCTGTGATTGAATAAACCATCTAATCATCTAATCGCACAAAAATTCATAGCTAGCTACGAATAAACATTATAATAGTGAGATCAAATAGTGAGATCAAATTATCTCAAATTATCATTCTTAACTGGATATTCCTTTGGAAATCACCATGTACCTTTTTTTTTTATATCTTTTTTTTTGTTATATCTTTTTTTATTGGCATTGTGGAAATATCTTATGGATCGTAGGGTACAGTCAGTCTAGTAATTGTAGACTATACTTCCACTAGGTCAGACATCTGGTGCGGTGTATAGAACCAATGGGCACGTGATCTGGTTCTCATAGTTATATCTGGCCATAAATCAGATGGAGCATGGAGGCATTCAGAGGGTTCAGTATAATGATGATAGGATGAATGGGAAGATTAGGGAGTTTAATATACAGTCTCCTATAGATACAGTCTTCTATAGATACAGTCTCCTATATATACTGTTTAGTATAGATACAGTCTCCTATAGATACAGTTTAGTATAGTGAATTATGGTATTTTGGTTCAAGTGGAATAGTGAAAATCATGCATTACTTAATCTCTAATGTCCTCCTTTAAATCACTTGGATATGGAAAATACAGTTTATCATGGATATGACAGTAGTACAGTATTACGGGTGTACGGGTGTACACACCATTGGTGCGATCTCTACTCCACTACTCCACTGTCTGATATCCTCTTTATGTAGTATGAAACAAAGTTATAAATACTTAGACTATAAAATGGATACACTATTAGATTACCAGTTTACTAGTCCATTAGACTGGTTTATTTTCTGACTACATGATTAGAGGAATATAGTACTAGAGTGTTTTGGACTATTGAGTTTATACTGCCTACACTACTAAACTGGACTACTATACTGGATTACTAGACTGGACTACTAGACTGGACTACTAAACTGGATTACTAAACTGGATTACTAAACTGGACTACTATACTGGACTACTAGACTAATATACTAAAGAGACTAGAGTATTACACTGGAAAGAATGGCTATCATATTACAGTGTTGAAATAGGTAACGTTAATTGATGATCTGCTTTTGGAGGTTTAGTCTGTGGGGATGAATATTTGGCCAGCTTGGGAAAAATGGTATACAGGATTCGTTTGATTAGCTCCCTATTGTATTTTGGACCGTCTAAATATTTCAATTTACGGTGTATTGGTGTGGTGTGATGGTCGGGGACTGCATATAGTCCATATACTCTTTAGTAATAGAATATTTGGTAGATGGATACCAGTCAATAAGTAGAAGAACTTTTTTTTTGAATGGATTGTTGGTGGTGGTGCCTATATGCAGGCACCACAATCACCTCGGAATGGTCACGTGACAAAAGTCCCCCTTCGAGTAGTGGCCCACACGTACTAGCTCAGAGTTTCCTAGGAATGCATACATGTGATGACAGTATGGAGAGTACAGAAATGTAATAAGATTTGAAAAATACTTTGTGGTGGGGAGGATGAAACGACCTAAGTCAATAGGTCGGAACTGGATATAAGCCCCGGAACAAGGTATTCCGGCCATGCACGGTCACGTGGCTTGCACATGCCAAAAAAGAACTCCCCATTACTGTCCACACATTACAATCTCATGGTTCGCTTAAGGATATGCTTATCGTGTAATTCCGATTAGTTCATCCCTATAATTTCAACTTTAAGAATGCTTGGAGAGATGAGTATTCAATCAATGTTACTATATACAGGACCTCGTCTAATATAGAATATAGTAATTAATAAGTATTTCTTGTTTGTTTCAGATATATAACCTCATTAAATGATGGATCTGCTAAAAAACTACCCAATGGTGTTATATACAGAATACAAATACAATGGTAAACAGTACCATGTATACAGGAACCACTACAACAATAGCTACAGGTCACTCACACTACCAGAAAAAAATTCACACTCTAATTCTTTTCTACTTGCATATAAGTATTCATTGTGTTCACTGTTGGAAAAGAGGAGCAGTCTAAACTAGTAGTCAGTAAATGTAATAGTCAGTAAATGTAATAATCAGTAACTGTAATAGTCAGTAAATGTAGTAGTCAGTAAATGCAGTAGTCAGTAAATGCAGTAGTCAGTAAATGTAACAGTCACCTTTAGGAGTATTTGGAGATTGGAGAGATTCACCAAAGTTTCTGGAAAAGAGACAATGACTAGAGTTTTTTCCTCGGAGCTTCCTCAGACCGATGCCGCGTTGTAAATGCCGTTCGGAAACCTCCGCAGATTTCTTATTCAAAGACTGTGCAAATTTCTTATTCAAAGACAGTTCAAATTTCTTATAAAAGACTCTGTGCAAATTTCTTATTCAAAGCCTCTGTGCAAATTTCTTATGAATGACTCTGTGCATATTCCTTGTTGAATGCTTATTCTGAACCGTTTGTTTCATCTGGATCCTGCATCCTGAACCAGCCGAGGTGTGTACACTTGGCCTGTTCAACAGGACTATCATATCTGTCTCTTAACCTCTTGGTTATGATCTTAGTAAAAGTATAAAGTAGTAGATCAGTATAAAATCGCATCGGCTATTTCCCGCACTCAAAGACAATGCAAATCCATAAGCCATTATAACAAGGCAGCATATAAATAGTACCAAGAAATATACCAAAAACCTTTGTGCTAATCTCAACGTACTTATACAATGAGATTTTGAATCTGACTATTGATGAAAAGGAACTCCACCATGCAGGATCAAAGTAAAAGTAGATCTAAGAACAATGGGATTGAATGGGGCGCTGCTGTAAATCCCGTTGAACGGGTGGGACTCAATCAACATGTCACTGCACATAACGTACGGCCAAATATAACATGTTGACAATGTTTTCTTACAACATTGTTGCAAGGCAGTGTTGTGTAGTTCTTGTCCAACTGTGGTCCACGTGTTATCTAAAGGAGTAGATCTTATGAGAGGAAATGACGAGTTCCTAGTATTAGTTTCGAGACACCCCCAAATAAAAATCATGGAGATGATCACTAAAGTCCCACAGTCAATAAAGTCATTGGAAAGAAACGAGGTTACTGTTGTAACTTACGCCTAGGTGATGTCAATGCGCAACCGATTCCGGGGTGTAACGTTTGTGTGCACATCACGCTGCAAATCCTGGGCGCACTATAAAAGGACCCTTCCGCCCGCTAAAAGATTTGGGGAAAAATAATCTCCTTAGCTTATCATCCAATAACTAGTGTTCTTTATTTTAGAAATGAATCCACATTAAAAGAACCAACATTAAAAGAACCAGCATTCGAAGAAACATTGAATATGAAGGCAACATTAACATAATCAATCAAGTGTCTTCAAATGACTGCATTTCCCAAATATCCTTGTTAGTGTACTTACCATTGATCATGATGGCAGTATCAAGTTCCTCCCTTGATTATTTGTGTGGGTGATTTGTACTTGTTTTGAACGCTGCTTGAATTCTCGAAAGGATCGCTTGAAGAAGTTATACATTTGCTGGTGGTGAATGGGGGTTCTCGGGTAACGTTTACGTGCAGTACTTTTTAAAAATAGAAGTACAAATGATTCCAGATCCAGTCCACTCGCTATCAATATGAAAGAACGCACATACACGCCTTACCCATGGCGCCAGCCCAGAGGCCAAGAAGTCATGTGACCTGATGATTAGTCATCCAATGGAGGAGAAGCTGCTAGCCGGAAATTTCGATGCCAAAACAATGAGGAAAATGACTCAAATGGGTTGGCGAACACTGCACTGAGCCTCGAAATGATGGTGGTTATTTCCTAAACAATAGGCCGCGCCTCCATCTGGGCCATGTACTTCCGAGAAAAGACATGCCGGTGACCGATATACAGGAATCCTACATATGTGTATTGCGGCCCCATTCTTGAAGCCTTTTACAATTGTTTTGAAAATGCAAGATTCAGAAGAAACCGGTTTTTTGGGTTCCGATGGTTTTCTTGGCAGTCACATATAAAGTGCCCTGTTTTTCTTCTTTCAAAGCACAGTAAAACGCATGACTTCATTCAAACTCATCTTTGCCTCTCTTGTCGCCGCCACTGCGTGGGCTGAAGTCCATCCAATGGGCTTCTTTGCCAAAATCAATGATGATTACAAGCCGATCATTTACGTCAATAAGACTGTAAATGGCCAGGTCGTTCTTCCTTTTACTGTGGGATTTCCGCTGATTCCTCCTACCGAGATCACCATAAAAGACAATCATGCTTTTGGTAAACTTTTTTCGGAAAATGTGCCTGTATCTATTAACGATGGCAAACTTGCTTTCGTTCCGAAGGGCAAGGCGATTGATTTAAACGTTGAAAAAGATTTGCTGGTTGAAACCAACGAAAAACTTTGCTCGCTTGCATTCTTGGGAAGCGAAATTAATATAGCAGAAGGAGAAAATATTAATGACTGCAAAGACGTGAAACTCTACCTCATGCCTTTCGACAAGAAAGATAACTTGCCCATTTTATCTCAAGAACCTGAAAAAACTGAAACTGTTGATCCAATTAAATCTAAGAAACCAATGGCTGAGTCTAAGGAAACAGTTAAGCCTGAACACGAAACGCTGGTGACACCTGTCTCCAAGATGAATGACCCCAAGACTCGGAGCAATGATGCTACCATTACTTCCAGCAGCGCATCTGAATCAAGCCTTGAGATCTCTCAATCGAAATTGGTCCCTTCGGAATCAAAGAACGAGACCTCTTCTGTCACCAATGTGTCCGTGACTTCATCGGAATCCAACAACCTGGTCTCCCACTCAACATCATCAACCTTGGAATCCTCTGAAACCCACATGGCAGATGAGGGTGAGGGAGAAAAAATCCTGCTTGCAGACGGCGTCAATGTCAAAAACGGCACTTATCCAGGAACTCCAAACATGAACGGGTCTGCCCAATCTTTGACATCTGCTACCGCACCGGGAGCCAATTCGACCACTTGCTTGAAGTGCAAGTCTCAGGCCACTGTATGGAAGAAGTACACCGACTACACCACTTACTGTCCAGAAAAAACTACCGTGACAATCACCGTGTGTGACGAGGCATGCCACCCATCCACCGTGACTGTAAGTACTGCTACCACCTTGACCATTACTGGTGTTTGCATTGTTCCCGAAACCGTGGTTGGAGCCACACCAACCAGCGGTGCCGAGATTTCGAGAGACTCGGTTGCTTCTGAAAGTCCTGCAAAGGAAACCGACTCTGTCTCCAAGCCAAACGGGGAAGCTTCTAAATCTAACGAGGAAGCTTCTAAGTCTAACGAGGAAGCTTCTAAGTCAAACGGGGAAGCTTCTAAGTCAAACGGGGAAGCTTCTAAGCCAAGCCTGGCAACCGCCCCCAAGCCAACGGCTGACAAGGCTGGAAACCAGATTGATAACAAGGCTGGAAACAAGACTGGCAGCCTTAGTTCTACCGTTAGCAGTGTCCAGCCAAGTCTTACTCCATTCGATAATGCAGCCTCCAGGAATGCCATTGGTGGATGTATCCTCGGATTCGTTGCTTTGTTGTTATAGTCGGCTATGACTTGATTTTTGCAATCTTTTTTTTCGACTGAGAATCTCTTGCCTCGCCTGTGCTTGTTTCAGTGTAGACAAGACGGTGGTGCCTTTAGAAAGAGATAACTCAATAAGTCATGCTTAAGTTGCATTCTTTAATTGTGCAACATTACCTAATATGAATAATAAAACTCAAGCTTGAAATACCATTAGTTCATATAAAAGGATCTAACAGGGTGGAGTATGGAAGTAATACAGTAGCTGGTGTAGCTGGAGTATGATCGCCGGCCTGCATACAACGCCCGTGTGACGTACACTCCTGTTTACCAGAAACGAGTAGAAGTCGTCACCAAGTGTAAGCTCCTGCAGTCAGTAGTCAGTTTGATATCCTGGATATAAGATAGAAACAGGGCTAGAACATGGGATTTTCCCCGATATATAAGTAGTATGGCCTATCCAGACAGTCACAGTTGTAGCTGGAGTGAATGTAGTAGTCATCATAGTCATAATAGTAGTAGTCTCCGAGTCATAGAAATCTCCCAAGGTCAAGGCCATGTATTTGATAGTAGGTCATACCTTATAATGGTAACATGACCCTATAGTAAGTCATCAGTAGTAGGTATGGTATGTGGATGTGGTATATGGAAAACTCGGGCAGTAACCAATGAAAGTTTTAGAATCCCAGCTACCCAAAAGAAACCTTTTAATTTGGACTCTGAACCAGGTTCGGAAAAATAAAATAGGGAACCGACTTCACATCCATGAAATGTTGCCCTCCTTCCCATTTTCTCCATTCTCCATTCTCCATTTTGTCCATCTCCATTATTCATTAACCATTTTGTCCATTTTGTCCATTCCCTCCATTAACCATTTTGTCCATTCCCTCCATTGTTCATTCGATCCATCCCATTCTCTCCATTTTCTTTATTCTCTCCATCTATTTTCTCCATTAACCATTAACCATTAACCATTAACCATTAACCATTAACCATTAACCATTAACCATTCTCTCCATTCTCTCCATTCTCTCCATTCTCTCCATTCTCTCCATTCTCTCCATTCTCTCCATTCCCTCCATTCTCTTCATTCTCTCTATTAACCACTTTCTTCATCCCATTTTCTCCATTCCCTTCTTCCATCTCCATCCATTTTCTCCATTAACCATTATTCATTTTCTCCATTCTCTCCATCTATTTTCTCTATTCTCTCCATCCATTCCCTCCATCTATTCTCTCCATTAACCATTATTCATTATTCATTAACCATTATTCATTCTCCATTCTCCATTATTCATTATTCATTCTCTCCATTGTTCATTCTATCCATCCCATTTTGTCCATTAACCATTTTGTCCATTCTCCATTCTGTCCATTCTCCATTTTGTCCATTTTCTTCATCCCATTTTGTCCATTCTCCATTCTCCATTCTCCATTCTCCATTCTCCATTCTCCATTCTCCATTCTCCATTCTCCATCTCAATTATCCTTTTCTCCCCTTTCTAAGATTTTCTCTCTTATCTTGTTTTGGTTGTGGAGGCCTGGTCCATGGGAATTTACACCACACATTGTAGTCTCCAGCTTGGCTCTTGTCAGTATAAATAGAGAATGCATTTGATAGAAAAGAATAGGACCAGTTCTATTTTCTTGTTCTTGTTTTGTTATTTTCTTTCCTATTTAAGCTTTTGCAGTGGTGGGTTGAAAAAGAAAGACGGTGAAATGAAGGGGGGAGGTCCGGTATTTATAGACTTCGCATTTTGCCACTCCACAATGAAAATGGCTGCGAATGCGGGTATGCTCTGTTTCTGGTCGGCACTATGAAAGAGGTACTGGTGTACTAGATTAACTTGGATTTCAATAAATTAAATGCTGTTGGATTTCAATAAATTAAATGCTGCTGGATTTCAATAAATTAAATAGTGTTGGATTCTGGGAATCC
This sequence comes from Metschnikowia kamakouana, assembly GCA_002374535.1. Taxonomy (NCBI): domain Eukaryota; kingdom Fungi; phylum Ascomycota; class Pichiomycetes; order Serinales; family Metschnikowiaceae; genus Metschnikowia; species Metschnikowia kamakouana. The sequence continues at coordinate 840,471 of NKZX01000824.1, forward strand.
AATGTTTGGTCATCACTGGGAGTGTCAGCGAAGGCCATCACGTGATCCCTCACGTGCGGCTCACATGATCTCTCACGTGCGGCTCACATGACCCTATGTTCACCTCCACCCACTGCGTATACTCATCTTCATGGTTCACCACGTCATTCTAGACAATGGGTCGTACTCCATCAAGGCCGGCTACGCCTCGCAGGAGAAGCCGCTAGTGGTGCAGAACGCCCTTGCCAAAGCAAAAGACTCCGCCATCTACATCGGTAACGACTACCTCTCGCACACCAACCTCTACTCCGGTATCAACTTCCGTCGCCCACACGAACAAGGCCACCTCATTCTGTGGGAGACCCAGAAACCCATCTGGGACTATACCTTGGACCGGCTCCTGCCCAAAAAGGAATTCGATCCGCTGGAGGTGCACTTGACCCTCACCGAGTCGCCGTTCCAGCTCCCCCAGCTTTCCATGAACACCGATTTGATAGTATTTGAAGAGTATGGTTTTAGCCAATACTATCGGTGCATTCCTCTGTCGCTAGTGCCCTGGACAAATACCCCCAAACCGAGTGACTTCTCCTTGGTCGTGGACTGTGGATTCAGTGCTACCCTTATAGTTCCCGTCCTATACCAACGTCCGTATTGGAAAGGCGTCCGCAAATTGCCTATTGGGGGTAAGCACTTCAACGGGCTCCTCAAGGAATTGATCTCGTTTCGCCACTATGACGTGTCCGATGAGCCAATTCTCATTAACACCGTCAAGGAACAAACCATGTACATTGCCCCGGATTTCGAAGAGGCCCTCAAGAACAAGCTCCTGGCCAAGTGTGAGTTTGTATTGCCGGATTTCAAAACCACAATGACGGGTTACGTCAAAAAAGATGGGGCCAAGCTTGGGCTGGATTCCCAGTCCATCCAGTTATTCGACGAGCGTTTTTCCATCCCGGAATCGCTTTTCCGCCCGGAAATCATGTTGGACAACAACACATACTCCAAGAACTCGGTGGTTCAGAATGCAAACTTCAAGAATATCATTGATCTCATTGTCGATGCCATCATGGCGTGTCCGGAAGTGCTGAGGCCCCTTTTGCTGGCCAACATCAACTTGGTGGGAGGTACAGCCAAACTAGCCAATTTTGAGCTGAGGCTAGTCCACGATTTGGATAAGGAGTTGCCCACAAACTGGGAGGTCAAGGTTCGTGAACAACCTCATGAATTGGACATGGCTGCTTGGTTTGGTGGGCAGCAATTGGTCAACGAGGATATTTTGAAGGAAATCACCATCTCGAAGCAGGACTTCTTTGAGCACGGCGCCAACTGGTGCCAGAAACAATTTGGCTTTCAGAACGTCTAGCGTCCAACTCTGAATATTGTTCAATTGATGGATTGTGAAGACTCGGGCTGTTCCATTGAATATACAGTCCTGTTCACACCAAAAAGTCTAGCCATCGAAACTCCAAAGGTGCTGGTACTGGGATTGGATTGGGTCTTTTCAAACGTCAATAGACCGTCATTTTTCTCAACTGGTTCTTAACTTTCCCTTCCTGTTCAGTCAACTGGATCTGGTCCCAAATGTGAATAGAATATTGGTTTTTCTAGTCTCAATTAATAGAAAATAGACCATTTTGATCCGATGATAAGACTTTTTCTCTTTGCTGAAAGACTGATCTGAGAGAGCAAAGCTTGGAATGGCCTAACTGGTTAAGAAAGGTGGTTTGGCCAAAATCATTCTCGGAAGATGTAATATTGTAGTGTATTCCAAGCACCTTCTAAACTTCTCGATTCAAGCTTGCTTGAATTTGTTTAGTAACTTAATTCTAGCATCTCTGAAAGCGAAAATTCAAGTGGTGTATTTCAATTGGATCTATGTGAGATGCTTGTTTCAATGTCCTGTTTTATGATAATAAACGGTCTGGTTTCCGGTCGTAGTTGACTGAAACCTGGTATCAACGTTAATAGAATGTTTGTTTCAATGTCTGACTCTTGATGGATGCAGTGGCTGGCCGATTGTCTGAAATGGCTATTAATAGACTTGGATAAGGTGGTTATAGGTCAAGTACCTGCTTAAGATCAACCAACCGTATCGAAACCATACCATCTGCGAAAAGTGTCCGTAAGCCATTGCAGAGTAGGCCAAACTCAACATGTTCAAATCAGAGTAGAACTTGATGGAGTTCTTTTCAAGATGATTAGGAAAGAAACTAATGTTGACACCCACTTTCAAAATATTCTTCAATACCGCCTTGGATATGTACCCTATAAGAAGTTCGATATTGGTCAACAACGTAAACGAGTACTTTTCCAAGAACCCTAGCGACTTCAAAACATAGAGGTGTCTGGATGCCCTTTTTTTGTAGGCCGTGAAGAAGTGCTTGCAGCCGTGGTATAGCGATATATGGTTGGGGTGGTTGGATACACCGTTTTCGTCAAAAGTGATCACCACGTAATTTTCATTTGTAGGCTTGATTACCCGGTTGAGCGATGCTGCCACGTGTTGAGGATCCCACTGGACGTCCATACTATCTTCATAACCATCGAGAATGATCACCTCCTCCACAGGCAAGATTTTGGCCAGGGTTTTGAGCTCGTGTGACCGAACTTCCCCGAAGGAAGGGTCCACTGCATCGCCATGGGTGAAACAAATGATTTTCAACCGGTTATTGTATTTGGATTTGCCCAATTCGATCAAGGACGGAGCAAAAAACATCACTTCGTCGTCCGGGTGGCCAATCACATAGTAAATATCGGAATTGGTGATGTGGATATCCGAGGGGGTCGTCAAGGAGTTGTATGGGTAGACATGGGACTCGAATTTAGAGTTGATAATCTGGGACTCCGAGTACTTGCTGATGGTTTGGGGTATCACGGTGGTAAGCAAAATCCAGAGAAGAAACGAGCCCACGAACAAATTTTTGAGCGCCCTAGGAACAGCGAAAATCATGAGTTTCAGATTAGGTTGGGGTCAGAATCGAAGCTGGGTTTGGTTATGAGTGGTGTGTGGTGTATGGGTGTGAATGTTGGTGCACGGGTGTGTGTATTTTGAGTCCACGATTTTTGGGGGGAGGTCGCGGCACTTTTTTAAATAAAGTGGATGTTTCACATTTGAAACATGAGGTACATGATTCTTGCCACAAAGACAGAAAAGGTAATGATCTTGCGTCAAGCTTTAATTTGCCACTGTATTCCTTTTTGTGTACATCTCCTATCCTGAGGGGTATAAATATGGGTCATTCCCACCATAAATTGTAGTCTCATATTCCACAATGCTGCAAAAACACCAAATCTTAAAAGAACGGTTCCGTGATCCAATCAAGATTTAGTCATAGAATCAAGGACTTTCATACAGTTGTAATTTTAATTGCTTCAGATTTTGTTATAATTTACAGCATGGCATATTTCAACAGCAGTCAAGTTGGTTTCCATACAGTTGCTGGAGGAAGCGCTTAGAACCAGTTTGATCAGATCTTTACCTAAGCAAGAATCAATTGATAGCCAGGGTTGAAACAGGATCCATTTCTCAAATCGGGAGAAGCTTATTTCCACTAGAACGTATTAGAACAAGATTTATTTCGTGGATCACACTAAGGTAAAGTTTCTGGTCTCTAATACATTCAGATGAAGACTTTGGCCCGAATATGGAACTCTGAACTTTATTCAATCTCGTGTTTAATCCTTGACTAACCACAGCTCAAACCTGAGTTACACAAGTTCACTTTTCACTTGCTTCGATCAGTTTACCCATTCCTCCAAAATCCTACCTCAATATTGTCCTTCCTTTTCAGCAACCGTTACATCCTCCAAGGTGTGACTTTATGCAACCATGCATTATAATTATCGTCTTAATATCCAACCTCCCATGTTAAAACAATAGCATCCTAGTTTATTTCGAATACCAGTTGCATATACGCCAATTCCGTTTCACTTCTATATCAACACGTGGCTCTACCTTCTACAAACCATGACCTTGCTGTTTCAAATTATACCCCTTACAGTTTCAGTTCCAAATCAAGTCACGCCATCAAATTTTGAGAACCAATCAGACACGAAGAAATAACGAGCAGATTTCCCCGCGTCGATTTCAGAGAGAATCTAATCGCGTGACAGAGGTCATGGTATCGCTGAGTGCATCGAGGCTGCAGCAGATTCCGCATAACATTGCCCATAACGGTTGAGAGCGGCCCCGATTTGTTTTCACGCGGGCCTGATTTGGAAGTTATCAGTCGCATATACGCACTAAATTTCAAAGCGAGAGATTTTGACTACAGCGGCTAAAAGCTCACGGCCCGCATCATGTCGATTCCCTCGACCTGCATTACGTCAATTTTTCATCTTGCTACACAAAAAAGTGGCCCCGAGTTTCACAGTGAACTGGAAATGGATGTTGATTTCAGTGCTAGAAGGCAAAAAATTAGACTTTGAATGATCTCAAGGCTTATACAGCTGAATAGGGAAAGCTGAATTGTGGTGGTAATAGCCAGGAATCTTTGGGGGCAGTTGCATTTTGGGCCAGTTGCATTTTGGGCCAGTGCATCTCGAGCCCTGGTCTGGCATGCACTCCGCGGCAATGCCGCCCGATGTGTATTGGCTACGACAAACTCGAGGGACCGATAAGACGAAAAGCCACATTCTCTGCAGGACCTTTTTGATGTGTGGCAATGCTGACTGTGTAAACCAGGCATGCAAAATGCAAGCATTGTGAGTTTCATGCAATGCAAATATCCAGATGGCAACGGAGCCACGAAAGTGTTGGACCATAAATAGGAGCGGGATTTCCCATATTGTCCGCTTCTCCTTTCAACTCTCAACTCAACCACTTTCCAGTGTCTTTTGTTACATCACTTTAAGTTTCAATTGCACCGTTGAAAGATGAAGTTGTCTCTCGTTTCTATGGCTACGTTGGTGGCCTCAGTGTTGGCACATCCTTTGGAGAAAAAAGTCAAGCCGGTTGAAGATGCTCCAGTCTCGTCTGGTGGCGATTTGGAAGTGGCGTACGGCAAGCTTTCTGAAATCATTGAGCCCAAGGTGTTCATCATCAGTATGTTCCTGTTTGAAGCTGCCCCATGGGTGGACTACTTGGACTACAAGCACAACGTCACCATTCCTGGGTTGTCCCCCGAGTATCCCCACATCAAGTGTACACTGAACTACTCGATCTGTGGTTTGACCACTGGAGAAGGAGAAATCAACGCTGCCTCGTCCATTACCGCTTTGGGATTGTCGCCCTTGTTCGATCTTAGCCACACCTACTTTTTGATTTCTGGAATTGCAGGAGGTGAGCCCAACTACACCACCATGGGTTCGGTGACCATGCCAAAGTATGCCGTGCAGGTTGCCTTGGAGTACCAAGCCGCATACGAAGATTATCATTCCACCCACGCCAACTGGACCACCGGCTACTGGGCTTACAGCAGCAAAGACCCATGGACTTATGCCGGAAACGTTTACGGAACCGAGGTGTTTGAGCTTAACGAGAAGTTGAGAGACAAGGCCGCCAAGTTGGCTGGCACCGCTGCGCTTCAAAACGGAACCGAGGGCAATATCGCCAACAGAAAATTGTACTCGGAAAAAGCAGCACGAGCCTTGCCTTCGGTGGTCAAGTGTGACACTTTAACCTCGGACAATTACTTCACCGGAAAGACTTTGGGCGATTACTTTGGCTACTACGCCAAGATGATGAGCAATGGCTCGGCCACGTACTGTTCCACAGCACAGGAGGACAATGCATCTTTGGAGGCATTCACTAGATTGCACACGCATGGGCTTGCCGACTTCAACCGTGTGGTGATTATGAGATCCATTTCTGACTTTTCCAGGCCTCCTCCTTCCAAGGCAAACGATACTGTGGCTTGGTTCATTAACCCAGACAACGGTGGAGCAGATTTGGCCTTTGACAACTTGCCTCTTGCAGGTATGCCATTTGTGGAAGACGTGTTGAAGAACTGGGAACATGTTTACTATAACGCAACCGGTTTGGAGCCAGAGAACTACACTGGCGATATTCTCAATACCTTGGGTGGAACTCCTGACTTTGGAAAGGACTCGTTCATTGTGGCCTAAACGTCCAACCCGCCTTTACCCGTTTGACGTTCCAGTTTGACGTTGCACATTTCGTTTTCTCTCGTTATTCACTTTTTTTACTTTCGATGCTGGCCATGATACCACCCTTCGGGACCCGCCAGATACCTTTTATCCATTCTTCAAGTCATTTTCTTTTCAAGTGTAACCCAGCAAGTTGCAAGTGCTAAGCACTGTTATCAAGTGATGTGTAAGAGTATGTTATCGTATAGACTATATTCTTTGATAACAACTCATAGCCTCTTTAAATAAAATTTCTTTTGATTGGCACATCTAGAATGTTCAGATTCATTTGGTTCAATATCAAGATAAGAAGATTATCCCGACTGTGCCACTGTATGCACTCCGTGTCTTAACTGCGCTTCTTCATGAAGGTGTAGCCAGAAGACCACCTGAGATCCAAGAATGTCTTATCTTTGTCGAAGCCAAGTTCGCTTTCACAGTACGCAATGAACTTGTCGGTGAACTGCTGGCCTTTCCCCGTGCTCTCCTGGAAGTTGTGGTAGGCACTGAACGTGGTGAGGTACTTGGTGTACTCGGCCAACGAGACGTTTTGCTTGGCGAGCTGGAGATGGTCGGACTCTTTGGGGCTGGGGTTTTCTGTGGGATCGTACTTGCGGATCTTGACGTCTTCAAAGAGATCACTGGGGATTTTGGCATCCACCTCCTTCAAAAAGTCCCGCAAGATGCCTCTTCCGGGCTGCTCCCAATGGGGACCCAAAAAGGAGGGGTCCTTGTACACCAAGGAGTCGTATAAAGACATGAATTTGGAAACGACTTCCGCTTTGGTAAGCTCCTGTGTGCAGGGGCCACTGATTCCCACCACCAAAGGATCCACGTAGTACCAGTAGGCCAAGGTAGCTCCTGGCTTCAACTGCTTGTGTGCAGTGCGGAAGAAATGGTCATAATCCTTAAACCAATGAATGCATTCGGCTGCCGTGATCAAGTCGAACTTCTCTGCGGGCGCCTGGAAGTCTTCAACGGCCGAAACGAAGAAATCAATTCTGGACTCGTCGGAAATGCCCATTTGCAGGAGCCGATCCGCCTTTAGTTCGGAGGCGGTCTTGATCATTTCCGGCGACAAGTCCAAGCCCTTGACGTTCTGGGAAAAGTTCAAAAGGGGAAATGTGGCGGCGCCAGTGCCACACCCAAGGTCAATGGTATTCTGCACGTGCAGTTTCCCGGTGTACTCCACAAGCGTCTGGTAGAAGGACAGGGGGTACTGGGGGCGGAACGAGTTGTAGTTGAGCGATTTGAATCCAGATTTGGCAAACGTCGACATTCTAATGAAGAGGTTAATGGGGTCTGAATCGAAATGGCTGTAAAACTGTGGCGTCTGTGGCGTCTGATTGGCTGTAATGGCTGTAATGGCTGTAACAACTGATTGGTGTATAAAGGGTTAATTGACTTCAATGGTAATCAGTATAGCTCCGGATTTTATTTCTATCAATCTGATTGGCTGAAGAATTGTTATTGTCGATGCTGTAAATCTGTAGTATGGTGAAGCTGAATAATGGCTGTAAAACAAATGGTGGGGAAGCGCGCTTTATATGTCGAGGCGACGTGGTTATCTGCAGGACACCCCACCTGCGTGACTTAGTCCGAGCCTCGAGCCTCGAGCCCCGAGCCCCGAGAACCGTCCAATATGTATATTGATATGCAGGATTAGGCTTAGAGATCCACGTCTAATTTTGAGCCATCAACGTTCATTAGCTCATATCTCTATACTCTCCCAAGTCCTACCCAGCAAACCTATGGCGGGAGAATGGATTGTAGTTATGTTCAACGAGACCTGCATATAGTGCAGACGGTCCAGAAACCCGTACACCAAAAACTAAATTCCTCTTAAATTTCAAAATCTTCGTAATTCATTATTGCTATTAAGTGCCCCAGTTATACATATCGTCTGCAGTTCCAAAAGATGAAAAAGGCTCTTCGCTGGAGTCCTTCAAAAAAGGCACCAAGCCCAAAGACCCATCGGTGACGAAATCATTGACCATGAGGTCCTGTGTGTAGTTCATTTCAAAGGGGTCGAAGTCGAGAATCGTGCTAATGTTTTCAGATGTGTCGGATACCAGAGTTGGGGCAGTAACGTCGGGGGAGTCTTGTGCATCGTAAGTAGGCCATCTTTGCGCGCCAACTGCAGCCGCTTGCATTTGCGCATGCAGCTGCCCCGATGCCATCTCTCCCCACAGCCAGTTCCCTGGCGGCACATTATTGCTAAGGGGCACCTCCCTAGATGGCACTGCACGTGAGAGGTGTGCTGTGGCGGCCTTTTTCCGCAACGTATTGCTTGGTTTCATGAGGTTTACGCCTAGAATGCTCAAAACCAGGTATTCTAGGAGCACTGCAGAGTTCACCGTCAAGCTGCCACGCCGAAAATCGGTGCTGCTTTTGCTCTTGAAGATAGAAATAGTATCGAGCAAAAGTTGCTTCAGGTTTTGGTGCAAGGGCCCGTTTTTTATGTAGTCCAAGGACCCTCGGGCCACCAAAAGCGCAAATCGGGCATGTTCTTGCAGGATGTTGAGTGGAAGCGGAAACAGAAGCGACGTCTCGACCGCATGCTTCAATAACTTCAAAAGTTGAGCCAGGGATTGTTGAATCAGTGACATACTGGCCACCACAGAGGACACATCGTGCTGTTTCAAGGAAATTTGTTCCTTCATGGACATACCCACGTTATGGTGGTAGCCGTATTTGGATATAATGGGCAAAAAGATCAAAATTTTGGCGTGGTAGAAGAGAAACACGCAAAGTTTTTGGTGCTTGGATAAGAGCGCCAAGTTGCATTCCTCGCCTGCAGGTGCGTCTGCGGGTGGCTGCAAAAATCCATGAGTATCTGTTTCAAATCGGATATTAGGGGGTAAGTCACGGCGCCAGCAGTCAAGCAGTCTTTCTTTCTCGAATGCTTTATTCAGCACATCGTCATAGTCGCCCAGCCGGGAGAAAATCGAATCCAAAATGCTGCCTAAAACCTTGCAGTATTGCATATAGGCGAGCGCCGCAGCGCTCACGCGTCCAAAGATGGTTAACCTGGTGTTATTAACAATCAAGATGTTCTCGTTAGCTCCACCCACATCGTCTTCCTCATTAGGGTTGCGGCTGGCAAATGGCATGGCGCACTCGATTTCGTAATCCTTGAGAAGCCGCGGCACACCAAGGCTAAGCGAGCAGAATGCGTCCAAAGAGTAAATGCACCAGAATAAGATGCGTCGCTCTCCCTGTAAGAAGCCCTGCACGTGGCGATCTGCGGTGTGATGCGCACCTAGCACGGCAGCAGGACATCGGTGCATTCTAAGTTGCTGGGCCATGGATATAACGCGGCCGCGTAACTCGTAGCACGTGATATAGTCTCCGTTGGCTAAAAAGTACTGCAAGGATAACGCCAAGATCTGCAACGACTGCACAGAGCAGTACTTGGTGAGAATGCAGTTGGGCTTGATGAACTCCTGCACCAACCGGTGGTAACGCTGGAGCATGGAATCGAGCGGCGGCTCTGTGCAGGACATCAACGCTAGCGCCAACATCAACACCAATATCGCCCCTAACTTCTCCACCAGCTCACACGACACGTCTAGCGTCTCGCTAGTGTAGCCAGTTTCTAGGATCTGCCAAATTCCCACGCAATTCCGCAAAAACGCGTTTTTGTTCACGATAGGACACACATCTCCCCAGTTTCGGAAGTATTCTGTCAATAACGTCTGCCGAAAAGAAGCAGAGGGTAAGCCCAAGAGCCCAAGAAACTCCACCACCTGATTCAGCAGCAATTTGGGTTCTGTGGGGTCCAAGAGGAGCGCTGTAAGACGCACGTGGATAGTATGGTGTTTTTCGTCGTATACAGGCTCTTTTTTCGCCGTTTTCAACGATGCTATGGCATTGGCCGTGACCCTTGCTGCCGTGGACCTGTAGCCGTACACCTGGCAGATTTTGGCGAGCAAAGTCGGCACAAAAAGCGTCTCCTCGGTGGATCTGGGGATAGATGCGGCCACCAACTCCGTGAGAAGCTGTTGTTTGCTCTCCTCGTCCATGGCAGGAGCAGAGCCATTCTGGGGCGTTTTGGAGTGGGCTAAGCCTTGAATATTTCGTTTTTTCTGCATTTGTTCGATGGCCGTGGCTGCAGCAAAGGCCCCCGGAGCTGGATTGACGCTTCCGGTGTTGGAGAAGTCAAAACTGACTTCATTCTTGATGCTGAGTAAGCTACTGGAGTCGTTGTCGTCGCTAAGCACGGATCCGGCAATAGATAGGTTGTCTGCGTTATATACACTCCCGGCAAGGGATACCGGTCGTTCATGGACGGAATTGAAGCCCGGAGTGACGCAGCAAGGGCACCCATCATCATGCGTATGGGATTGTGGAGTTGAGTAAGGGTTCAGGAGGTCAGGGCCGGAGGCAGAAGAGTGGGCGGATTGAGAAGTGGTCTCTCGACGCATCAGAGCCGCTCCGCCCGCATGTGCATCATGCAGCAACTGCAGTTCTCGGAGCGACAACAAGCCTTGCAATTTGTTGTTTTCGTTCTCTAACGCCCGGACCCGCTCTTCCAACGTCTCTGTGTACCCCTTGGGAAACGAGCGCCGCGAGAGCTTATCAGAAACGATGCATTTCAAGCCTGCAGCTGCACATGCAGAACAAGCCGGGAGTTTCCCGTCACACTTGGACTTTTTAACTCGACATCGATCACACGCCTGAGCAGAGCGTTCCACCGCCAGCCCAGGAGCCTTTATGGTCTTTTTGGTGGTGGCTTTGGGGGTGGTTTTGGGGGTGGTTTTCCCATTCTTGGGCAGTTCCTCAAGCGCCGGAGAAAGACCACCTAATTCAGTATCCTCCATCTTAACAGAGATGTCACGAGAGGACATCTTTGCTAGGGGGCTTGGAACGAAGGGGAAGAGAGATTTGGCGGAGTGGGAAGTGGGAAATGGTGGAGAAGTAAGCATCTCACATGTGAGTCACGAGACTGTTGAGACGGACTGCACACAGCGCGGCCGCGCGGGCCATATGCACTCCGCATCAGAGATCTTTCATCTCCACCCTCCACTCCACACCCTCCACTCCACTCCATTCTACTCCACACTAATCAGAAAATCTGTCACTGTGTGATCCTGGATCCTAGTCATCCTGCATATTCCGCCCAGGGCCCAAACCGTAATTTTCATTTGGTGTGAGTCGATGGATGACGCATGGTAGAATCTTAGTATTCCTATTTTCAGAATACGTCCCGGAACAAGAAGCTAATTGGTTGCAGACGAGTATAGATACTCCATGGGTATAGGATTCGAAGAGCTAGAACGATAAGGCAAAATTAGACGGAGACTGTGGACAGAAGACAGAAGACTGTTCAATAGTATTAGACACTAGACAGAATCAGACACTAGACAGGATAAGACACTAGACAGGATAAGACACTGGGCAGAATTAGACTTAGACAAAATTAGACAGAATTAGACGTAGACAAAATTAGACGTAGACACTATTAGACATTAGACAGAATTAGACAGAATTAGACGTAGACAAAATTAGACAGGCCCTCTACGGAAACTATTTGAGCTGAACAAAGACCAGACTATCATTTTTGAACATGAGCAGGGTCAAAAATCATCCATACGTCCCCAACATCCAGTTTCATTCATGTATACTACTAAACTACTACCCTATATGCCGTACAGAACACCCAAATGGGCTCCAGACTAATGCAGAAGAATTGAATCTGACGTATATGGAATGTGTGTGTGGTTTAGTGTGATACATTTTGGGTCGTGCGATGTTCATAATTGCACTGGAGACCATAATATTGGTCGTGCCATACTCATAAATAGACTAGCCTGGTCGTGCGGTGTCCATAATTGGTCTAATGAACACAAGATCTATATCTACTGTGCGTCAATAAGTCTAAAGATAACACTGTTGGAGTGAGTTTTAGTAGTGACATGTGGAGGCGAAAGCGTGCATGGAAAGTGCGCATCTCTCCATGCACCTCAACTCCATGACATGAGCAAGCGGCTTCTTTCGCCCGTTCGAGCGTCGGGCACCCGTTCAAGTGCCCGTTTGAAGCTGAAAAGAGAAGATGTTCCTGCACGCACGTCCAAGTACTTTAAAGCGGTCAAAACGGCTGAAACAGTTAAAACTGAGCCCACGGCGGCCCATGTGCAGGACGCCACCATACCTCCAGACATTTCCAAGACAATCAATACAAGTGATTCCAAATGTTCTACTATAAAACCCGAGATAGAAGATTCCGTTATCATTAAAACTGAAAAAGAAGATGTCTTTACTATAAAAACAGAGATACACAAGTATGATGCTAGTGTGCAGGACCCGCCAGACCAAAAAGCGGATTCAAATCCCCTAGCCAAACTCCGGGACAATTTCAGCTTTTCCCGAAATCAACCCAATGTTTTCAACATGGTCGACATCGAAGACGTGACCCCTCAGCAGCCAAAAAACTGGCACCTCCTATACAACCAAGTGGTCCGCATGAGAGCCCAGATCTTTACGCCCGTAGATAACATGGGATGTGAGAAAATGGCCGAAACAATCAATCCGGGCATTTCCCAGGATCAACCTCGTCTTTTCCGCTTCCAAATCTTGGTCTCTTTGATGCTTTCAGCTCAAACCAAAGATGAGGTCAATTATCGAGCCATCATTCGGCTCCAGCAACACCTCCAAACAAAGGGTTTTGATAAGCTCTGTATGGAGGGCATTCTTGCATGTTCGGAGTCGGAAATTGACACTTGTATAGCTCAAGTGGGCTTCCATAGGCGCAAGGCAGTGTACCTTCGAAAAGCCAGTGAGAAGCTCGTGGCGGAGTTCGATGGGGATATCCCCAAAACCATCTCTGGAATCACCTCTCTTCCTGGAGTCGGCCCTAAAATGGGTTATTTGCTTCTCCAGATTGCCTGGGGCATAAATGAAGGTATTGGGGTGGATGTACACCTCCACCGGTTGGCTGTGCAGTGGGGATGGGTCCCTAGAAGTGAAAAGCCGGAACTCACACGGCTTGCACTTCAAAAATGGCTTCCAAAACGGTACTGGGCTGATATCAACCCGATTCTCGTTGGATTTGGCCAGGCTGTATGCACTCCTCAGGCTAAAAACTGTGATATTTGTTTTTTGTCTGCAGGACTCTGTAAAGGGGTTGATCGGAAGATCATGAGGCAAGAAATGACTCCTAAAAGGTATGAGAAACTTCTTAAGCTGCGCGGTGATTTATCGGGGTTATTGTCGTCCATGGGTAATGGTGCGGTATAATTCAGACCGCTCAGTATATTTCAGACCGGTTCATCCACTACCACACTAGAGTATATTAAATGTGGGTTTCATACTTGGTTATGATACTTGGTTATTATAACTACCAATTCAAGTGCGGAACTGTAGAATTGGTTCATTTGGAGAGGATTGACCTGGGTGTTATATGCAGGACACACCAACAAAAGCTAAGATTTCCATGGACAAACATAAAGAATTAATATCGACATCTCCAAGTCTTTCTAGTCACTGAATTTGACAAATGTAAAGGTAGTCGAGATTTCGGATGGTCGTGCGAAGCTCAAAAGAGTACAGACCACATAGTATCTCTACTACTGACTACCACTACTGGCTATTGACTACTGACTACACTTGGGATATTTTGAAGTGGCAATGGGAAGACATTTCGGATGTTTCAGGATGCAGGATCCGGAAGAAGCAGGAGGTCCACAATATGCTTCAATAAAATATTCGCCGAAAGAGACTTTGAAGCGGAATCTTTCTGAAAGGGTACCAAGGAAAGAGATCCACAAATTGACTATATGAAGGATCCACTCTGCTTTAATCAGCTCAATGGCAGGAATCTCCAGGTACAGACCCGAACTTCCAGTAGTTAAGAACGAACCGGGATCCAATAAATTGAGATGACTAGAGCTTCACGATTATTCCGTTCTTAAAGTCTAATCCACCTCTCCGGTTGTCAATCTCCGTTTGTCAATCTCCGTTTGGGGTCCAAGCGTTCCGTGTGCCGTCGGTGCATGTATTTTGGAATCGTATCAGTGTTAGACATCACACAGTACTCTAATGTACTAGATTAGTCTAGTATTGAATTAGTTCTGCACTTAATAGATGAGAGACCGGATCATGCATCACGAGGAAAGGTAATGTTCTGACCACACACGGGGTTAAAAAGACTGGAACTTCATGACCTATCAATTCATTTTCCAAGAGCGATTCAATTGAAAACAACGCACTCCAAACAATCATCAATATACTCCAAACAATCATCAACGAATTGAATCTCCTGCGTGATATATGACCAGTATAAGGTATCTATGGTGGTCCATACACTAGAGGTACCAAGACACTAATAGAGTTAGTACACCATTAGATATACAGACGCCCTATAAAGAGTGGCACAGTACTATCAATTGCACCATCAGTGACATCAATGGTACACTGGGGTGCATATTATTGAATCATAGGATCAATCTCCATGGGATCTCCAGAGTAATTGTAGGTGAAGCTTGTCATCGTAATGCTCCAGTATCAGTCTAGATCTTTCTTGATCTTTCTTGATCTTTCTTGATCTTTCTAGATCCTTCTAGATCAGTCTAGATCTTTCTTGATCTTTCTTGATCTTTCTAGATCTTTCTAGATCTGTCTAAATCTGTCTAGATCTGTCTAGATCTGTCTAGATGAAAAGCATAGTCAGTAATTGTTCTAGTGTAGTGTAGTCCTAGTTAACATGGTCTGCAGTGATTCTCCTAAAGGAGGGGTATTGAGTTCATTAAGGGAGAAAGAAAAAATGGTGTGGAGAATCAGGGGGGATGCGGATCCTTTTATATGTTTCGCAGCTCGCCGCCCTGCATATAGCAGCCCTGGATTCCTGGCATGTTCATATCAATATTGGAGCCATTGGGATTTGACGGATCATTGAATTGAAACAGAGAACGGTGTAGGATAAAATGACAATGTGGTGGTACTGTATATAGCATCGCAATGTGCAGTTCTATGGATACTGATACGATCCGTTCATTCCCCGGATTTGTGTGGATCTGAACTGGGTCATTATAGAGACTTTGACCCTGAAACAAGTCTGAAACACGTATATACAGTCTCTCCCACTTCTATGTGAAGGTGGATCCATGGATTAGGGGCTGTTGATCTGTGGACACGTGACTGCATTGGTTCGCGCACGACTCGGCCTGGTCACCCTAAAATTTCCATTCGCGCTTCTAGAAAGTCGCACGAAACTATCTATCTCCAAAAAAAAGTGCGCGCGGCGCCTTAAAGCTCTCAGAAAAAAAAAGTCGTGTGCGCACCAACTCACCCAAACTCAACTCTCCTAATCCCACCCACATCAACACCACACTTAATGCACCCCTTCTCCACTGCACCCACACATCCCCCTCCCAGCCCCAGTCCATGAACATGAACCATAAGTACCCGACGGTGCCGCTGCACGCAGGCCCCGCTCAGCAGGCCTTGCTCCAGCAATTACTGCAACAAAACCAACAACAACCGCAACCGGCGTCTCTGTTTGGGATCCAAGATTCCGGCGTACCGCCCGAGCTCCTGTCTTTCTTCGGAAGGGGCGCCCCCGGCCCGGGCTTTTTCCCGCCTCTGCTGGGGTTCCCTCTTCATGGTCTGCAAACTCTGCAGAATCTGGCCCAGTCTCAAATACAAAACCAGAGCCAGGGTCAGGGTATGGGCCAAGTCCAAGGCCAATTCCAGGGGCAGCCAGGCCAGAGTCAATTTCTGCAAAACCAGAGTCAATTTCTGCAAAGCCAGAGCCAGTTTCTGCAAAACCAGAGTCAGTATCTGCAAAACCAGAGTCAGTATCTGCAAAACCAGAACCAATTCCTGGGGCTGCAAAACCAAAGCCAGTTTCTGGGACTGCAAAACCAAAGCCAGGGCCAATCTCAACTCCAAAACCAGTTCAATCTCCAGGGCCTTCTGTTCAACCAGCAGCCCAAGTTCATGGGGAACTCGTTTCTTCCGGGCCCTCCATTCCAGCCGCCTGCTAAAATTAATGCTGTCAATGTGGAAGACCCACAGTCGTTTTTTTGGCAGCACCAGACTCTGTTGTGCCAAATGTCTCGTTCGGAAGACTTGCCCCATTTCTACGCCCGTCAATACGCTCAGAACTCCCGCAAACTGAAGAACCCGTATGCCGACGTCAAGAACCACGTGACCTTGGTGGATGCTACTAAAACCATTGTTACTGCCTTGGAGGAGCAGGAGAAACAACAGCTTGCAGCTCACCAATCATCCACAGCTTTGATGAGGAACAAGAAGCAGGATTTGGAGGAGGACGAGGAGCATCGCATGATTGCCCGTACCCAGGGCAAGCAATTGTGGTGTCACATGGACCTCTCGGGCCAAGGCCTCTTGACGGTGTCGCCCAGACTCTTTCGCTACGACTTCTTGGAGTCCCTCTACTTGAACAACAACAAGTTGACGGCAGTGCCGTCCATCATCAAGAGCTTGAACGGGTTGCGGGTGTTAGACTTGTCTCAGAACCGAATCTCTGAGGTACCTCCGGAGTTGGGTTTGTGCTACAACTTACGCTATCTCTACCTCTTTGACAACAACATCAAGACATTGCCATATGAGTTTCGCAATTTGATCGAGTTGCTTTTCCTTGGAGTCGAGGGGAACCCCATTGACATGAGCATCGCCAACCTTATTTCCGAGAGGGGAACTAAGGCCTTGATCTCGTACTTCAGAGACATGAACCCCACCCCCCAGCAGCCCAAGCCTCGCTCGTGGCTTTTATTGGAAAAGGACGGTGATATCATAGACCCGGTGCAGAACCCTAATGCTTACACCGAAGATCACTTGAATAAGGATGCTGCAGATCTGTTCACCATGATGTCGTACAATACTTTGTGTCAGCATTATGCCACCACCAAGTTGTACAAGTACACGCCGTCGTGGGCTCTTGAGTGGAACTACCGAAAAGAGGCTTTGAAGGAGGAGATTGTACGCTACAATACTGACGTTATTTGTCTCCAGGAAGTGGAAACCAGAACGTTCCACGAGTTCTGGATGCCCATCATGACGGAAATCGGCTACAAGGGCTTCTTCTTCAGCAAGACGCGGTCCAAGACCATGAGTGAGCAGGAGTCCAAGAAGGTGGATGGGTGTGCCACTTTTTACCGCACGTCCAAGTTCCAGCTTATCCAGAAACAGCATTTGGAGTACAACACCGTGTGCATGGGCCTGGACAAGTACAAGAAGACCAAGGACCTCTTCAACCGGTTCATGAACAAAGACCATATTGCCTTGATCACGTACCTACAACATTTGGGCACGGGCGAGAAGATTGTCATTGTCAACACCCACTTGCATTGGGACCCAGCGTTCAACGACGTCAAGGCCTTGCAGGTGGGCATTTTGTTGGAGGAGTTGCAGGAAATCATCAAGAAGTTCCAAGGGACCCACCACGAGGATGCCAAGAATACATCCATGGTGATTTGCGGAGATTTCAACTCCACCAAGTCCAGTGCAGTGTACCAGTTGATTTCCACCGGGTCTGTGTCGAAGCATGAGGATATGGATGGCCGGGATTACGGCAAGTTTACGGATGATGGATTCCACCATTCGTTCAAGCTCAAGTCAGCATACGACCATATCGCCAGCGACTTCCCCTTCTCCAACTTCACGCCCACGTTCACCAACGAAATCGACTACATCTGGTACTCCACCAACACGTTGCAGGTCAAGGGCCTTTTGGGCAAAGCGGACGAGGAGTACTTCCTGCACCAGATCGGTATTCCGGACGCACATTTCCCCTCGGACCACATCCCGCTCGTGACCAAGTTTGAAATCAAGAAAAAGGGCTCATCCATGCCCAAGAAACCCGAGTTCAAGCCGGACTTCAAGTCTGCTTCCTCACGCAAGACTTGACCATTAACGATCCATGCCCCTGCAAACAAGGTTTGCGTGTAATTTAGCTTCAATATACTATATAGTAACTGCTCCTACTAAGTAGACCATCCCTATGGACTATCAATAAACTATCACTATAGCTTACTACTTTGGACTATCAATAGACTATCACTGTAGATTAGTAGACACTGTATCCTATAAAGGACAAGAAAGGCACTGGAGATATATGAAATATAGTAGACACTGCATCCTATACAGGACAAGATAGGCACTGGAGATATATGCAATATAGTAGACACTGCATCCTATAAAGGACAAGAAAGGCACTGGAGATATATCCAATATAGTAGCCAGTAAGTATCTGGAGCTTGATGTATCTGTATGATGGAGACTCTAGTCAAGTCGAGTAAGAGTAGACCAGGTGAGACAGTAGTGGTAGTGGTCATTGTACTCAACATCTAGGCTGTTCAGATGCTCTTTCTCCATCAGTATGTTCTTCTCCTTGTCCATCTTCTCTGTCTCTGTTTTCCAATGTCTCTTTCTCCAGCTGTATTGCCTTCTCCAATGTCATTCCTCTCTCCTCTCTCCATAAACAAACTTAACTATGTTTATATCTAGAACTAAACTACAACTAATACTATAAGTATACCAGCTGTCTGTAGTAGTAGTAGTTAGGAGTTAGTAGTCAGTATAAGTAATCAGTATAATTAGTCAGTATAATTAGTCAGTATAGGTAGTCAGTATAAGTAGTCAGTATAAGTAGTACTAGGGCTTAGTAATAGTAGTAGTACTCCATAGTACTAGTACTAGTAGCTAGTAGCGTAGTAGTGTAGTACTAGTCAGTAGTAGTGTAGTACTAGTCAGTAGTAGTGTAGTACTAGTCAGTAGTAGTGTAGTACTAGTACTAGGACTTAGTAATAGTAGCTAGTAGCGTAGTAGTGTAGTACTAGTACTAGTAGACAGTAGATGCTAGTAGTAGTAGTCCATAGTAGTAGTTCTAGTATACTATACTCCAACACTGACAATATAAAAGAAAGAAATCAACCCGAATCGACACAGCCCCATTCCATGATTCCACAATTAACACATCATGCGTTTTGAGGTAGAAGCAGTTATCTGTATATCACGGAGTTAACCATATACTTCAAACTACCACCATAAGTAGTATTGTAATACTGTCATTCAGTCAGATTAGTCATATAGCTATACCTCTTGTGAGTGATAGTCCCTCGTAGTTGTAGACTAGTCAGTTATTCGTAAAAACATGTTGCTAATAGCACCAAGACTGATCCTAGGGAAGTAATGCTAGTAATAGTTATTAGAAAAATGGAAGCTGGGCTGTAAAAATAACGCGGGGGGTGGCTCTTTATATATTCGAGAATGCGCGATTTAAATGGTTGCAATTCGAGAATGCGTGCATAGCACAGTAGACTAGTACTAGAGTTGACCAGAGTCTGACCAGTAGTAAATGTAGTACCGTTTAGCATAGCGGTATACTGTTATATACTGGTGGACTACTCACTTACCAAATACCCCCTACAGATCAGATAGCGTAGGCATAATGAATGGTCGTGCATTACCCATAATGGATCTAACTGCGCGCACTTTTGAAATGTGACAGAATGACAGACAACACCAGACACGTAAGGAGTGCATAACAACACGAACTTGCATAACCTGAAACATCCTTCCTGATGCCTTGCCTATTTTAGACTGTACTGCCGCCGGATCTAACTTGGAGGTGATTCTTGCTTCCACAACTTCATCACATTATACTTGAACTAATTAAAAGGGCGATTCCACGATGCCTGCATATATGAGTACATGAAGCACTGAACCACTAAACCACTGAACCACTGAACCACTGAAACACTGAAACACTGATGAAACACTGATGAAACACTGAACCACTGATGAAACATGATGTATGCCTTGACTGTCTTGTTGACTTCGTCTCTGTCACTGCATACCGAGTATGCGCCGCATGTACTTCTATGTGGGGCGTGCACACAAGGCGCGGCCCGCGACCAGTCCAGGCCATAAAACCTCCGAGATTCGTTGCGTCCAACCACTTGCATAATTGAAACATACCTCGTAAACGGCTCCCCGCGAATATAAATAGGTGCCTTTCCTCCTCCCAGATTTGCAACCTTTTTTTAACCCACAACCCTCCCAACTTCAAATCCCAATACCCATCTGCAATGTCTTTGCTCATTCCCTCCGAGTGTGATTACGAAGATGCCCACGCCCACCCCGAGATCGAAGAGCTTTACCAGAAAAAGTTGCAGCACGTGGCCCAGGAGGAAAACTTCAAGTGGACGTTTGAAACCGTCCCTGGCTTTTTCAAGCAGTCCGACCCCAAAACGGACGACCTGAAGTTCAAGTACACCGAGGAGCAATTGGGCCGTGTTTTGTCGTGGGACCAGATCCGCGCCAAGTTGCACGACTTGAACGAATCGGCGGCCGATGACGAAGTCTACAAGCTCGTGTTTTGTGCCAGACACGGCCAGGGCTACCACAACTACGTGGTGGACAAGTACGGCATGGATGCCTGGAACGAAAAGTGGTATGCTTTGGGCACCGATGGAGATGTCAACTACGGCCCCGACCCAATGCTTACGGAGTTGGGTATTGCCCAGGCCAAGGAGAACAATCAGGTGTGGCGCAAGGAAATTGAGGAGCATGGCGCCTCTGTTCCTTCCAAGTTCTATGTATCTCCCTTGCAGAGATCGTGCTGGACCTTGAAGCACACCTGGGAAGGCTTGAAGCCAGCATCCATCAGGCCTTTGGTCATGGAGACCATCCGTGAGACCATTGGAAGAAACTTGTGTGACAAGAGATCTACAAAGACGGTGATCCAGCAGCGGTTTCCCGACTACGACATTGAGCAGGGCTTCAGCGAGGAGGATGAATTGTTCAACGACGAAAGAGAGACCTCCGAAGACTTGTGTATCCGGGTGAACCGGTTCTGCCAGGGCTTGTTTGAGAAAGACTGGGACGCATCAAAGAGCGCTGTGGACAAGAAAAAGGCCATGGGAGATTCCATCATCAACACCACCACGCATGCAGGCACCATCCGGTCGTTCATAGTTGTTTTTGGGCACAGAAGGTTCACGATATCCACGGGAGGAATGGTGCCCATCGTGGTCAAGGCCACCAGAAAAAAGGACTAAACTGAAGTGACTGAATGAAAGAAGCAGGACTTTTGAAAATGCACAATGAATTATTGTGTGCCAAAAATCCAATGTCTCCAGACTATTCAATAAACCAAAAGTGAGAATAAAAAGTCATTGTGTACGCATTATGTATTCTCAAAGGCTCAACCCCAATGAATACATTCACATACACTATTGAAGCCAAACCCCAATACCAAGACCCCGAGATTAGAGAGATAAGTCAAGGATGGGACTTATGGCCAGAGCCCGACTTCATACTATAATCGATGCTCCATTCAGCTACGGCTAGTCTTAAGTGTGTTACATTGGAGGAGACCTGATCACTGTTGTATCCGACAAAATAAACCTGACCCTCAGACTACTGACTCGTGGAGACCAGTGCAGGACACAACAGCTACTGCCTATGATGAATTATCATTGAAACGGATGAAAGACTGGGCCAGATGGAATTCTGGTAGACTATACTAACTACAGAACTCACACCTCATGTCGATGAGCACTACAAGAGATTGGACTACAGTTCTATAGATGTTGACAGACTTCTTTTACTATCAATAGACAGTGTTATACACCGAATTCGGATTCACTAGACAGCACCAAGGTTCTAGACTGAAGTCAATTGAGTGGTAACTACAAGTGGACACAGATACAGAACACAGTATGGAGTATGGAGGACACTATTATAGACTATAGAAGAATCTCTCTTAGAATCTAGAGGATGAAGTGCTAGAGTGGAGTGGGAGTACTATACCTTATACTCAATTAGTTACATTGACAAAGTGACTAATATACTGAACCACCAGATCCAAGACTTCATCTCTGTCTGTCTCTGTCTGTCTCTGTCTCTGTCTGTCTCTGTCTGTATATAAAATTGTTGAATTGGATACTATACAGTATAGAAGATACTAGTATAATATCCTTTATATTAAATACTGTAGATTCCAGAATGGGATAGAGGACTATGGATGTACTGGTGGAGAATATAGTCTACTTTAGTATTCGCAGTGCGCAGTGCGCCTATAGTAAGAGTCGTGCGTCTACCAAGAACACCATGAGGTGAATTCTGCTCCCAGAATTTCCGGGGTAAATCCAGAAAATTTAGGGGTTTTGATTTAAGCTTTTAGGTTTACAAATTTCTATTATGAATAGTAGGTTGTTTTTTTGGTTTGTGGTTTGAGTGGTTTTTGGCTGGAGAGTGAGAATTAGAAGAAAATGAGAGTGAGGTTGGTAGGAGAGAAAATACAGTGGAACACACCAAAAATCGGGGAGAAGGGCGAACACAATGGAATTTGGAATGTACATTGAGAAACGCCCAGAGTTCAATGTGCCCTTTTTTTTTTTGAAATTGCTGGGTTTTTGGCCAAGTTATCGGTAATACCCTCCTCAAGACCTTATATACAGGATACCCCTGTATCCACCAGAAAAAATCAAAAGGGGGTCTACCGTGATTAAATTCGACACTAAAGACAAACCCGTACATCGATAAGATGGTCTGGGTGTTTAGAAGAAGAATTGGCCATAGGTGGGTTATATGCAGGTGGCACATGACTACAAGTACACACCAGTAAAGACAACAACTATAACATTTAAGAATTAGTCAGTATAGTTTTGAGCCTTCATAGGATCCAATGTTTAAACCAAAGGAGGCGTATAAATAAAGTCTGTATCTTTAGAATGGCCAGAAAAGGCCCATTTTACACTATCCTTCCAGTCCAAAAAAGACATTTTGTGATTCTTATCACCACACCACTCTAATCTTTTCATACCCTAGTCATTCACCATCCCAATCAAGGAAGAGGGTAGAGGCTGGAGAGAAGCAGTACATTCCACCAATTCATCATAGAGATGGATATGATTATAGAGGATTCTTATATTCTGTATATGATTATAGAGGATTCTTATAATCTGTATATGCTATGAATGACCTGAAGGTACACCGGGCACGGTCAAGAGGGCTTCATGGAACTTCGGAGGTGGTGGTGAAGCACCAAGACTGGAGAAAGTCCCACAATATACGGGATCAACCAGCGTGCACAGATTCCAGTACCTTTGAACGAAATAAATATCGAGTTCATGTGGATGTAAGTGTAATTTGACCCAATTGATTCCAATGGCATTCAAGTGTACCTTCCTATCTACTATGTAGTAGTACTCTACTGTACTGTACTCTACTGCGGAATATCTCACTATATACTCCCGCTATTCCTTGTACTCCCACTATTCCTTGTACTCCCACTATTCCTTGTACTTCCACTATATCCTTACTATATATGCTGTGAATAAGTAGAATACTAAGGACTTTGACTTTTGACTTGACTTTGATTCTGAGGCTATTCGCATGCTTATATACAGTACACACCGCCATCTACTCCATACGAGTGATGGTAAATCTAGCTAATACATTAATAGGTCTAAATGAAGTAATGATTAGGTGAGAAGAATAAAAGTTAAACCATCAAGATTGTCAAATAACTCCTCACCAATCTAATAATTCTTATCTGTTAGAAACTCTTCAAGGCTGGATAGCTTTTGGTGACTACACTATACACTGTTAGAACTTTTGCAGGTCTGGGATTTATAAACAAAGTTAGATGTATATTCGAATACGGGAATTAAACTTAGAGAGATCCTAAAGGATTCATCTAGTTAGGCGAACCTGCTAGTTCTTATATACTTTTCCACTATTTCGGGTAACCCCTTTCAGGACTTTCCTGAAACAGCCGACAGTCGATCATGGAACGTGTAGTTTCTATTTGTCTGTTAGAATTCCATATTAAGGAATTCTTGCGGCTAATCCCAAGTCACTAGATACTCAATTCTAGGGGAGGCCTGTAGGATTATTCCTAACATACACTGGATGCAGTACCTCTAATATATCCAGAAGATTCATATTCTAGTCTAGTCACGTGACTGGTCCAGTCTGTCAGTGGGCCACAAGACTTGGGTAGTGCCATATAGACTCTGACTACCTTTAGAAGGTTGAGGATAGTTGCTAGAAGGGTAAGGATAGTTGCTAGGTTAAGGAAGGTTTCCAGAAGATTGAGAATAGTTGCTAGATAGAAGCTCTTTATCTGAGGCTATTGATATCCAAAGAGTCAGAGCCAGAGCCAATAGGTCACTGCCTGCATATAAGCCGATCTTTATGGTTTATATGTAGGAAGAGGGCAAGAGAGCAATCAAGATACTTGTAAGATGCAGGTGTACAGAATACAGTTCCTGTTCATGACTCCTGGTCTAGCCAGTGGTCTAGTGGTCTGGTCATTTGGAAACTAGAGGTCCGAAGTGAATGGAGGTGGAGACTGGGGGATGATGTACTATATCGATAGCATGTGTAAGCCACTAGATTGGCTGGGAAGTGGTATTTGCTACTTTATGGTGGACTGGTAATTGCTATTTTATGGTGGACTGGTATTTGCTACTTTATGGTGGAGTGGTCGGGACCATGCTAGGATGTCATTCTTTGGTAATTGGTTGGCAAGTGATGTTAGCAGTGGGTGCTTCATGGTACATGTGGAGGAAGTAGTAGCAGATTGACATTTTAGAAAGTGAATCTAGAACCTTAATCTTATAATAAAGTAGGAGTAAAAGTTGATAGTATATATGGAGCATGAGTTGAATGTAACTTCTTGTATTGACTCTTTAGTCCATGCCAAGATCTATTGATAAACCAGCCTGGCCCTGGCTAAGGAGACAGGACAGGAGAAGGGTGAGAATAGAAGGTTAGTCGATTTTGGTCTGTTGCACATTGATGTTGGTCTTCTCCATGCCCTCCTCGGAAGAAATATCCGACTCTTCGCCACGGTGCACGCCAAGCTGGCTGACGTCATAACCGTTCGTCTGCAAGTACTCGAAGAAGGCCTTGTCCTCCTTATTAATCGAGTCCTGGCCCACGGAAGGACAGAAGAATAACGTCAAGAACGCCGAGAAGAGACACAATGCCGACGAGATGTAGAATGCAGCCTTGATGCCCCCATCGGAGTCTGCTCCCCCCTGCTCCCTCAAGATGATGGGGAAGATGTAAGTACCCACAAAAGCTCCGATCTTGCCCACAGCCGCAGCAATACCATAGTACTGGCCACGGATGGATGTGGAAGATGTCTTTGAAGCCAAGCATCCCACGTTGTTTCCGGCCCCAAACTCACCCATGGTGATGAAGAACCCGTATACCACCACAAATGCCCCGATGTGGTTCTTTAACTGCGAGTAGCCTGCCGTCATGCCAAAGCCAATGATTCCCTGGGCGATGAGCCCCACGAAAAGCGTCATGCGGGGCCCAATCACATCAGCAACATAGCCTCCCACAAAAGAGCCCGGGATGTAGAAGAGATTGAACACCACATTCCAGCCCCACGACTTGTACATATTATCTTCTGGGATGATTTGGGTCAAAATGTAACTGGAGTAGAGTCCAAACGAGTAAGCCGAAAAGTCGTAGATGAACCAGATGATGGACACCACCGAGAGCCGGAACCAGTAGAACTTGACCACCAAAAGAAGCGGGAACTTCTTAACCTTGTTCATGCTCATACGCTCAAAGGCATCGGAGTTCTTCATCTTGCGCCGCATGAAGAATAAGGCCAACGGTGGGAACACTCCAAGTGCAAGCGTCAACCTCCAGATGGGAGTCAAGTGCTTGGGAGTAAAGATCCACAAGAGCACCATAGGCACAAAGGCAGACACCACAAAGCCAAAGTCAATGGAAAAGTTGGTGAACCAGATGAAGTACCTATTTCTGTGACCAGGAGGCAACTGGTTGGCGAACTCCGATGCAATCACCGAGGCCGTGGGGTACTCTGCTCCAATGGCAATACCCAAGAAAAAACGGAAGGTGGCCAAGGCTGCAAACATGCCTTCAGGGGTCTTGCCCCACGTAGCCACAGCACAAAGAATGGTAAAGAGAATAAGGAGCACGTTGGCAACGAGCATGCCTCCTTTCCGAGCCACATTATCTGAAACATAACCAAACACCAATTGGCCCACCACGGTTCCTGCAAAGGCAATGGCGGACACCACGGAAATGGCACTGGATTCCGTGTACCGGGTGCCGTAGATGGTTGAAAGACACGTGGTCACTGTGCCGATGGAGTTGTTGACGTAACCATCGGAGAACAAGCCTGCTCCGGAAATGAACGCTGGCCAGAGGTTCTTGACAGTCACTGACTTCGGGCTGCCATCTTCGTTGGGCTCTCCGTCATCCACCACTTTTTTTCCGTAGTGGAACTCTCCGGGAATCCGCTGATACCACGACGTGAGCGCCTCACTCATGGAATGCGGCAAGTCTCTGGAAGCCATATTTGGATAGTATTATAGATATTAGTAGAATGAAATGAAAATATTGGGGAAGAATCGAAATAGGAGTAGATTCAAAGTTGGGAAAATCAAACTGTTCTTTCCTGTTTTTTTTGAATGAATTTGACCGTCGATTGGGATGAGGGTAAGAAATCCGCGTGTATGGGTGTAGTCTGAATGGAGAGTGAGTATCTCCTATGTCCGAATAGTCCACGAGAGTTTCTGGGGTCTTTCGTCACACCAGGAAATCTCAATTATATATGGCTTGGAGCGGCGCTGACATATGCACACCCTGCATAGTGGAGCGCGAAAAAAGCGCCGAGCATATCCATTAATTTTGGCATGATATCACGTGGCTCGCGTGGCTCGCGTGGCTCGCGGGGGTCCAATGGCATGGCTCTGCCACGGCCTTGAAATCTCTTATGATTTTTTGCCAATGGTAGACGGATTCGGAGAAGGGCACGGCAGGCCGTGAAGGGCCTGCACCTAACATTCATTTGACCGAGTATGGGCGTTCTGTATACAGACCCTCATCAACTTTAATGGAGCCCACGTTGACACATCTGCACTTTGACGTGTCTTATACCTGAACGGCAGTAATAAACGTGCTCCGAGCTATAAACTTTGCAGATGAGCTGCATGGTCTATTGCCTGACTCTTCGCTTTGGCCTTGATCCAGATTCCCCGGCTTTTTGGTCCTGCATCCCACCTTTCTTCATGGGTTTTCTTTCCTTTTTGTCCCTATTAGATAACGGGCTCTGTATGGTTGGTATCAACAATCTGTGTGCCGTTATCAGAGACGTATTGGGGGCTGGTCTTATCTCTGATTGACTTTTTGGTGCGGTCCCTGCATGGTGTGTGCAGTAAGTCTCCCAATTCTGTCGTTTTCCGTGTCCAATTTGATTCCACTATTTTTTATGCGGGTCCATCCTTTTCATAAACCTGTCTTCAATCCCCGCAATCCCCATCAACCGTCATCCATGCGTTACATATAATTTCTTTGTTTTCTTTTGTTTTCATTTCTTTTCGTTTATTTCATTTGTCTGATGCCCAGAAATCTTCATGCCGTTAAATCATGCCACGAGTCATTAATTTATCCATTGATTCATTCATTGATTTTCTTTATTGATCCAATTCCATCCTCCATGCAGGACTTCCCATCAAGGCAATTTCATTTTCGCACGGTCTTCATTTATTCATCCTCGTGGGTCGTGTGCGCTTTGAGGCAATTTGCACATGCATTTTTCACGTGCATTTTCCAAGGCTCGTCATGCACACTCTCGCCTATCTCCACTCAATAGTGTACTTTAGTTTTTGCCCGGCTTGGAACGGCACAACCTTTAGTCCGTCCTTGCAGATGATTTCCGGCACGTAGTTTTCTCTCTCCACCAAGTACACCTTGTCTTTGTTGACGATATCTTTTTCAGCCACTTCGTAGAATTCGAGCCCGTGCTTCGACACAAACTTTCCAAGGTTGTCCAACTTGCCAACAGACTCAAAAACCTCTGCCAAGTATGCTATCGCATGCGATTGCGTGTACACACCAGCGCAAACGCCAACGTGCCGGGCTTTGGTCTCTATAGGGTGTGGGGCCGAGTCGGATCCAAAGAAGAAGAAGGATTCTCCGCTCGTTGCTGCTCCCACCAAAGCTCTCATATCCTCAGGCAACTTGGCCACGGGTTTGCAGAAATTCACTGGGTTGCCTGCCCACGAGTCAATGGTCAAAGAGAGGTGGTGAGCGGTGATGGTGGCAGCCACTTTTGAGCTTGGGTTTTGGGCGTGTATTTCCCGGATCGTGTCAATGGCACTCTTGGTGGTGCAGTGCTCCAAGATAATCTTCAAGTTAGGGAAATCCTGTGCCAACTTTTTGAGTGCTGGGAGGAACTTGGGCTCTGCATTCAACACGTGAATGTCTTCGTCCTTGGCTGGAGGCCGCTCACCATGTAAATTGAGCACCAAGTTGTTCTTTTCCAATGCCTCAAAGATTGGGTAGAACGAAGAGAAGTCGTTGGGGTCCACGCCTGCTGAAGAGTTGGTGGTCACTCCTGCTGGGTAGCACTTGACTCCTTGTATGCACCGGAGCTTGGCTGCTTCATCAATCAACTCTGGTGTCAACTCTTTGCACAAGTAGAAACTCATCAAAAACGTAGTCTTTGGCGAGAGCTCTTGGAGCTTCTTCTTGTACTCAACGACCCTGTCGATGGTGGTGATGGGAGGAACCAAATTTGGCATCACGTAGGCCACAGAGACTCCTCCTTCTCTGACTGTAGGTGTGATGAGCTCCATCATCTTCCCATCCCGGAGATGGACATGCATATCAGCGGTGATTCCGAGTTCGATTGCTGGCATTTGGAAGGCTTTGGTGTTTGGGTTCAGTATAGGCCTGGTGAAATTTCGCTGTGAAAAAATGCTGAGTACCGGAACCAGTGTGCGATGTGATCTTCACCTGTCTCAATGCATTTCTTTTTTGGCATCAACACTCGTCCGTTTTGTCAATATCAAATACTCGATAGGATTCTCCATCTTCTCGGATATATATTCCACTAGCAATAATCTCCACATATTCCTCTGGAATTAGAGCCGCCACATTCTGTAAAAGGTTCAAGATTTGTTGAGGCTCCGTTTGACCGCTTTCGCATGATCCAAGCCAGAGCTTGACCACAGCGTAGTTCTCTTTTGGTCTTAAACTCATACCAATAATCGGCACTGTTGTTAGTAATAGTTGGTGGATCCGTGACCGAAATTACTCACCATGCGTGCCTTCCAGGCGATATAAAACACTATCCATGGATATGTTGCACAAGGATAAATAAAAGTGCCTCTGGTCGAGCAGAGGCACTTTTAATGCGACTTTATTCACTCTTTGTCCTGGCACAAGGCCTAGTCTCAAGATGGTTATGTCGCCAGGTGACCGCCACTTTGGCTCGTTCATTTTGGCCTCCAATTGGCCTTGCGTTTCAAGAACTTCGTGCATGCACTTGGAGGACCCAAGGTTCATCCATAATCCCCATTTGAAGTAAAACGGATCTTTTTTTTGCTGTTTTCGCCTGAACCTTGCATATTTGATCATGATGTTATTATCCATGGAAGCTTTGATTTTGTGCACAAACGGTGACGTGTAAATATGCAAGTTAATATCCTGTACAGCTTCGTTTCTCTTTTGGAACTTTGGATCACTAGACGTATACCAAGGCGAATCGGGGTTTTGCCTTGGAGAGCCTTCTGTGGGATCTTCCTGCACTTTGACTTCATTCGAGGCAAAACTTTCACTCAGATCCGTAGACTCACTTCTGGAATTATCAATACTTATCTCAATCATCTAGCCTTTTTTTTTACCTTAGTTTGTAACCTGATGAAGCATCAATTTGTATTGTAATCAGGGAATAATATTGGTGGCTGCAAATTCGCACCGGTTCAGAAACCCAGAACTCCTTGTAAATGCTTACACAACTTGCAGAAAAAAAGAGCACAGAACCAGGGAGGGAGGGAGTTTATATACCCCACTACTCGTATTCTCCGTGTTTCATGTTACAGTTGTGCATCATTTGCAGGGTGCGTTTCAAGGCCAGATACAGACACAAACACAAACACAATGCATGATGCATTGCATTTGCAAAATGAGCGGGTACAAATGTTTCAGATCTCAAACATCCACAAACACAGCTGGGATCTTCTCTATATAAGTACTAGAGCCCCCGTTGTTATTTTCCCAGCCTCTTTTTCTTGGAGTGTTACACTGTGTCCTGTACCCAAAGGATTTGTCTCACAAAAGCAATACTTTCGAAAAAACTAAGGAGATTCCCTACTTGTCATTTAAACAAGTGATAGAAGCTAAATAGAATTTGACCATGGTACTTTTGGTGACTCTTTTTGGGGGCTGATTTAGGTACTGGTTCCCTCTTCACGGGAAACGGTGATATCGGCTGCGCGACAAATCAAGTCATCACAACGTCTACCATAGCAAATTCTAAACCAATAAGATGAGTTCCATTTTTCTTCCGCATCTCCGAACCGGCTGGCATGTCGATCAGGCTATCTTGTCTGAAGACGAGAGACTAGTGATTATTCGGTTTGGCATTGATTCTGACCGGCTGTGCATGATCATGGACGAGATCCTCTTTGCAGTGGCTGAGAAGGTCAAGAACTTTGCTGCCATCTATCTCTGCGACATCGAAAAGGTACCCGACTTCAACGAGATGTACGAATTGTACGATCCCTGTACCGTGATGTTCTTTCACCGAAACAAGCACATGATGTGTGATTTCGGCACGGGCAACAATAACAAGTTGAACTTTCTCATCGACAACAAGCAAGAGATGATCGATATCATAGAAACCATCTACAGGGGTGCCACCAAAGGCAAAGGTTTGGTGGTCAGTCCGAAGGATTACAGCTCAGCACGCTTGCGATAGATAGGGGCAGTGTAGTCACTACAGCAACTCGCACCCTTACTTCTACAGTCTTACAACTTCAGGCTTTAGAATGTCTTGTCTATTTCATATCAGGGAAACATTCAAGCTATGCATTACTCTTGAACTTCATTCTGAGCGTAGAAAAAGTTGACTCCCAACAATTTGCTGTCGCCACCGTGCTTTTTCACCCAGTCCCTGACCCCTGATCTAGGCGTGCCAGTCCCCCAGTTTGGCCTGTCTCTTGGGACCACCAAGTTGGCAAGCGGATCCTGCTTATAAAACAAGAAAACGTACCGATGCTTGCCTGTCTTCTCAGGAGGGGCCGGCCCTTCATAAGGCAAGATCTGGGTTGCCTTGGATAAGTCCAAGATCGTCGACAACGAGTCGGCATTGCCATTGTTGTTGGGACTGAGCTTTAAGTCCGATGCAATCCAGTGGCAATACTCGGACCACTTTGGATCTTTATTGGATGGGGCATCGGGATCAGTCAACACCAACATGAAGCGGTCGTCCGGGTTGACCTGCAATTCCTGCTCCTGGTTTGGCGAGTTCAAGGTGAATTGGATCTTGGGCACCTTCTGAGTGTCCTTGACTTTAAGGGTGTTGCCCATGGTGACTTGGTCCTTTGGGGAGTACTCAATGGTGAGCAAGCCCTGACTGGCGAAGTTGTCAATGACTTCGGGGATGATTTTGTGCTTATTGTACGCTTCATCTAACAGCTGCGAGATGGTCATTAAATTCATTTTTTGTGGTCTTAGTATACTGAAGAGGGTTCGGTTTCTAGGAAGAGTTCGTGTCAGAAATACCGCAGTTCTATTTAAACAGAACATGAGGGGAGGAAGGTTGCTTGAATGATCAGTGCTGATAAAGACGGCAATCGAGTGACTTTTTTTCTGCACATTACCTGCGCCTGCACTTATCCACGCGGAACCCGAGATGCACCGAGAGTGCGGAGATCGCCCCACCGACTGCAAATGTGAGCAACTGCAATTCAATTGCAAGTCCCATTTTGTTCAAACTTTGGATGGGATTCGAATTTGCGTCCGTGGCCATACTTGGTTCCAAAAATGGGTCTCAACGGCCCCAAATTTCCTGAATGGCCTGAAATCTAAATGGCCTGAAATCTGAATGGCCTGAAATCTGAATGGCCTGAAATCTAAATGGCCTGAAGTGTTGAATAACCTGAATGGTTACAAAGCATGTTGGTCAGAAAATTAAAGGATTAAACCGGTTGCAAGCTCATACTTTGCAAAAAAGAAAAATTCAGAATATTATCAGACATGACCCAACGAAATTTTGAGGCTAAAAGTCCCTAAAGTTTTGATACTAATATTCGTTTTCATATGGTGGGTATGACTCAAAAAAAGGCCCATCCTTTTGCTCGCCGTCCATGACCTTCTGCATATTGCGCTCGGGCTTATCCTCAGAATCGGGTGCTTCATTTGTCGTTTGGTTTTCGAGGTTTTCGGTATCTTCCGGTAACCTCTGAGGCAACGTCCTGTCTGCAAACGGTAGTTGTTGCAGGTTTTGGTTTGGCTGCGATTCTGGCCTGCCTCCAATTTTATCATGTTGAAGCGATGGTTCTTGTTCATGCAGGTCTTGCAATGACAGTTCAGACGGAGTTGGCAATGTTCTTTCCGGTAATGGGTTGGGTACTTGGTTGGGCAACGGAAGGGGGACCAGATTGAGCACCAGATTCGGTAACAGGCTGGGCACCAGATTTGTCATCAGGTTCAGCATCAGATTTTGGACCGGATTGGGCAAATGTGAATTCGGCACCAGGCTCAGCATCAGGCTCAGCATCAGGCTCAGCACCGGATTGGGCAAATGGGAATTTTGCAAATGGCCCATGTTCCGGGATGGAGCCCCGTGTTGCCCCATGCCTTGCCTCATTGGGTGATGGAGCAGCAGAGGCGGAAACGGCGAGTCACGGTACGCTTTTTTGGGTCGTTCTTCTTCACGAGGAACCACATCAATGAGGAAATCAAACATGTCGCTTTTGGTCAAAGCAGCCGCGATATCCGACTTCTGGAGTGTGCGCCGCTTATTTTCCTCCGCGTGTATCCATGCTCTCATGGTCAATTCGGTGATGAACACATCACAACCTTTTGCAAAGAGAATGGGGGCCTCTGCACTGATCATGCGCACGTCCTCGTCTGTTTTCATGACCTTTTTGATCCGGGCCAAGGGTAACTGGTGGTTTTTGAAATCGTGCTCATCATGCTCTATCAGGTTGATGATTTCCTGCCAATACTGCATCATCAAGTCACGGTTTTTACCAACAAGACCTTGACCAACGTTGCTGAAGACTCCGCCGGGCGTGCCATTCTCCTGCTGCTGGGCTACGGCGGCATCGGCCGCGGCCTGCGCTGCTAAGAGTTCATCTTCGCCCACGACTCCATGGTGAGGGTCTTCCAGGAGCAGCGGCGCCTCGTGGCCTATGAAATGTTGGTCTTCGACGTTCTGGTTGGGCTGGTCCATTTGAATCTCCTCATCGTCAAGGTATGTGCTTTCGTACTCCATGATCTGTGGTTGTGTGAGTCTTGTGTGTTGATGATGTTGTGTGGTGTTTGGGTGTGCTGGTGCACGGGTGCGCGTGGTCACATGCACTCACTCCAAAGTCACATCTCCAGGTCGCCATGACCAACCTGCCACGTGACTGTGGCTTGCGTGTGAGTAAATACAATCCCTGGTATTAAACACAATCACTTGGTATCAATCTTTGAAATACTTTTCAAGTGTTTTCGCTGGAATCGGGCCGAAACAGGTACTTCTGTATTGTGGCAATGCATATAGCCATGTCCGAGCGAGGACATGTCTCGCACGTAAGAAAGTTTCAACAATGGATAATGACCGATGATCGGGTAGTAAGTTAAAAGCATAAAACTCGAGAGCTTCAAGAACTTCCAGAACCAGAAAAAAATAAAAAAATGCGCAAGCCCGGAATCGAACCGGGGGCCCAACTATGGCAAAGTTGGATTTTACCACTAAACCACTTGCGCTTTTGATGAAATATTAAAAAAACAGTTTACTGAGCGTTGCTGCGAAATATAACGTTCAATCTTTCACTAATTGCTAGGCTCTTGCACCAGCAGACTCCACCTCTTCATCATTGAACCTCGCTACTTCCATTCTATACCACTGTCCACCCTTGTGTTTCTCTCCCATGACATACCTATCCTGTGATCCATCCTTTTCTACATTCTTGTCTTTGTTCCTGTCTATAGAATGGGTGCAGAGACACTTCTACTGGAGTTCAGTGACTCAACATGAAAGTCACTAAAAAAGAAAAAACAGTTTAAGAATAGTTTTAGTTTCAGAGTGATAAACTACTTAAATGACTTACTGTATTTTTTTAGAGTGCACACTTGTATGTGGTGTTTAGCTTTGGTGAGGTATACTCCAAAGTCAAGACATACAATGTCACTGAACTACTCTTTTTTGCAATGTCTTTGAAGATATAATGGTGGAGTAATGATGGAGTAATGGTGGCGTAATGATGGTGAAATTTTACTAATAGTGGAGGTGAAAATGGTTTTAAAAAGGTAGAATAAAGTGGTGTATTGGTGATATTTGGTGGTGTAGTGGGTGTTTTTGTAGTGGAGAGTGTGGGTGCGAAAAAATGTGAACTTCGCAGGTGAAGGTATATCTACAGTGAACAGAGAACTGTGGAGCGTTAAAAATCGAATACTTATGGGTTTGACTTCAAAATAGTATCGATCAAGAGCTTGAATCACGGACTATTTAGAGGTCTATTAAAATCTTGAAAAAGTTCTATGGAAGATTCAGGGTTTAGAGGTATCCACACTACCTGAGCCAGTATCAATGGATAAGTATTGAGTAATAGTAGTATTGAGTGATGATAGTATTGAGTGATGATAGTATTGAGTGATGATAGTATTGAGTGATAGTACAAAGTTAAAGGAGGTCGGGTATAAATTTGGAATATGATGAAGGCGGACTGCATACAGTGCCTGGTGTGAATATCCAGAGATTTGATCCAATAGAGCCTAACAGTCAGATGAGACATTTTTTATCCATTACTTCACCATATAATGTTCCACAGTAGTGAATAGTGTAGTGATAGAGTATATAGTGGGCTGTATATGTCCATGCCTAAGTATAGTGTAATTATAATGACCACGGTACTGCATACAAAGCTACCACCACTGCTCTTATGTGCAGTACAACCCTACTGCTACTGTAGTGCTTTACTATCTCAAGCCTTCTTGGTACTTTCTGAATTTAGAGGCTTTAATAGAGTGGTAGATGTTTTATTTCAATTATGCTAGACCGCAGTGCCTACCATAGAAGAGATCTACACCTACTTATCTTTAGTTCTAAGAAAATGTCTATGTATGGGTTCTTCTAGAGTTCTTTTAGAGCTGCCACGAGCTGAGCAACTGGAGGTGCTTAAAGTCCTTGCGGTGAGTCACCATGCCCAAAGCAAGCGGGCTGTAGCGCCAGAAAACACCCAAAACCACGCCGTAAAGCACGCCAAAGAGAACACGCCTGGCTATACCCGACGTCCTACGTGACACAAGGAACTCCACCAAAAAGCCCGACACAAAGATCGCAAAGTAGAGCGCTGGCACATAGTGATGGAGGTACGTCACGCGGGCCATCAACACAAACGGCAAGTAGTGCAAGAGCCAACCAAGCATGGGGAACACTGCGGCGGCCAAGATAAAGTTCCACTCATCCAGGAGAATATCAAAGTTAGCCAGTTGCCGTTGCCAGCGACAAATAAGCACCAAAAGCGTGAGTACAGTCACGGGAATACTCAATGTTGAAAAGTACGTCACGAATGGGTGGCCGATGAGGAGATAACGAGGTTCACCCATGATCCAACTGGTCATGCGGAGACCACGTCTCAAAATGGGCCATTCCCACCAGCTAGACGCCAAGTTATCAAAATGGTCATTATCAGGAACAAGTGCGTTGTTGGACGCCATCATGCCGTAGTTGAGCAAGATGAACTCCTTCCAGAATTTGGGCTTGGGAGCCACGTATTGCTGTGGGGGCAGCTGGAACTCGCCATTCACGTGATCCTCCACATTCCACCACGTGCTCTTGTCCAGGGAAATAAACAGGTTTTTGCACATCACCTCGCCTTGCTGGAATCCCCATGCAGGGTATGCATAGCCGGATGTGGCAAGGTAGCAGCCCAAAGTCTTGTGGCGAAGACGGAAGTTGGTGGAGATGGGATGGAGTTCCTGGGTGTTTTCGTCCTGGAAAGAAGGCTCTGGCGACTGGTCCTGCGACTGGATCTCTACCACCCAATCATCCTTCTCGTCGTCAATCTCGATGCCTCCATAACATGATACTTCATACAGCGACTTCAGAATGGCCGCTGCAAACGCATGCAGGTGGAGAAAACAACCTGTTTCCTTGTGGCTGAGCCGAATGGTATCTCCATCCCGAACTAGTGTCTTGTAGTCAAGGACATTTTCGGGAGAAGTTTCATCGTAAACAAGCGTGGCAAAACGGTGCTGATCACGTGCACTCGCCATATCGAACTCCACCAAGAACTCATTGTTGGTGTCCTTAAACCCGTAAGTAGTCACCTGTTGTTGGCGCAGGCCTTCGGGGTAGACCAGCGGATGGGAATGAAGCAAGTTGGGAGATAACCCTTGAGATCTGAGGGTGACCATGGAGCCAAACGCCACGGATCTCGGCCCGTTTTTTAGCGTGTTTCCCTCAAGTGAAGCCTGGAGAAGAGTGGAAATCAGCCCATCTCCTGGACCCGACTTGGA
Organism: Metschnikowia kamakouana; assembly: GCA_002374535.1. Classification (NCBI taxonomy): domain Eukaryota; kingdom Fungi; phylum Ascomycota; class Pichiomycetes; order Serinales; family Metschnikowiaceae; genus Metschnikowia; species Metschnikowia kamakouana. Next base: position 877,023 of record NKZX01000824.1, read on the forward strand.
AAGGACCCAAAAATGTACCTGGAACACAGACACGTATATGGACAAGGGCACCAAAATAAGACACGCAATGCGACTAACCCAATGCAAAATGTAGGCCCAAACCGACAGTTTCGACTTCGACTTTCTCAGAGATTCCAGAGATATCTGAGGACTAATCAACTGGTAGAATCGGATACTCAAATCGTAAACCACATAAAGGCCCACAAGAACCGTCACAAATAAACCCACCCATTTCACCAGACAAACACAGCCAATGGAGAGACCGGTGAGTACGAGCCAAAGGAATCCACGTTTCGTTAAGATGTTATCCTGCACACAGAGGGAGTGCATCTTCACGAGGCACAAGTATGTCAGCACCGTGAACATAAGGAGCATGGAGTCCAAAAGAATGAATTTCAGGAGCGTAAGCGAGAGCATTTCCAAGGCCACGGCCAACCCCACATAAAACGCCGAGCTGGTGGAGAAGCCAGTCTCAAGTGCAGTATAGTAGGCCATGGGAGTGCACGCAATGCCAAACAAACAGTTAAAGATCCTCATGCGAGTAAACTGGTTCCCCTCCGGAAACTTCAGTCCACTATCGAATTTGAACTCTCCGTCAAACCCCGCAAGGTACCCCGAGAGCCCCACCAACAACTTGCCCAAAGGCGGGTGCACATCGAAGTAAAACTCGTGCTGGATATAATGGGAGCCAAACTTACCGAAATGAGCCTCGTCCCAGATCACCTTCTGGTTGGCGCCAATACCATGGAGCCGTACAACTGCAGCCAAAATAGTTAACACTATAGGTGCACCCCACCGTGTCCACCAAGAAGGGGATTTGGAAGCTCTGGTTTCAGCCAATGAAAGAGTTTGCGTCAGTTTTATAAGGTCGTCGAAGTTCTCGTGGTCGTTGGAGAAGGAGGGTCTTCTGTGCCGAAGTCCCGAGTCGGCGTAGGGCAGAGTCCCATTTGGGATTCCAGATGATGTCCCACTCAGAAACACAAGGCTACCTTTTTCCATAAAAACAAGAGGGGTAAGGGGAAGGAAAAGGGAAGGAAAAGGTAAGGGAAAGGGAAAGGTATGGGGTAAAGAGGGACGGGAAGGAGGGTATGAGTATGGTAGTGGAAGAGAGTTTTGATTCCACGCGCTGTCATGTGGAGACGTCCTGCATGGACGCGTGGACGGTCCAATCCCAGTAAAACCACCAGTCAAAGTCAAAAAGCAAAAAGCAAAAAGGGAAAAGGGAAAAGGGAAAAGGGAAAAAGGAAAAAGGAAAAATTCAAAAATTCAAAAATCGGAATCTTCTTGAAATCTTTATTATCAAAATGGTTAGCCATAGATTATCATGGAGTCGAGGTAAAAGTGCGACTCATCCTGGAAAACCAGACTATGGAACTAAACTCTCGAAAACAATAGTTCTATACAATAGTCCTGTACAGTAACATATATAGGAATTTATGCTTATGAATTCCTGATTTTAATTTCAGAATTTAAGTCCTCCTGTCACTTATCCAGGAGTGCATAATACTATAACAGTATGGTAGAGAAGTACAGTGACCGTAGTGTAGTACAGTGGTGGTAGAGAAGTACAGTAGTGGTAGAGAAGTACAGTAATGGTAGAGAAGTACAGTAATGGTAGAGAAGTACAGTGACCGTAGAGAAGTATAGAAACTGGATTTGTAAAATTCTCCAACCTAAAGTCTTATAGTCCTTGGTAACAAGTGCATCTCCTGTCCTAAACTTACACTATACTACTACTAAACTACCACTATACTGACCACTATACTACCACTAAACTACCACTATACTGACCACTATACTGACCACTGACTACTGACTAATGACTACTGACCACTGACTACTAGTTAATTGTCTTGAATATACTAGTGAATACTACTCTTAGTGGTATGATAGATTGCCTATTTATACTAGTAGATAAATTGCGTGGGTAGTTTATGGTTTTCTGTTTAATTCATTTCGCACCAACTTTGACTACTACGTACACCTCCACTATTTTATTCACACTATTTTATTCACACTATTTTATTCACACTATTTTATTCACACTATTTTATTCACACTATTTGATTCTATTCTATTACCACTAGCTAAAATTAATACTAATTTCAAGAATTATGAATGGAATTTCTGGTAGACTTTCTATTAAGTCTGTCTAATCTGTCCAGTTTCTAATCTATCTAATGTCCTGTCGACCTGTATATATTATCTTTGAAATAAGTCAATTCTTTTATCTTATCCATTGAAACTGGTCATGCTTGTGTTGAAGATCGGTGTAATTCTTGTTGAACATATGAGACTCACATGAAACATCTTCTAAGAACAATATTGTATGAGAGAGTAGTCTAACTCTCTTCTAAATCCCGTCCAACTCTCTTCTAAATCCCGTCCAACTCTCTTCTAAATCTCGTCCAACTCTCTTCTAATAGAGGTCTAATGGAGGTCTAATGGAGGTCTACATGTTATCAAAAGAAAGACCTAAGAAGAGAGAGTCGCTCTTATATGTTAAGTAGAACAAATGCTTAGTACAAAGAGGAAACAAGTTCCTAGCTTTATTTTATAAGACAATCAAAATATAAATGACTAAGCTTATCATTGAACAAGTTTATTTGTTAGAGTTATTAAAGACCAATGAGATTGGGGTTCCTACATATGCGAATGTTAACAACAACGCGCAACGATATCGAGTTCAAAGCTTCATCCTCTACACTGTACAGCACCTTAACTTATACTGTTGATGTTAGACTTTGTACCTTAGCTAGTCCATAAGCTGGAACTCTTACGTAGTCGTTCTCTTGTTCTCTAGTCAGCGTGGCACTTTAGCTGCCACTTCAGTTATTTGTATTCTAGTCTGTCTCTAAACTAACCCTAGGAAATCGCTATTTCCTCTCCTTAACTGAGCTGATTCGATATCTGTAAGACCCTGTTTGATTAGCATCTTCTTCTCTCGTCTGCATGTAAAAGACTACGTTCTGTTTCATCTGACCATACTGCATATGCAGTACATATGAGACGTGCGAGGCTCATATGTTCAACAGTTAACAGGCGAGATGTGAGACATGTCGCATGGGTCAATATGTAGTTTCCAGATGAAACAATAAGTGAACTCCATAAAATCGATCCAAGGAGGTTTAAAAAAGGGACTCAAAGAAAGTGAGCCCTATCTTTAGAAATTGAAGAAGTAACTACGTTATGGTGCAGAAAAAAATTACAGAAAAAAAATACATATAAGGAGCGGGATCGCCTCCAGTCTATGGAATGTTTTACGGGAGGTCAGCTTAGAGAGGGAAACTTCCTGGTAGCTTAACAACCACAATACAAAGAACTAACATGACACCTATATCTCATAAATTGCAAGAATAATAGAAGACCATTACCCCCGAGTACCAAACTATGGAATCACTAAGAACCAAGCCAAACATATACCACGTAGAAAAACTTGTCTTGTATCTAGTATAGTTTCTTACCCATCTCTTTTAAATCCAATATAACTTTAACCGGTTATGCCTCTAGTTTGACTATTGTGACGTTGTCCTGCATCATGTACAGATCCCATAACACCCAACCAAACGTTCACCACAATTAGCTCCAACAATAATAAACCCTCCGTTAAAAACTTTACTTAAGTATTAGCAACCAACTCTCATTGGTCTAATAACCCAGGACTTTTTTTTTTTTGTAAAGGGGTGTACGGGTTTATCGTAGGGGGTTCTCTCTGATCAAAACCATTAATCATTGCCATAATCCAGAGATTACAAGGGAACTGATGATCTTAAAACCATTAATCTAATGCAACATAAGATGCTTGTTTCAGAGCTGTAAACAAATAAATTAAATCTTAGGGGTGTACGGGTTTATCCTGTAGAAATTGGCCTAATTTAGCTAAAAAAAGACTATGCACCATTTGTTCTCCCATTTCTGAGTACAGTCAGATGAGTTTTGGAGCCCAATTTAAAAACCAGATTACTATAATATCAGTAGAGGAATGGAATAAATCAGTAGATGAATCTCCTTGTCTAGTTGAAAATGGGGGAGTTTCCATTGGCATTCGAACTGCCGTCTTTGGAGTCTTCTATGGATTTGTCCTTAAAATTCCAATTTTACTGGACAAATCCCTGGGGAGTGTATGGGGAATGTCATACTTTCTACTTAGTCTCTTGGTTCCCAGATGGGGTTTGTCTATGTATTAATTGAAGAAACGCTAGGAAGTTTTGGGTTCGCGCACGACTTTTGGAACCATTGCTTTATTGAATATGGAAGTGTATATAGCTCAAGGTAGTGCATGTGAAAGTATTTCAAGGGTCTATGATTGAGGATAGATTTAAGTCTGGACAATGACATTGATGGAGATTATATACTTTTCATGCACGGCCGGCATGTACGGCCGTCCTGTGTGCAGGACGCAATAATAATCCAGCAAAATATCATTAATACTCTCCAGGAACTTGTTGGGCAAATCTTCAGTAATTGTTGGGCAATGTGTTGGGCCTGTATTATTGGCTTAATTATTGGCTTCATTCGTCGGCTGTATGGGAAGCTCTACCTATTATAGAAGTCACCAGTGCTCATAACATTTGTATGAGGGCTCACAACCAGACAAATGAACCAGTACCTCCTTTCGTCCTTGAAACTGATTGGCAGTTTGTCATGCACCAGAAACATTCCCATGCGGTCCTGCACGCTCGAGATTGACAGGTGACATGTCTGATTACGTAACTGATGTAGTACATCACAAAGGTAGACCACGTGAGCACTCCACAGTCCTGCAGGATGTTCAGTCTCTATTCATCTTTATCACTCTTTCGCTAGAGTATTAAGTTTCAGGTCGTTCAAGCTTCAAGTAGCTTGGTTTGTTTCAAATATGTTTCAGGTATTTCAGGTATGTTTCACACGTCAGATGTGTTTCAGATCCTTAGCTTGTACCGAATATGATCGAATTAATAGACCTTGATTCCCCAATTCTAGAAATATCCCCCGGCTTTGGTTTGACATGGGGATAATGGAATGTGACCGCTCTATGCCTCCACCCTGGCCTTTGTATGTGTTCCAGTATGCAGGATTCCAGACACATAATAATAAGAGGATTGTAGTCAAACCGGATATATAGAGTATGGAGTGGTCTTAAGTCCGGCGGAATTTGGTGGGTATAATAGAGGTTATGAACCACAAGCTTCAGTCCAACCTTCATTAATAACCATGACATAACAAAAGAAAGCTCCTTCATATACGTAGTCCCAGGAATTCATGGGGAAATCCCAGTTTCAAAATATATGGTTAAGATCCCTGGTTTCAGAAAAGTCTGGGTCATCCTTTGACCATGGTTATGAACCATGATAAATATAATCAGCCAAATTTTCACATCAGTCCAATCAGCACCAAAAAAGGCCATAGAACAGAGCTTCCACAAGACTCTCCTTATATCGACCCTTTTTTTCATTTCATATTCGTCATGTTGCACTGGACCTATGACTATAGATCTCGGGCATAATAAATGGTGGACATGCCTGGAGTGTATATAACCGGCACTATTCAAGGAGAACGTGCTTAATCTTGCAAAATTGGGTATGCACCTCGGGTTGGCCCATGTGTCCCCGGGTAAACTGCCTGGTTGGTGGTAAATGGCCATGTGGACTGCACACAAGCACACGGATGGTCCTTGGAGGTTGGACTTCAGGCAAGTTTCAAGGAATCCAGGTGAGTCCGGTAATAATTCAGGGGAGTCAGGGAAAACAGCTGAGTTCAGGCATGCTATACAATTCATATTTCATGAGTTTCACGAATTTCATGAGTGTCATGTGACTATTGCATGAATTCCTGAACAATGCCTTTCTGTCCCTTGTCATGTCTCTGTATTTCATCCTCTTCTCCATCCCCATTTCTTACCCTTCCCCCTATATAAAGCGATCTCTTGCTCCAACCAACAGTAATATCCAACAAAATGAAATCATCAAAATTTCTCGAGGCCTTTTTGACCACGTCCGCCTGGATGGGCTCCACGAGAGTGTTCTATGGCGAAGTGGACGGAGAGCTCGTACCTCTTGTCAATTTCGACTTTCCCACACTCAATTACTTCTCGCCCAGCTTCACCAATTCGGGAGAAGTACCAAAATTCGACTTCAGAGAAGGCAAGGCCACGGCAGTGTACCCCGACGACTCGTATCCCTTTGGCATAGTGAATGGATTCTTGGCGCATGGAAAAGAGGTGAAATACCCTTTTGAAATCAAGTTGGATCGGTACCAGAAGGTGTCCAACCTCACCCCGTACTTCTGCAAGTATGCCAAGACAAACCGCGGCTTCTATATGACCAAGAACTTTACCACCAAGGCAATCAACTGTACCCGCTCTGACATTTACTTGTTACCTGTCAAATGAGAGCAACATGTTTTGTGTTGAGCAGATGAAAGGTGTACACATGTCACATGTTCAGTATGCAGCTAGGAGTTCCGCAGAAGAATGACGATGAGGATCGTTCCCGCCTATGAGCTAGCTTTATGATAAACTTCAACAGGAATATCGACACCTTTAGGGGTTCAGCTAAATCTCGAATAATCCCTAAGTCTAGGTCAACCACCAAGTCATGCTCTGAACGGAGGATTTCATATAGTGACACGGTAATTGAATTGCTCCGGGGTCTTCAACTCTGATATCTTGTTCTTCCACTATAGTATCTGTAAATCCACGCTATTCACTCTAGTCCAGTATGTTAGTAGCCTCTAGTAGTGTGCAGTAGTCTGTAGTAGTAGTCTCTAGTACCCAAGCCAGCCTGTAGTAGTAGTGTAGTAAGTAGTGTAGTAAGTGGTGTAGTATCAGTGTAGATGTTTCAAGTTCTAGTAGTCTAATCTAGTCTCTAAAGAATCTCACATTCTAGAGTAGAGGATGAAAAAAAGAGAGTAGTAGATCGAGGGGGGACGCCTGCTTTTATAGTTGGTTGGCTGCAATTCAGTGCGGGGGTTTCAGATTGTGCATATTGGGTGGCGACATGCGCGAGCATTGGCTGCAATTCCAAAAGAATATAAAAGGCCTGGGATTCCTACGAAGTTTATTGTTATCCAATTTAAGACAGACTCATCTTCTACTCTCTAATCTAATGTAGTCTCTACTCTAGCATCATCCTAGAGGATTAGACTAGAATTTAGTGGAGTATGTTTTTTAGATCTAGTGAAGACTAGTATCTAGTCTGCAAGTAGAATAGTAGAGTAGAGTAGTAGAGTAGAGTAGTAGAGTAGTAGAGTAGAGTAGAGTAGTGTAAATTTCTGTATTCTCGACTCTGGTCTGTAGAGTTGTTGTAGCTGTTACGCTATTGGCTGATCAAAAAGCCATGGGTAACCATTTAGTTGTCGTACTTGGAGTACTCGTTGGTCCACCATTGTCTCAAAGACTTCTGCTTCTTTCCAAGGGCAGTGACTTCAGCCACCTCCTCCTTGGTCAAGCTGAAATCAAAGAGAGCCACGAACAGCGCAGTTCTCTCCGCGTTCGACGAAGTGGTCACGGGCAACACGTTGTTCTCAAGCACCCATCTCAACAACACTTGAGCAGGGGTCTTGGAGTACTTGGCAGCCAACTTGTCCAATAACTCGTTGAACTCCTTGGAGTCGCCCTTAACCAAGGGTCCCAAAGGCGAGTAGGCCTCAACCAAAATGTTATTCTTTTGACAGAACTCCACAACGCCCGGGGTCTGGTCCTGCAAGAACGCGTTGTATTCGATCTGGTTGACCACTGGCTTGATGCGAGCAAACTCCAACACCTTCTTCAAGTCATCAACGGCAAAGTTGGAAACACCAATGGACTTGGTGTAACCGTCGTCGACCAACTTCTCCATCGAGCGCCAGGCCTCCTCCAAGTCTAACCCATGGTGTTCCTTGGAGATGAATGGAGAGTGCAACAAGTATAAGTCCACATATTCCAACTTCAACTTCTCCTTCAAGTAGTACTTCAACGAGTCATATGGCTTGCCGTGTTTCGAGAAGTACAGGTGGCTGCTATCGCCAGTGGAGAACTTATCAGTAATGTAAAAAGATGAGCGGTCACGGCCTGCAACGGCAACACCAATCTCTGCATCAGTATTGTAGACTTCGGCTGCGTCAAGATGCGTGAAACCCTTATCCAAGGCAGTCAGAGCCGACTTGACAAGAGACTCGTCCACCTGCTCGTCCGAAAACTTGAACCATCTGGTTCCTGCACCGTAGGCCACTGCAGGGATGGTGTTGCCATCGGCCAACTTAAATTGTTTTCCAATTAACGACATCAGAAAGATCTTAGTTATAATCAACAATTAGTAATCAACAATTAGTAATCAACAATTAGTAATCAAATACAATTCACAAACAATTCACAGTCAATTAGTGGATTGGGATGGCGAATTACGGATGAGGATGGTCAATTGAAGTATAGCAATTCTTGATGATGAGTAGAAATGGGGAAGGGGAAATGGAGGCCTTTTATATGTTTGCCAGTGGTGTTGCAGCCTCCGGTGAGAGATGCGTGTGTGCAGTGCGTCGCCACCGATTTGCCACCCTTGCTGCAGAGCCACAGCAGTGCGGGCCGCCACAATGTTCCGCTCCGAGGACAACAGTGCGAAGGCACAAAATGGACAGAACTGGACAGAAAAAAGGGGGCTATTGGACAGAAAAAAGGGGCTATTGGACAGACAGAAATGCGACCTTGTGCATTACTAAGCTGGTAAAAATAGACCGGATTAAGTTCGGATTAGTTTCGGATTGGATTGGTATTGATTGGGAGCTCGGCCGTGTGAGGGCATTTTCCAGTTTCATCTTTTTAGAAATGGCCGGTTTGGCCGCAACGGCTCAAATGGCGACAGAAATTTCAGTTTCAGTGTACCCCGGGATTGCCTGACCCGGTAATTTTCAAGAGGATGAATGTAGGTGTTTCAGAGTGTTTCAGAGTGTTTCATGTTTGTTTCAGTGTTTCAGAAGATTCTCTGATGACAGTAGACAGTAGGCAGTAGACAGTAGACAGTAGACAGTAGACAGTAGACAGTAGACAGTAGACAGTAGACAGTAGACACTAGACACTAGACAGTAGACACCAGACAGTAGACAGTAGACAGTAGACACCAGACAGTAGACAGTAGACACTAGACACTAGACACTAGACACTAGACACTAGACACTAGAAACTAGACACCAGACACCAGACACTAGACACTAGAAACTAGACACCAGACACCAGACACTAGACACCAGACACCAGACACCAGACACCAGACAGACAAGTACTCCAACAAATCCGTTTTTCGTCATTTTTTAACTACTAGTAACCACTGAAGTACAGCCAGTCCAATAGCTAATAAGCGTAGGGCACAGAAAACTTGCATTTGGCCTGAGGCGTGCCCAACTCTAATGCAGTCTGGAGCTCAATAGCACGGAGCCACGACTGATCCACTCCCTTAACCCTGCAATGTTTTTCATTCTTCAATAATAGGGCCCTCGTCCAGCCAGTCGTCTCGCTAGTGTGGCTATAGAAGTCCCTATTTAATTAAGGATAATATGTAGCGAAGTATAATCTATATGATATTAGATATTTTATCGGCCCCTAACGGGGGCCGGGATATAAGGATTATAAACGTTCAACGACTAATCAATAGTCGGCCAGATTTTGCCGGGCCAGTTCAGGAAGAGACAATTCTTCTGCTTCCGCATCCTGCCCCGTTTGCAGTGAGTCAGGCCCCACGTAAGAGTACCCATCCAACTTTACAGATGCGGTATTGTCAAATAATCGGAGCAGTTTGAACTCCAACATTCCAAAATAGGAGCAGCCATGGAGTACTCGGAAGACGTGTGTTTTTTGGCTCTTTGGTTAGACTCCGTCCATGGACCAACACTGTATGGCAGTTATGGCAGTTATGGCAGTTATGACAGTTATGACAGTTATGACAGTTTCCCTCATTTAGTCCTTTCTCCAATGCGGTAATCTAAGGCTGGTGGCAGAGAGACAATGTTAAGAATGGGTATTGTTTCCAACCCTTGTCCTGCATACAGCGCCGTCCGAAGAACCGAGTACAATCTATCGACTCCCTTAGCCCTCATGCCACTATTCCGGCTCTCAAACGCGTGGAATTGACGGCTAAATGCCAAGAGTTACACTATAAAAAGCATCGGTCTGTCCCTTTGTCTTGTGCATAACAAAGAAAAGACAAAGAAACGGCTATATGCAGGGGACGTCGAGATGTTCCACTCTACTCCACGAAATAATCATAATTTCAAAAACTCTTGGCAGCTGGATTTTGAGTCACTCGGGGCCTTTTGGGTTCTGCACGCCCTTGCATCCTTCTTGGCGGTGTACGAGTAAAAAATGGTCCCTTAAGGATGATGTCATGCATATAAGCCTCATTTTGTTTCCCGACTTTATACTCTAAATGCACTACTGTCATTTTTCCTTATATGGAGGTCCAGCAATTGGTCTTTTTTTGAAGCTGGAGATCGCTTTTGATTGTATTTGGCGGTTGTCACGTGTCACGTGGGAACAGGCCAGGATTATACTCTGAATCAGATATGAAACACGGCTGAAACACGGCTGAAACAGGTTGAAAAAGATAAAGCTTTGAAACAGGGGCCTGATGCCTACACGTGGTTGTGTGCAGGAAAAGAATGGAGACTGATGCACGGAAAGACAATTAGGAACCCTGTTCCTTTAATGCGTGGTCAGGAGCCCTCCTCGCTAACGGCCAATCCACTCCACCACAGTACTATTCAACCTATCATTCTAATAATCTCTAATTCCCCTAGAGACTTACACTTGGGGAATTGCAGACCTAAGGGTTCGGGTGTATGAAGATGTGGGTAGTGCTGCATACCTGCATATAACCATTGTTTCGTATATGCAGTCCGTCAAATCGCGAAGAGACTGCATATAGCTCGAAATCATCTATATGCAGTCCATTGTCTCGCATATGCAGGCCATTCACCTACACCAGACTGATTGCAAATGTTGCACCATTATCTCCCTCCAGCCATATATAAGACCAAGGATCCCCCTCCCATTTCTTCTCGTCATCATCTCAATCATGCAATTCTCTACCTTGTTCCTTATTGCCTCCGCCGTCTTGGCCATGCCCACCGACCACAGATCCCCCGTCCAGCTCGCCAAAAAGGACGCCCTTGCTGCCAATGCCGGCTTCGCTTTCCCAACCGAAGACATGGACGATCCTTGGAGCACAAACTACCGTTTCAAAAATTCTCAGAACAGAAACGGTTTGTCACGTGAGATCTTTGAACCAACCAAAGCAGCAGAACCAGCCAAACCAGCTCAACCAGCCCAAAAAGGCAAGAAAAAAGGCACTAGAAGAAATCCTTTCCGGGGCGCTAGGGACAAAAGAGGACGCCGCTGTATCAAGTATAAAGGAAATGACGTCAGAGATATTCCTGTTGAGTGCATCAAGCCATTGTACTGCAACAAAAATTACATTGTCAGCAACTTTGAATGCGAGCTGTGTAAAATGGACACCTGGACCATTGAAGATTTGGAGGAAATCGGAGAAGAATGTATCCGCGAGTCCATTTGCAAGCCGAATGAACTTTACTCCTCAAAGTTAAGGAAACAATAAGTTATTCCAATGCTTTTTAGTGCTTTGGTGCTTTGATGCTTTGATGCTTTGATGCTTTGATGCTTTGATGCTTTGATGCTTTGATGCTTTGATGCTTTGATGCTTTGGTGATTTGATGCTTTGATGCTTTTCTTTGGTGGTAGACATTTTAATGGATTTTTTAAACATCAATCATGTTTGTAGATCTTCTTTGGAGAAGGTGTAAAGGTTGGTGGAGATTGTTTGACGCAGCTTCTTGCAAGGACATCTTGTTGTATACAGGAAACCCTCCATCTAGATAAGAAGGGCCTTTTCCTCATACTTATTCGCAACCTTTTTTATCCACTGGGGGATTTGGCACGAGAATGTAGCTGATAATGGAAACTCTTAGTCAAGAGATCATTGATGATCACATAATTGATGATAAATTTGAGGTTGAACCATCTGATGGCGAAAAAGAGGGTCATGTCTTCATTGATTGTTTGCAGAGGTTTTGACCAATTTGGCGTCACTCCATGTCAGTCTGGAATCATCAACGACATGTCTTTTCAGTCCGAATTTCGAATTGATGTCGTCTAATCAATGTCATTTCCGTATTTGGCGATGAAAAATATGGATGTCCTGCATTCACCGTGCAATCCGTGGTTGCAACTCCCAGCAAAACTCATAGTAATATGAATCTTAGTTTTCAGATTCTTAATATCGGAAGACTCCTAGTAAGACTCTCAGTATTCAGACTAGCATTCAGACTAGTATTGTCAGACTCCAATATTATTTCTCAAACACTTAGATTGATCCTCAGTTTTGATCCTCAATCGTCAGACTAGTATTGATCTTTCCTGATGCTCCTCAATTTTCAGACTAGTATTTTTCTCTTTATAGTTGTTCTTGATGACTAGTAGGTTCCATCAATCACAGTCACTGCATGGCCTCCCACGGTGATCTTGTCTTCGGCCACGTTGACCGTGACCTTACCGTTTCTGTTCAAAACGGTACCCTGAGTCAAGTTGATCTGGCCCAGGAAGCCGTCATAGTCCCGGAGAATGGCGCCGGTGGCCCCGGACCCGGACCCACATACCGGATCCTCTTTAATTCCGATGGCGGGGGGAAACGTCCGTGTTTCATAGTGGCCGGGCGAGTGGGCGCCGAGAACCTGGATGCCTGCACACTTTGCGTCCGCTGTGAGCTGCTCCAAATGGTTGAAATCGGGCTCTAGGGCCAAAACATCCTGCGCCGAGTCGAGCTCGATCACGTGCCACACAGGCCCCACGTCGTAGATGGCAGATTTCCTAGCGGATTTTACCCCAAGAGCTGCCACCACCATATCGGTGTGTTCCTGCAGAACGTCCCTTTTCCTAACATACGGCAACGCAAAGGTGATTTCGCCATCGTCACTAACCTCCAACTCCACCAAGCCAGCACCGCATTCCTGCACAATGCGCCCGTTCCGGGGCGTGATCAACCCCTTCTCCAAAAGCGCCTTGCACGTACCAATAGTCGGGTGGCCCGCAAAAGGAAGTTCATGCTCCATCGAAAAGATCCGGACCTTATAGTCGGCCTCCTCCCGGGTCTTTTTCTGCACAAATGTCGCCTCCGATAAGTTGGTCCATGCGGACATCAGCGCAAGCTGTAAATCCGTCAATCCATCCGCATCAAAAAAGACCGCCACGGGGTTACCCTTGAACTTTTCTTTAGTGAAAACATCCACTTGTTTGAAGGCAGGCATCTCCAGAAGTTAGTAGGTTGTAATCAGTATAACTACTGATTAATAATCAGCTAGTAGTAATCAACTGGTGGTAATCAACTGGTACAATTCGTAGTAATCAATTATTAGTAATCAAAAAGTAGCAATTGATTAGTAGTAATTAATAATGGTCAATGGAATGGGGTGGTCAATGGAATGGGGTGGGCAATGGAATTATTGGTGGCGAGAAAGGGTGGGGGATGGTGGTATTTATAGTGGGGCCAGTGCGGCTCCTGCACAACCATGACTCAGACAGACAGATCTCAGACAGACAGATCTCAGACAGACAGATCTCAGACAGATAGATCTCAGACGGACAGATCAATTTTGTTTGGAGGATAACGTGAGGAAATAAGAGTGATCATTTCAACAGAATTGTGGATCAATGGATTATTGGCTGAGGAAACGCATTAGATTTCATGACACCACTTATGAGTTTTGCACGACCAAAATAACTCATTTCATAGTGATAGAGACAAGTGTATGTTCCAAAGGTTAAGTAATGAATTGAAATAAATGGTTTGGAGGGATAGTAATAGTTCATATAAATGATACTCAGGTACTTTGGTTGGTCAGAAGGACTACCTAGCTTCTCCTCATAAGCCAGGCGATAATCTATTATGGTCACCCACAGAAAGTGAACAGATCCATTGATAATCAAGAAAGAATCATTCGTAGTAATTATACCTTAGTAGTATTCAAAATTAGTGTCAGTAACTATAGCTTAGTAGTATTCAAAATTAGTGTCAGTAACTATAGCTTTGTAGATAAGACCATTGATGGAGCAATACTCAGGAGAATAAGCCATGGCGCTTAGAGATTTGAAACCAGCCCCAGTAGTTTATAAATGGAAGTAAAATAGGAGTGGTTTTTGTGAATGTGAGTATAGAGCAGTAGTTGTGGTGGAAAAAAGTAGGGGCTTCTTCGGGGGGGAGGCAGGTTTATATAGTTCGCACCTTGAATGGCTGCGAACCTGGTATGCAGTACTGGCCATACTTAATGCGAGACTAGACCATTAGGTATGGGTTTTCACCGCACTAGGAAGTCCCAGTAGTTGCAGAGGTTGCTTCCGTGTAGACTGCATACTATGGTACCTGGATCTGATATTGTATGTTAATAAATCATCGACAAGTCATAGGTCATGTCAGACTCAAGGTATGCGTAAACATAGAAACCACCGACTGGTATATAATAAGATAAAATGGATGGTCTTCTCTTCTCCAGAGTACACTAGTATATCTGGACACTAGTATATTTGGACACTAGTATATCTGGACACTAGTATATTCTAGCAGCAGTATTATCATGGTGTGATGGAGTGGTGGACTGTTCAGGAAGTTGATACTCCATAATTCAAGAGGCACCAAGTTCTCTTAGTAATAGAGCAGTGTATTCAGCAATCTGTATAGTACCATAATTCTCATACTATTCTCTTTCCATTCACGCTAAACCTGCTTGTCATCTCTCGGATATCGCCAATCCCTCGTCACCCAGGGTATTAGTCTCGCAACCCAGGGTATTAGTCAGCACAGGAGCAATTGGAATCTGAGTAGTCAGTATGGCAGTAATGTATCGGAGTAGTCTGTGATCTGGATCAGTAGTCAGTTCAGCTTAGGGCCTATAATAATGTCCATTATACATCGACTCTATTATACATAGACTCTATTATACATAGACTCTATTATACATAAAGATAGTAAAATCAATGTTCAAAAGATTTGTTTTATTGACTCTGGTGATATGAAACGGAATCCTGATGATTATGGAATGATCATACTCATGGTTGTTTCAGGGCGGGAAAGACTCGTGGGTGGCAATTGGACGATGAGCCCAGGACCAGTTATTATGGAGACCCTTATGATTATCTTCATACGTTTCTTAAGGAATTGAATGGCTGTAATTACAGCATGGACACAGGAGCGGGAGTAGGAGTGGGAGTGGGAGTAGGAGTAGGAGTAGTGAGTAGGAGTAGTGAGTAGTGAGGGAGGGACTGCATATGCCTGGGTAGGGCAGTGGCCGGAACTAGCATTGATTCGAGGGTTACGAGGGTAGTGTCGGATAAAGGGTATTTATCGGAGTAGATCCGAGGGTAGTGTCGGCGTTTGGGCCGGAATAGAAACCAAGAGAAGAGAAGTGCATGGGGCCTGCACACAAGCATGCACCGTCCGCATGTCCCACCAAGCGGGTCTTTCGGTCCGCACGGCCGCTCCCGTTTGCGTCCCTATCCGTCACCTCACCTACCGCGCATGGTCCACTAGGATTCAGCCGTTTGTTCGGGAGTGTGTCCGCATTGGGACTCTCACCCGGCTTCTCACCCGCCTATTCTCGCGCCTTGCTGACTTCTTGACCATCCCTCACCCACACATATAAATACACCTTCTATTCCGCGAACCCCTTAATCAATGCATACTTACAACACATCCCGTTATAGAAAAGGACTGAACCATCCAAACTCTGAACCATCCAAATTCTGAACCATCCAAATTCTGAGCCATCCAAACTCTGAAACACTGAACATCTGAAACTGAACATCTGAAACACTGAATATACAGAGAAACAGAACATTTAGAGAAACAGAACATTTAGAGAAACAGAAAATACAGAGAAACAGAAAATACAGAGAAACAGAAAATACAGAGAAACTCAACATTTAGAAACACTTGGCGGTGATACACCACAACCTCCTGAATAGAAGACCAGATTCATAGTCAACCACTTGATTCTCCCGAAACGGAGTATCCAATAATCCCAACTAATCCCACACAAACTTCTTTTCCATGGTGAAAGAATCGTCTTCGGCTCTGGATATCGAGTCATCCCTGGTACAAAACTTCCACGGGCAACCCGAGCAACTCACACCGGAAAATGCCAATCAAAACCTCCCGGAGGACTATAATAGGGAATCGCTTAGTAGGACGCAATCCGTGGTGCAAAGAATGCAAACCAGCTACTCCTTTTTTAACGATAAGTTGAAATCCCAGAGAAAGTCCTTGCTCTACCAAACTATCCAGAACTATACCGTTATAGGAGTGTTGGTGTTGGCGATTTTCTCCATCTACTGGGGCTCCAACTACCAGAGAAGTACCCGGTACAAGGACCTCCGAATGTTGGTAGTGATTGATGATGACCAGACGATCAACGGAACGGAACCTGCTATCGGTAATGCCATGCGGGATTTCTTGTCTTCGCCCAAGGCGTTGGCCTATGGAGGCTGGGAGATCCAGAACATGACTCAATTCCGTGAGTTGGCTGCTTCTCATGATAATGATGTGGAGCAGGAGATCCGGAGACAAATCCACCACCAACGGTACTGGCTGTCGATCTACGTGAAGGCCAATGCTACTTATAACCTCAAACAGGCCATTATCCAGGGCAACACCAACTACAACGTGTCGTATAACTCGTTGTTGTCGTTTTATGAGACGGGGCGCGATCTAATGGCCATGAACACCTACGTGACGCTAAATGTGCAGAAGATCAACTCGGAGTTTTTGCGCAAACAACACAATATCTCCGAGCAGATGTTCCGCGGCGATGATGTGGGGCTGATCTTCTCCAACATTCGCTCCGTGCAGGTTAACTCCATGCCGTTGGATATGACGTTTATTGACTTGATTCCAGTGACAAATTCCGTGTTGACTGCTCCGTCGCAGGTGGGTTTCATTTACATGATCATCGTGACGTTCTTTGCCTTCAACTTCTTTGCCGATGTGCATAAAGGCGTGGCGGCTCTGGGGGTCAAGTTGAAGCAGTTGGTGCTCTACCGGGTGTTATCTGCCGTGCTTGGATTTTTCCTCATCAGTTTCTTCTTTTCCTTGGTCACGCTAGCATTCCAGGCCGATTTCACCGCTGCTTTCGGCAAATCAGGCTGGTTGGTCTATTGGTCCACCAAC
Organism: Metschnikowia kamakouana; assembly: GCA_002374535.1. Lineage (NCBI taxonomy): Eukaryota > Fungi > Ascomycota > Pichiomycetes > Serinales > Metschnikowiaceae > Metschnikowia > Metschnikowia kamakouana. The sequence goes on from NKZX01000824.1 coordinate 894,200, forward strand.
TTCTTGACCATGTGGGCGGTGGGAGCCATGAACGAGGCCATGGCCATGGTGTGTATCATGGTATACCCTCCATTAGTGGGTTTCTGGATGCTTTTCTGGGTCATCATCAACATTTCCGCCACCTTTGCGCCCATTGCCTTGACTCCCCATTTCTACAGGTACACCTATGCCATGCCCATCCATGCAGCTTACGAGATCACCAAGGTGATTTTGTTCGACACTTACAAGGGCGCCATGGGCCGCAACTACGCCATCTTAATCATCTGGATTGTGATTGCTACCGTCAGCTTGATCTTGTCGTTCCTCAAGTTTGGTCAGGTGATGGGCAAACGGGCCAAAGAAGAACGTGCTCGTATCGAGAGCGAAATCATCGCCAAGCATCTGGAGCAGGGCGACCGCATCCAGTTTGACTAACTTTAAAGTCATCATCATACAACTGCACATACACCATCACACACCATCACACATGATCACATATATCCAATAATACACATCTAATAATGCTATACTATACTAACGTAGAGAACTGAACAGTCATTAATAGTGTATCAAGCTATATCCACTTTGACCCGAGACACACTATATGCAGGACAAACCCTAATATGGTTGTTCCGAGGGCGAGAACCGAGGGCGAAAGATCCGTGCACCAGGCTACCCCAGCACAAAAAGCACCAACGCAAAGCACCATTTTTTCACTGGATTAGCATAAAAATAATTTAGGAGGAATGCTGGAATTCCGGACATTGCAACAGTGTAATTTGCAGAAAATAAAATCGACTTGGTGCATGGCTATTCAATTCCGACCGCATCAACCTCGGACCGACGTATATGCAGGATTCACAATACAACCGTACACTTCAATGAGCAGTAAAGCAGCATAAATAGTAAAAGTGTCTAAATGGGTTTGGCGGATATTTCTTACAATGCCCAGTTCTTGAAATTGTGTTCGGGGCATCCAAGACCATGATGAAATCCGGGGTCCTGCATATAACACACTTTACACTAGCCAATTCTTTCATGGCATGATTTTCTCCGAGAGATTATTAAATCAGGCCCTCCTTTTCCAATATCCTAACCAACTACGATCTTAGAAATAGTTAAGGTTATTGTAAAAGATTTGCATCCTGCATACAGCAGAACATAGATCTTCGTAGACGAGATCATGTGATTTCAAGGGGTGCACCCGTGCACCTGACAATAAAACATTATCAAATGTGAGTATGCAGGATTCGCCACTTCAGTTAATGTGAAACCAACATGAAACCCACTTGAAACATTGCTGAAACATGACTTGAAACAGTCCCAAAGTGGCGTGATGTGGCACCCGTACACCCCAACATGCATGCATGCATAGTTGCCGAGCGCGCATGCAGTCTATTTACATACCAGGCGTGGTTTTTCTCATCACCTTCTTCCTCTATACACCAGCAACCACAGCAATCGAGTGAGCTTTCGATCCCTCTGAGAGCATTGTGAAACACACTTGAAACAGAAGTGAAACCAACGTGAAACAGCCCCGAAACAAGTGTGAAACGCGTGTGAAACACGTCATCCCCCATCCGTGAAACACACCTCAAACACACCTCAAACACCGAATCATCCCTCACTTATCCCTCAAACATACCCCTAATCTTCCCCAACGCTCACCCCTAATCCAAGCAGATCCCTTGAATCATCATTTCTTCCTAATTAGGAAACAACATATCACTTTCGAAACACTCTTGAAACACTCTTGAAACATCGGGCCAAATCATGTCCCAGCCCAAAAAGGAAGATATCCGGGGCCAACTCTCGGACATCCAGAAAAAGCTCTTTGGCAACCGTCCCAAAACGGAAGGTCCCAGGCAACCCGTGGCGCCTCCGCCATCCAATCTTTCTGTTTTAAGGCGAAACGCCAGCTCCCCCCAAAATGCCAATACTAGTCCCGGGCCCAGCGGCCTGCAGACAGGCCAGCACAGTCTGTTGGCGGGAAAACTCCCCCAGCCAAACCCCCAGTTGCGGCCCGAATCCAAGGGCCAAGATATGGACTTTGTGGTGGGGCTTAGTGAGAACCTCCTCAGCGAGTGTCGTCGTCTTACCGCCGAAAACCACACCGTCAAGTCCAAAATGAAGACCCAATTGGACGAGATCTCCAAGTACAAGGCGCAGGTTATGCAGCTATCGAAGACCCGGGTGATGGCAGCGACCAATGAGAGCGAGTTGAAGGACAAAAACTGGGACTTGGAGACGCTGGTGGCCAACTTATCCGAGGACTTGGAGTCGTTGCGTGTGGCCAATGAGAAGTTGGTCAAAACACATAACGAGACCATGATCCGGCTTAGTGGTTTGCAGCGTGATAACGACGAGTACCAGTTGAAGGCACTGACGATGACGGCGGAGTGGGGCAAGACTCAAGAACAGCTCAAGAAGGAGAATATGGAGTTGCACGGCCGCATCGACGAGTTGAACGACGAAAACGACGATTTGCACATGAAAGTGTCGGAGATGAAGGAGATGGGGCTGGCGGCTGCCGTGTCGGGCAATTTCCATTCGGATGGCCCCGACTTTGTCGACGTGGGCCGGGTCCATGCGGACTCGGTGCAGGAGCAGGATGACGAGATCCTGGATTTGGACCAGATTCTCCAGGACTCCGATAATATCTTGCTGCGGGAACACGACCCAAAGAGCTCCGACTTGGAGATCGAAACCGTGCGTGCCAACTTGGCCCATTCCAACCAGACGATTTCCAGGCTCAGAGCAGCTCTTGTCAAGCTCAGAACTTCACCCGCATCGGCCAAAACCACCCCGAAAGCTGCCAAGGTGTTGGGACGAGATATGGGCCCGAAACTGGTCAAAAAATCCCAGGTCTTTACGCCTGCCAAGAAGGGATCCAAGTTCATTTTACTCAACGACTCGGAACACGAGTCTAACGAGGGAAGTCCTTGGCCCAAGGATGACAACTGGGAGGATTTCATTGGTCAGGAATCGCAATCGCCCTCCAAGCCATCCCGGAAGTTGGCCGATTCCGGCTCCGACTCCGAGCCAGACGCAGGGCCATTCCAGAACCCTCTCCAACGCACCAACTCCTATCTACAGGACTCCGATAGTTCTGAGCTGGATTTCGAGCCGCCTAAGAAACCTTTCAACCAGCACGTGCTCTCGCAGGAACTTTCCGGTGCCAGTGCCTCCATCTCCGAGGACCAGGTGCAGAAGTTTGCAGCCGACAACAACTTGGTGTTGGTGACCCTGGAGAATTACGCCAAGCTCGAGTACAATGATATCTCGGATATGAGCGTGGACCGGATTGCCACTGCCCTCGACTCCAAGGGATACATTCTCTTGAGTAAATCTGAGCATGACGAGCTTGTGGATGAGCAGGAAATGAGAAAACGGCTTGAAGCTACCGGATTGGTGTTTATTCCAAATGAGGAATTGACTGGCTTGAAGAGTACCAGTTCCAAGTATGAGAACCCGGACTTCTCGTACCTTTCGGAGAAGTTAAGACTCTCTGGATACGAGCCCGTGGATGTGGAGCATTTGGCCAGCCTCAAGAAAAACGAGGCACTTTTGGAAAACCCCTCGGAATCGTTCTTATTTTCCAAGTGCAAGGCCATCAAGCACCGGCCAGTGCCACTTGAAGAATATGACAACCTTAAGTCTGTGGAAACCGACCACGAGCAGCCTCTGAAGACGTATCTCCGGCTGAAATCCGAGGAGCTCGGCTTTAAGCTCTTATCGGTGAAAGAAGTGGAGGAGTTGGAGAAAAAAGCGTCTCCTCTGGTGGAGCAGGTGAAGATAATCGCCAAGGAAAAGGGCTTTTCGGTAGTTCCCGAACAAGAACTTACGGAATTGAAGAACCCTGGAGTGGAAGATCTTGGCAAACATGCAGAAAAGAAGGGATTTTTGGTGGTACAAAAATCTGTGCATGAAGAGTTGAAGAACCCTTCTTTGGAGCAGCTCAAGGAGACCGGGTCCAGACTTCAATGTGTGGTTTTGCCAGATCAAGAGTATAAAGCCTTGGTGGATCCATCGTTGGAACTTTTGGCTCTGAAGGCTGAAAAATTGGACCATAAAATCATCCTGCAAGAATCCTTGGACAATCTCCAGAACCCATCGCTTGAAACCATCCAAGAAAAAGCTATTGGCCATACGCTTTTGAAAGACGACGATTACGAGGCTTTGAGGAAACAAGCACACGAGCCTTCACTAGCTCTTGTTCAAAAACATGCAGAAAGCCATGATCTCGTGACTCTAGCCTCTGCTGAATACACAGATCTTTTCAGAAAAGCTCATGAGCCCAGCCATACGCACATGGCCGAAAAGGCCCAGGAAAAGGGTCTTGATTTGGTGAAGTTTGACGAGGTCAAGAGACTTAGAACCTTGGCTGAAGATCCCGACCATGACTTTTTGGCTGAGAAAGCCAAGAAAAACGGCCTTGATTTGGTCAAAATCGAGGAACACAACAAGCTCAGAGGTTTGGCTGAAAACCCAGGCCTCGATTTCTTGGCTGAAAAGGCCAAATCGTTGGACTCAGAAGTTATTAAGGTCGTTGAGTTGGACACTTTACGCAGAGACTCCCAGAGCTTGAAGGAAGAGGCATCAGATTGGAGGAAAAAGGCAGACGAGTTGGAGGAGAAATTGGGCCAAATGGTCAAGGATTCCGATGGCTTACATGCAGTCAACTCCGATTTAAGTGAACAGGTGAAGCAATTGAATGGAGAAATCGAGAAATTGACTTCAGAAGTTGAGAAGTTGAATGGAGAAGTCGAGAATAGGGACGGACAAATCGAGAAATTGACTTCTGAAATTACCAAATTGGAGTCTGAAGTCTCTAGAATCGCTTCTGAGTTGGAAAACCCCCAGATCTCGTACCTCACCCAGAAAGCCAGTGGTCTTGGATACGAAACGGTTAGTGTTAAAGAATTGGAGTTGTTAAAAAACCCTCCACTTGAACAACTCTCCACCCATGCTTCTTCCCATAACCTGACTCTTATTCCGAACGAAGAACTCAAAGAAGTGACCAGGAAAGCCAACGAACCCTCCAAACAGGAACTTATTGAAAAGGCCCTGACTTTCAAGGCTTTGTTGGTGGACGAAGAAGATCACCAAAAGCTTAAGAAGTTGGCGGAAACTCCTACCTTGGATACCATGAACCGGGTTTTGGAGGCATCTGGATATTCTTCAGTCAAGAAAGAAGAATTTTCTTCTCTTCAAGAACTCGCTAATTCTCCTGGTGTTGACCATATTAGTGAAAAAGCTGCTGTGCTCAAGATGAAGGTGTTGCCGGAGGAAGAAGTTGAGAGAATGGAGGAGACGGCCAGAAACCCTAGTATGGCTTATTTACAGGAAAAGGCTCTGGCACACTCGCACGAGCTTGTGGATCAAAAGGATTACTTGGAGTTGAAGAGACTTGCCGAAAATCCTTCCACAAACGATCTCGAAGCTCATGCCAAACGCTTGAAAGTAAGTGTTGTTCCTGTGGAAAGGTACGAGGAGCTCGAGTCACGTGCGGAGAAACCTAGTCTCGTTCATATCCAGGAAAAAGCACGTGACTTGGCCCATTCTGTGGTCGAAACCAAGGTCTTGGAATCACTGGATTTCGCCGTGGAGTGTGCTCAGAAACATGGCTTTGCTCCGGTTCCAGAGAAGGAATATTCTGATCTTTTGCACAAGGTGCAGAACCCTTCGGTGGAGTATGTACAGGAAAAGGCTGAAACTCATGGCTTGGTGACGGTGGAAAAGAGTGATTTTGAAGAATTGCAGAGAAAATCCACTGCTCCAAATCTCGACGAGATCAAGGCATATTCCCAGGGTTTGGGCCACGAAGTGATTTCTACTGAAACGCATGAAAATATGGAAAAGGAAATTTCTTCTCTAAAGGAAACCGTGCAGGAAAAGAATACGCTTTTGGAGTCTGAAGATCACGTGAAGCAGCATGCTAAGAAATTGGGCTACCAATTGGTGGAGCCAGAAACATTGCTGAAACTCGAGAACCCGGGTCTAGAACGGGTTTCGGAACTTGCCGAGAAGTTGCATCATAAAGTGCTTGTCCAACAGGAATACGATGAACTATGCCGGCTTTCCAAGACTCCGAACTTACAGGAAATCGGGGTTTTTGCTGCCCACCACAATAATGCTGTTTTGGACAAGAAAGAGCTTGAAACTCTACAGGAAAAAGCCGAAAATCCCGATCTTTTACACCTCCAAAAACATGCAGAAAAGCATCTGCACGTTTTGGTCAATGGGGATGAGTACGCTGGAATCGTGAAACAGGCCACCACTCCCACACTCGAACAAATTGGAAACAAGGCTGAAACACTTGATCACGTGCTTGTTCCTAAACAGGAACATGAAGATTTGAAGAGATTGGCAAATGAGCCTGAAATTCCTCATATTCTGGAAACTGCCAGGAAACACGGGCACGTGATCTTGCCTGAAACTGAGCATGAACGTCTTAGCAAACCGTCAGTGGAGCATATTATGCAGGAAGCCAAGAAACATGGCCATTTGGTGGTTCCCGAAACGGACTTCAAGACCATCAGTGACCGGGCAGATAACCCTACGATGCAGGAAATCAGCTTACATGCAGAGAAAATGGAGCATGAGGTGTTGACCAAGAAAGAGGCGGAAAAACTCCGGCTTCTTGCGGAAAAGCCACCGCTTGAGCACGTGACAATGCATGCTGAAGGGCTAGGCTGTTCCATCTTGCCTAATCTGGAACTAGAGTCCATGAAGAAATGCATTGAAGACCCTGGGTTGGACAAGATCCTGCACTTGGCTTCCAAGCACCACAACGTGGTGATTCCCGAACGGGAATTGGCCGAGTTGAAGAGCCTGGTAGAATCGCCCGAAATCGATTATCTCCGGGCCAAAGCCGAGGCTCTTCAGCATTCGGTGGTGCCCCAAACGGAGCTTTCCAAATTAAGGCAAAAAGCAGATACTCCGCTGGAAAACCAGGTGAAAAAAGCAGCTAAAATCTTGGGCTTGGTGACATTATCGGTGGCCAGCCACAACGAGCTCAAGAAATTGGCCCATGCGCCAGAATTGGCCCACATTCACACCCACAGTGAACGCATGGGGCACGTGACCGTGCCCAAAGACGACTTTTCCGGCATGAAACGGGCCATCGACACCCCCTCCCTTGACTTCTTGACGGAAAAGATCTCTTCTCATGGATACGTGGCTGTTCCTAGTCTGGATTTTGAGAAACACCTCGAAGATAAGGAGAAGATCAAGAACATGAAGCTTATTACGCATGGTGAATACGACCAATTGAAGTCTGCAGTCAATCTGCCATCGTTGGAGTTTTTGGAGGATAAAGCGCAGGTTTACGGGTCTGTGCTTATAGAGGATGCGAAACTCCAACAATTGAAGAGCCAATTGGAGGCTCCGGAGGTGGAGTTCTTGGTGGCCAAGGCGGATTTATTGGGGAAAACATTGGTGGACCAGAATGAGCTTGAATCCATGCAGGAAACCCTTCGATCTCCCGGAGAAACCTTCTTGGCCGAAAAAGCTAAGGATCTCGAGATGACGCTTTTGTCTGTTTCAGAGTACTCCAGTCTTAGCAAACGCTTGGAGAATCCCTCCGTGCAGTACCTCATGGACCATTCAGAGAAGCAAGGCTACAAAATGATTTTGGGTCTGGAATTCCAGAAGCTTGAGCAAGTGTTCGAGTCCCCTAGCCTTGAATTCCTCAAGGAGCATGCCAAAGCTCAGGATTTCGACTTGGTGTCCACGCAGGATTTGCACCAGTTCCAGAAATCAAAGGAAATGTGTGAAAAGCCAACCATGGAGTTTTTGGAGCAACATGCCGTTTTGAACGAACAAAAACTCGTGGATTCCAAGCGGTTCCAGGAGTTGACCGATTTGGAAAAGTCTTATAAAGAACCCCTGGTTTCTTACTTGGAAAACATGGCCGTGAACAATGGCCGTACTTTGGTCATTACGCAGGAATGGAAGGAGCTCCAGAACCCGTCGGTGGAAATGTTGGAGTCCAGAGCTATGGAGCGTGGCCACGTGCTTGTGTCTAATACCAGACACAGTGAATTGGAGAAGTACGAGAAGAGCTACGCTGAGCCATCAATGGATTTCCTCCACGAAAGCGCAGGAAAGAATGGTCATGTGTTGGTGTCTGGAAGTGAATTTGAGAGCACCAAAAAGTCTCTAGCAGAGGCAAAGGAGAGGGTGGAGGAGAGAGGCCAAAAATTGGTGGAGAAAGACCAAGAAATAATGGAGAAGGACCAAAAATTGGTGGAGAAGGACCAAAAATTGGTGGAGAAAGACCAAGAATTGGCAAAGAAAGACCAAGAATTGGAGGAAAAATCTCAGAATCTTCAAGAAGTTTCTCAAAAAGCTACCGATCTCGAGACAAATCTCTCACAATCTCAGCAGATGCTCAGTCAAAAAGAAACGGAGCATCAAAGCAACTGGAAATCCTTGGATTTCTTGCATCAAAAAGCAGGCGAGCTCTCGCATACCATTCTTGCAGAGAAAGATGCGGAAGAGCTACAGAAGCTCCGGGCGTTCGATGTTCCCACGGTGCAAAAATATGCTGGGGGTGCAAGTCACGTGGTGGTGCCTACAGTGGAATTTACGGAGTTGAAAGATGCAAAACAAAAGTTGGAAACACCCGATTTGGAGTACTTGCATGAGAAATCCAAGGGAGCCAGTCACGTGCTCGTGCTGACATCAGAGCATTCGAGATTGCTTAGCAAGGACCGAGGAATTGAAGAGTTGGCTCTGCAGGCTGGGCTCATAACCATGCCCAAAGAACAATGGCAACAAGAGCAAGACGCCATGCATGCAGAGATCGCAAATCTAAACAAGCAGCTTGACGCCCCACTGCACGAGTACCTACAGGCGCAGGCAGTCCGCCAGGACTGTGTATTGGTGGCCCAAAAAGAGCATGATTCCATTGTGAAACAAGCAAAGGCTAAACATAGCGAAGCGAGCCTCTGTGCAGGAGCACTTGCTCTTGGAATGACATTGATTAGTCAAGAAGCCCATGATAAGCTTAACGAGCCGCTTGAAAAGAAATTGACGAATGCAGGCTTGCAGCACGTGACCAAGGATGAATACGAGACTCTTTTGGCCAATCACCAAAAACTCGTGGACGAAAATGAAAAGCCCAGTGTCTCTGTTTTGCAAGAGAAAGCCGCCATGCATGATTACACGATGGTTCCTGCAGATGAACTCGCCAGCCTTAAGGCCAACTCTAATCAAACTTTGGAGCAGAAAGCCGACTCCGAGGATATGGCAGTGTTGGGCAAATCGCTTCTTGTGAAGTTACGCCTGGACTCCTCCAAGTTGCTGCAAACGGAAAAACAATTGGAGAAGCCATCTCGCCAGTACTTGGCCGACTTAGGAGCCAAGTGCAATTGTGTGGTGCTCCTGACCGAAGAATACGACGAAATGCAACAGGAAAAGAAGAAAACTATTTTCGAAAGAGCCGTGGCTTTATCCATGGTGGCCATTCCCGTGGCAGAATACGAGCAGATGCAGGAACTGTGTAACGAGTCGTTGGAGTTCAAGGCCGAGAAGGAGAAGAAGGCTGTGGTTGACCAGGATGAGTACCATAAATTACGCAGTCCTGATGTTTCCAATGTGACGGAACTGGCCCTTCTGCTTGGCTATGTGTTGGTTGAAAGTGACCAGTTTGAAGATATGAAACGGCAGATTTCGGAGCTGTTGGAGGAGAAGGCCAAGGATGCCAACATGACGCTTATACCTATAGCGGAGCATGAGAACATGGCGTCGTTCAAGGAGAAGTACGAGTCGTTGGTGGAATCGCTCAAACACTCGGAATTCCTCCGGGAAAAAGCCAAGGAGCTGAACATGGAGCTCGTCACGTGGGCGGAACTACAGGAAATGAGAGAAACGCTTGAAGAAAAGGCTGATAAAGCGGGTTTGGTGGTGGTTCCAGTGGCCGAGTTCAATAGTCTCCAGGAAAAGTTGAAGAGTCTGCAGGAACAAGTCAACAATCCCTCCTTGGAATTTATTTCCAGGGCAGCGGAATCACAAGATCATAGTGTTGTTCTTCAAAGCGAACTCGAGGGGCTCCGGCTGGATGCAGGAAAAACCCTTGATGACCATCTTCAGGGCACAGGGCTCAAGGCCGTGAAGATTGCCGAGTTCGACAATTTGCTCTTGAAGGCCAACAAACCTTCTATTGAGCAACTCTCGGTGCATGCGGCCCGAAACGGCATGGTTCTTACGTCCCAGGAGGACCATGCAGGACTCAAGGCTGTGGCCGAGGAAACATTGGCAGATAAAGCCGAAAAGGCCGGCTTTACACTTATTCTGGGCTCGGAACTCGAGCAGCTTCATGCCCAAATCGAGTCTCCATCAAAGGAGTACTTGGCGGAAAAATCAGGCGAAAAAGGGTACGTGTTCTGGCCGGATATGGAAGCTCTCGCCGAAGGTCTAAACGTGGTTGTTTTGCCTAAAGCGGAATACGAGGATTTGAGCCGCAGGTTCGACTTACTGGATCTTCGTGGCGACAAATTGGAGCCCGTCAGGGCTTATTTGCAGGAACAGGGCTATGTGATCATGCACACAAGCAAATACGAGTTCATGAACCTGAATCTCCTGCAGTGCACGGATGAGCAGTTGCAGACTGCAGCCAAGGTCAGAGGCATGCAAATCTTCCAAGATTACGAGGCCATGCAGACTGCAGTTAAGGCCCGAGGCATGCTTATATTCAAGAATGCAGACGAGGCCATGGAGTGGTTACGGAAAGAGGGTCTTAACGAGGAGGAACCTGATGCATTCCAGGATGCAGGAGAATACTTCAGCATTGAGAGTTTACATGCCAGTTCGGCCCGTTTTGGAATGGTGGTTGTGGAAAAGAGCCATTACGAGGCCATGCAGGAGAGGGAGAGAGAATTGCAGAAGGACAGAGGATTGCAGAAGGACAGAGGATTGCAGAAGGACAGAGAATTGCAGAAGGACAGCGAATTACAGAAGGACAGCGAATTGGTGGTGGATTCCCCCAAGGAAATCACCAAAGAGGAAATTGTTTCCCGGCTGAGGGACTTCAATCTCTTTGTTTTGGAGAAACCAGAGTACCAGAGACTCAAGGACTCCACCAACAAAGTGATCACCGAGGAAGAGCTCCATGACAAGGCACAGGAACTCGGGTTCAAGGTCACCACTGTCCTGCAGTACCATGCCATGAAACAAGCCAGCGACACGCTCCAGAACCCCAGCATGCTCTCGGCAGCAGCACGCCAGTTGAAGTACATCTGTGTGCCGGAAAAGGCCTTCGTTCCCACCACCAAGGTACGTGTTCCCGAAGAGGGCAAGGTCACACTTGTTCCTCGCAGCTACTACGACAAACTCACACGCTGTGAGACGTTGAACGTGGAGAAGTTGCTGGACGAGACGTTCCTGGAGTATGCTTTTAAGCGGGGCTACACGAAGGAGTTTAGTGCTCCGTTCACGCCTGTGTTGGGCAGTGGAGACACTTATTCTCCTTCTTCGTCTCTTGGCGAAAATGGAAAGAGGTCTCCGGGAGTTTCGAGTCAGGACTCAGAGACTTCGGCCAATAGCGACCTCAAGAGCCCCAAGAACCATTCCATCCCCAAGGCCAAGGCTCACCAGAGTCACCACAGCACCTCGTTATCGCAGCTTGCTTCCCACAATAGCATCCATTCCAACCTCAGTGCAGGCATGGATTCGCTTGCAGGCCTCTCAATTGCATCCAACATTTCACTCACGGACCGGTCCATGATCCAGGCCATCACGCAGGTGGTGATCGGTGAGTACCTCTTCAAGTACTACCGCAAGCTCGGGCCGTTGAGCTCCATTTCTGCCAGCAGACACGAACGGTACTTCTGGGTACATCCCTACTCGTTGACGCTCTACTGGTCATCATCCAATCCTGTGTTGACGAACCCCTCGGAGGTTAAGACCAAGGCCATGGCCATTGACCGTGTGGAGAGTGTGGACGATACCAACCCATTGCCCACGGGGCTCCACCATAAGAGTATCTTGGTGCATAGCCGGTCCAAGTCCATCAAGATCACGTGTCCCACCCGACAACGCCACAATATCTGGTACAATGCCTTGCGGTACCTTGTGAACAAGAATATCAGCGAGCTTGACTTCAAGCTGAAGGCTCCTGTGCAGGCCCCCGCCGATCCTGACGAGCTGTACCTTCCAGATCTTGATATTGAGCCATCCACTCGTCATGCCTTTCCCCGCTCCTCCACCGTGTCCTCGGCCCGGTCCAAGTCCACTCTTTCCCGTCGCAGAGAGGAGTAAGAGAGAGAGGAAAAATATTTCGATGATAAATATAAGAGAAAAGGAAGGGGAGAATAAGAGAAGATAATGGTGTCATAATGATAGATCTTGGAATTGTTGGAGATGGACACTTGGGCTTTTAAATGAGCTCATATTGTACATCACGTGACCCTCCATAACCCGTACCCCCTTCTTTCATCTTTAATTTCATTTTAAAGACATCTTTTACATTCTTTGAGCAATATGGTACTATGACATGTGCAATCCACCGATTTTTATGGATTAGTAGAGTGGTTCAGGGTTGTTTCAGGGTTGTTTCATGGTTGTTTCATGGTTGTTTCAAGGTTATATGCAGAATTGAAGCTAGAAATCCGTTATATAATTTTTACTATTTGTCTGCCATGTTAAGTAAATTGATTGGGGAGTTTTAGATGAATGGCTGCAACCCTCGGAATTGAGACTACATAAGAAGGCATACACCCGTACACCCGGCAACCTCAGCAGAAAAAGGCCCAACGCAAACGCCCATGTTTTCTTGGATTTTGGCCTAGAAATTAGTTCATTGAAATGCTGGAATTCCGGACATTACAATGGTGCTTTTGGAGTTGAAAAAAGTGGCACGTGGCGCTTTTAATCTGGACTACAACTATCTAGACTGTATAGTGTAGTGCAGTACTCGCAGCATCACGTGATTGACATCCTGTCCATACTACCACCGTATCTAGACTATCTATGCAGTCAAGTCGGAGTGTATATAGAGCACCAACAGAATAAGACTACAGTTTTCCCCAGCTGGAAGAAATTACCATACTGAATCACCCCATTATCATCATCAACAAATCCAGTCATTTATCTGCTCATTTACTAGGCCACTAAATGTTATAGTAGAGCAGTTCACCAGTACTACAAATCGTAGTGCGGGGCACAATATGTCCACCATGTCCACTCTTGCTAGAGTTCCACTTACTCCAATCCACTCACTCTAGACCGCACTTGGACTCGGTCAGTATCTATCCTTGATAATATTCTTGGTGCAGTATTTGGACAGTAGTGTTGAAGCTGGGAGAAGTGCCTCTCACGTGACACGGGGATGTAGACCCTAATGAGGAGTCAGGGGCTGCAACATTGGTTTGTGCACGGATGTTGCGTTTGTGCACGGATGTTACATGCAGAATCGTCCAGAGCTTGGACTATATAAATAGGAAGCCCCCTCTCAATTTGTAAAAGAGCGAATTAATTTTTAAGGAGTTATTATTGGTTAATGAGAAGCACGTGACAGATTCAAAGAGCGTATTGTTAACGCGCAACAGAATGTACAGTTCTAGACGCACTCATAGTATGATTATATTGATACAAACGAGTGATAAGAATGGATTTGTTTTGGATTTCTAATGCACATTTTTAATGCAATGGACTATGATTTACTCGTGCTACAATATACACACTACTATACAGGACCAATCTAGAGAATTCTTTATTTCCTAAAAAATGAACTTACTCCTTGAGTATGCAGATGCGCACTTATGGTAAAGTTCAGCTGAACAAGGAAAACACCCTTGTATCGGATTCAAGGTGCAACGCCAAAAACAAAATCAAGGTATAAATCCGAATATGCAAAACCAGCCAATACTCAAATGGACCGTTTAGTGTTCCCAGATTTCTTGAATCCTTTTGTTGCAATCTATTTCTATGACGAAACTTGACCTTTGGTACTGGAATTCGCGGGTAAAGTTAAGAATTGGGACGTTTTGGTGTACGGGTGTTTTGGAAACGTGAAAAATTATTTGTTTTGATTCTGACATCACCACCACTAATGGTATCACAGATTTTTGAAAAGAATTAGAATCCTGAAACTTTGAATTTTCAAATAATACCTTCTATGCTTTCATAACTGTCTTATTGGAGGAGCAAAAAGTCACGTGACACGCTGTTTGAACGGTCGTCAAAAACGTACGTTTCTTCTAATCCCTCAGCTTTCACCATCACAGGAATCGCCCAATTTCGCCATTTCTGAAACACCAAAAACCTCATTTTCGTCAAAATTTACGTTTTTCGGGGTTCGCCCACTTTAAGAGTTGGTCCAGCTGCACCTCCCCAAACCTTCAAAACATTTGTTGTTTAGAAGTATGAAGTGCATTTTGAAAGAGGGGCCTGCACCTAATGAAAGACCTACACCCATGTCAATCTTTTGGTAAGTTACCAACAAAATGGTATCATTAAAGTATTTGAATAATACTATACTAATAATTAGTGGGGGTTTAATATTCTACTATTTTCTACAACTCCTACGGTGACTATAGCTAGACTAGCTAGATTATAGGTTGACTAGCTAGACTATAGAGCTAAAAGAGAAGGATTACTGGAGAAGGATTACTGGAGAATAGGTAGAGAATATGGAAGACTATAGTGTATAATATGTGAGATTTCTATTGGGATGATTCTGAATTCTTTCCAAGGATGACACCAGGTGGACTGATTATCCATCAAATCATAGAATTCAAGAGATATCTTTAATATCTTGGATGTTTGGATTATTATGGTTACTAATTAATACCAGGAAGTTTCTCCTAAAAGTTAATTCGGTCTTGGTCGATTTTGGAACACGCTTATAATTTCATCTTGTCCCTGCATCTGGTGAATCCATTACTTAGTGATATGAATCCTAGTATATGATATAAAGATGAAAACCATCATTTCCTTGTATACAAGAGAATCCCATTTATCTGACTTCTCTAGGCCTACGAGAAACTGTTCCCCATCACAGTACTCTATGAAAGTATATAAGAACTAATAATTCACACCACTAGAAGAATTGTGAAGAATGCTTTTAAGTTATTAAAGTATTCGAATATACACTTGATCCAACTTTTTTCTAAATCCCTGACCTGCTTAAGTGCTAATACTCGCCTTTTCAATCCAAAGAACAAAGATGAATGCTGTATCTCTTGATATAAGAATCTTGGAATTCAATTATAATATATAAATCCAATAATCATTAACTAATGGGAATAAGAATTGAAGTATGAGATATGTTATTATCACTATCAGTTTTAATAACAGTAGGATTTGCAAAAGTTGGAATATCTAATAAGGTTAAAAATGAAAATAGCCATGTCTCAGAAGCCCCAGCCTTAACTTAGTTGATCCCGAGAATTTCCATGAATTCCAGGAAGTCATAAGTAAGTCATAAGTAAGTCATAAGTGAAGCTATCATCCCATTTGGAAGTATAAGTAAAACAATAGGAGTCTGTAGCACAATGGAATAAAGAGTAATTACCTTTAACAACTCACACTCTGCCCTACCAAACTAGAGGCTATTGCATACTGCTGAATGCATATAGCTATGTTATTTAGTTATCAATCAAGAGTATTAGTTCAATATTCTCATTAACAATGGCTCATATATGGGTTCTTGTATGTCAGGCACATATAGCATTGATTCCATAGTATCTGCTCCATAGTGAAACTATACTCAACCTATAGTATTGCAATCATAGAGTACCATTAAAAGTATTAGTATTGGAAGTAGTAGTAGTAGTATGTTCCAGAAGTGTATTTGTTCCATTGTGTTTATTTTGTGGGGCACCATAAACCCTTAAAACATGCCAATATTTCAATATCAAAGTAAATCCATATTCCAGCCCATATTTACCAGTGGATGGGGAAAAAATGGTTGTCATTTTTACGTGGTGCGAGCCGTCTATTTATATGTGTGCGCGGACATTTTCGCGGGTGGCTGCGAAACCTGAAACATGGCGTTCCCCTCAATCCCAAGAATATAAAAACCGCGTCCCCCTCCCCCGACCCTTTTACTCTTTTTTTCATATTCCTTATCCTCCCGTTTTACCAGGCCCATATTATATATAGCTGATATAGCAATACTTCTTTATTTCATGCTTTGACTTATTCCATACTATATTATATGATTTATACTATCAAGAATGATCCTTACTAGATCGCTATATGCAGGCCCCAACGAAGTCCAAGTCTTGTTATCCCTTTTACTTATAACATATTGATTATACAATGAGTCTATTATAGTCCGGTTATCATTAAACTTAAATGATGATGATAATAAGGAATAAGTCATGATATATGCCGCCTGGATGGAGCCGTCTGGATGGAGCCGCCTGGATGAAGCCGCCTGGATGAAGGATGAAGGAAAGAAATATTATAAAGGTATTGGGATCTTTCCCCTTGATACTGTATCCAGACGACCAATGCATTGGAGGATTCAAAAAACAAGTATGGAATTTTTTCTACAATTGTCCGAATATGTTATGGTATAAAGAAAATATGTTGTGGTTGGATAAATATATTGGAGAACAATCCTAAGATGGAATAATTGGACAATTATAAGGATGCGAAGTATAAGATGATTTGTTGAATTTTGATGGGGAAAATGACTATTTTTGAATCTTCACGTGATGCTTAATCATTGTGCTGGTAAAAAAGTGATTGTATTTCTCTGGTTTGTTTGCTCCTGTTTTGAATGAAAAAGGTCCATAAAGGTAAAGCACTGCTTTGATGTTCCTCCGGATGTACAGGTTTAATACCATCTACGAATCTAATCTCTCCCCTTTTCTGTTCTGGTGGATGTTAGGAAGAATCATAGCTGGGACTGCATATACCCTCGGTCCTAGTCCATATGATCTGTTATGGTTCTGGAACGACGACTTCAGAAAACGCAAAGTACCATTTTTGGACTGAGTTTGACTTACATTCTTCACTCTTCGATTTTCCTTTTTTCCGGGGTAAATTTGAGTGATTTTCGGAGGTTTTCCAACATCGTGCCCTACTCATAATAAGTCTAGTGGAAACCTTACTGCTTTAACATGGCGAGGTACTGCATACCCTAATCAATAGCTTTCTTGGTCTACTATTCGTCACCTTATTCTGATAGTGTATACTCAGATTAGCCTGGTCCTGCAGAAAAGCACTCTTTCTGTCAACCCTTTGCACAATCCTATTACCATCCATACAGAAATTCCCTTTTTACTAATCTCTCATTTTCTTATTGGTCATTTCGGGTTCTGTTTATGATTCCAAAACTAACATGGGATTGTGTTCGATTGTTGTTTCAACTGGAAAGGCTCTCTCTTTTGCATGACCCTTTTCCATTGTCAATTTAAAATTTTACACTTTCGGTTGCGGCCATACCAAGTGGAAAATACTGTTTCCCGTCCGATCAACGTTAGTCAAGCCACTTAGGGCCACAGTGAGTAATGCAGTGGGAGACCATGTGTGAAATTGTGGTGCTGCAATCTTTTTGGAAACCTTTCCAATGACTTTTTATAACCTGGGGTAGCCGTCTAGTCACTTGTTTTAAAGCCACTAGATAAAGATAAACTAGTTTAAAGATACTTTAAAGATAGATAAACTAGTTTAAAGATAGAGTGTATTCAATATTATGGACGATTCTTATTGCACTACTTGGCCGCCAACAACTGGGTGAACTCCTGGATGTCGATCTCGCCGTCGTTGTTTGTGTCGGCCTCCTTGATCATTTGGTCCACGTCAGCATCCGACAACTTCTCGCCAATAGATGTTAGCACGTGTCTCAACTCAGCGGCACTGATCTTGCCGTCACCGTTCCGGTCAAACACCTTGAAAGCCTCGGCAATCTCGGCCTCGGAATCCGTGTCCTTCATTTTTCTGGCCATCATGGTCAAGAATTCGGGGAAGTCCACCGAGCCGTCGCTGTTCATGTCCACCTCGTTGATCATGTCGGACAATTCGCTTTCCGAGGGGTTCTGGCCCAATGATCTCATCACCGTGCCCAACTCCTTGGTGGTGATTTTTCCATCACTGTCTTTGTCGAATAAAGAGAAGGCCTCTTTGAATTCTGCAATTTGTTCCTCGGATAGTTTTTCTGCCTTGGCCATGTTAGTACTAAGAAATAAATGATGGGTGAACCAAAAACAAGTGGAATCAATAAATGGAAGGGGGTTTCAGTCGTAAATTTCTAGTGACGTCAAGAACAATCCAATGAGCAATTAGGATACACAAGAAAATCAGCCAATAAGAATGGATTTCACAGTTCTAAGGGAAGTAATGGATTTCAAGCGTCTGGAGGCTGAAAACGACGTGAAAGTGCAAAGATATAGAAACTAGCACCTCGTGGAAGAAGCAAGGAGAGACGCTCGATGCACTCCAGCAAGCCACGTAGAGCCCTGTTGTTTCAAGTCCAGACCCCATGCAGTTCAGGCCGGGTAGTGGTGTCCGGCATCCAGGTTGCTCTCTACAGGATCATTGTTTGAAACAAGGCGATTGTGGGCTTGCCGTCAGTTTTAGGAGGCCTAGCTTTTTCCGAGGCGGGTTTGAATTTCGAGCCGGCGGCCACCCCTTGCATTAATAGCGATTTCTTTCTTGCATATCCACGTTTCAGTCCCACTTTCACTTTCAGTTTCACCACTGCTGCCATTGTGTATTTTGCTCCCAGGTGTTGGCTTGGAGACCCGGATCAACCGCGGGGTTGGGCAAGAGGGGGAAGAAAGACTAAGGCCTAGACTCCATAGGCGTGCTCCTGCACACAGGCGCCCTTGTCCTGCCACGCTTTCCTCGTCCCTGCCAAAATACGTACCATTTCAATTTGGGAAGGTGTAGATTGGACGAAGGGGACTGGGCGAACATATCATGAAAGCCGGTGCTGTATGCAGGTGTGCGCGCTCGTCTAGACTCCTCCTGCGCTATTCTTAGCAACTCTCCTTCGCTCCATTCCACTGTACTCTTGCCTCCTTACTTGCACACTATGTATCCTGTACTTACCCATCCTGCATTATAATTTGTCTAAATTATACTACATTATACTGACTATACTGATGACAAGGCTTGATATAGGACGATAAGACTATGCTATAGGACTATAAGACTATGATATAGGACTATAAGACTAGTATACTGCATTATACAGACTATACTGCATTATACTGCATTATACAGACTATGGGACTATACAGACTACTATACTACATTATACAGACTATACAGACTATAAGATTATAGGACTATAAGCCTATGGGACTATTCTGCATTATACAGACTATAAGACTATAAGATTATAGGACTATAAGACTACTATACTACATTATACTACATTATACTGACTATACAGACTATACAGCATTATACAGACTATGGGACTATACAGACTATAAGACTACTACACTACATTATACAGACTATAAGACTATAAGATTATAGGACTATAAGACTACTATACTACATTATACTACATTATACTGACTATACAGACTATACAGCATTATACAGACTATGGGACTATACAGACTATAAGACTACTATACTACATTATACAGACTATAAGACTATAAGATTATAGGACTATAAGACTACTATACTACATTATACTACATTATACTGACTATACAGACTATACAGCATTATACAGACTATGGGACTATACAGACTATAAGACTACTATACTACATTATACAGACTATAAGACTATAAGATTATAGGACTATAAGACTACTATACTACATTATACTACATTATACTGACTATACAGACTGTTCTTTTAGTATGGCCATTACTATTTATCCATGATGCATTATACAGACTATAAGATTATAAGACTATAAGACTATACAGACTTCTATACTGACTATACAGACTATAAGGCTACTATACTACATTATACTGACTATGCAGAGTATAAGACTATAAGACTATCAGACTACATTCTGCAGACTACTATACTGCATTATACAGATTCTAAGACTATGGGACTATACTACATTATACTGACTATACAGTGCTACATTATACTGCATTATACAGACTATACAGACTATACAGACTCCATTATACTACATTATACTGACTATACAGACTATACTGCATTATACTGACTATGGGACTATACAGACTATTCCGATTCTAAGACTATGGGACTATACAGACTATAAGACTATAAGACTAGTATACTGCATTATACAGACTATACAGACTATAAGACTATAAGACTGCATTATACTGACTATAAGACTACAAGACGATAAGACTACTATACTACATTATACAGACTATACAGACTATACTGCATTATACAGATTCTAAGACTATGGGACTATACTACATTATACTGACTATGGGACTATACAGACTATTCAGATTCTAAGACTATGGGACTATACAGACTATACAGACTATAAGACTAGTATACTGCATTATACAGACTATACAGACTATAAGACTATAAGACTGCATTATACAGACTATAAGCCTATAGGACTATAAGACTGCATTATACAGATTCTAAGACTATGGGACTATTCTGCATTATACTGACTATAAGACTATAAGATTATAGGACTATACAGACTGTTCTACTACATTCCACTACATTCTACAGACTATTCAGACTGTTCTTTTAGTATGGACATTATCATTTACACCATTATACTGACTATACTGACTACTATTCTGCATTATACTGACTATAAGACTACAAGACGATAAGACTACTATACTGCATTATACAGACTATAAGACTACTATACTGCATTATACAGACTATACAGATTCTAAGACTATGGGACTATACTACATTATACTGACTATACAGACTACTGTGCCACATTATACAGGCTATACTGACTATAAGACTATAAGACTATCAGACTACATTCTACAGACTACACTGCTACATCATATTGACTACACTGCTACATTATACTGACTATAAGACTATATTATACAGACTATAAGACTATGGGACTATAAGACTATAAGACTATAAGACTACTATACAGTGCTACATTATACTGACTACACCGTGTTATATTATACGACTATACTGACTACTATACTGACTAAGACTATAGGACCAAGACTATAGGACTGGTCTTTAGTATGGCCATTTATCCATGGTGCATTATACGACTATAGAATTGTCTCTGTGGTACAATAACTACATTCTACTGGCCAAGCTTCTTTACACTACACCATCGTTTCGGACTGCTATACGGACTGTTCTTTAGTATGGACATTGCTATTTATAGATATACCATGGAGCATTATACAGACCATGGCGTTCTGTCCCATCATTCTGTGCCATTATACTGACAGGACCGACCGTTATATTCCATTGCACTATACTATGACGTACTGAATATTGCACAGGAAATACTGACTACTCCACTAGTATGGATTACTATACAGGCCCCTCCGGCTATTATGCAGTACTCCATTATGCTACGCTATGGAACCTGACTACTGACTACTGACTATGGATGTGCTGTGTGCTCAAGCACAATATACAGGCCTAGCTCCGTTATACTACACAGTATACCTGCAGAACCCGGTAATAAACTGACCCAAGCGATTCTACTATATACTCTGTGCACCACTGCTTGGTCTGTTCATGGCAGTCCTGGGTGCAGGAAGAGGAGCATGGGGGTCCTGGTGGACGGGTTAGAGAGTATATAGCATTGGACTGTACCAGTAGTCAGTTGGGCACAGCAGATAAGAGCATCATACGCTATTCTGGCCACTATACCGGATGGTATTTTGTAGACGAATAGCATTGCTCGATTGTAGTGACTGTGCTGGGGCAGTCTGCTTTGGGTAAGTCTGTGCGATGCAGACGTCAACAATGGCCATTGAAGATGCTTGAGATGCCGTGCTATTCTCGAGGTGGCTGCCAAGTCACAAGACGACCAGGCTATTGTTCACATGCTGTTCACGCAGAACAGCGTGATGCCGACATTAGACGAATGTATCTTGATAGATTGATCAGCATTCCATCTGACTGACTTTGCATGGTATACTCTGTTAGGATCTTTCAAGTCAACAATTAGCCAGACTGTAGCTAATTTAAGAAAATCCATTAAAGCCTTTGAATATTGAAGCTGACCACTAGTTAATAGGGGATAGTATCAGTGTAGTGAATCTCAGACCAGTCCAACACTAGAATTAACATAGACACGCACCAAGTTTAGTACTCTGTAGAGTCTTGAGCTAGCACTGAACCTCTTTGAAGCAATGCTTTTTTGAATCGCCGCAATGGTCAAATGTCTCACCATGTCTCATGAATTATGGAACTGGCCAGTCTCACTGGCCAGTTTTAATTGGCTGTTGCACTTGATTAGAATTAGAGTTACCACGAAGTGCTTGGCCCCAGAGTGCCGTAGCTTCACTTCAATTCCAATTCATAAACAAGTCGATGTGTTCCAGGAGCCACCTTTCCTGACATCTTTATAGTTAGTAAATGACCGTTAACTGAATTCGGTTGCAGTAAGTTCTGGTGGTACTAGTGGACGACCAAATTAGCAGGAATGAAAAATTATCAGAATGTGCCACAGATATCAGAAACGAGTCTCTTGCTGGCCCTTCAAAAAGATGGGGTTCCCAAAAGTACCTCGGTCGTCTGCTAGTTAATGCGAAAGCCAGCAATGCGTTGGTGTCAAACGTCACTCCCTTTGATTGAATGCTTTCAGACTCTTTGTAATGAATATTTTTCTTCCAACAACAATATGATTCTGCAAACTCTTATCTTTAAAACTGATTGATTCTGTCCTCACTGAAATTGGTCTTTAATGGATTCTGTCCTCACTGGGATCTTTAATGGATTGTGTCCTCACTGGAATTGATCTTCAATGGATTGTGTCACTCAACAGATGTGTACTGCAATAACGATATTTCAGTACCACCAAAAGGTACATACCGTTATAGTTGCCGAGACGCCAGATGCAAATTGGCTAGCAATGTATGTTCGTAGTATGGTTTAAATTCCTCAAATAGTCCTTGAATAATCCTTTGGGTTTCACAGCTCATTCGGCGTGGTCACTCCTCGGCTTAAGGTGCCAGACTTAACACACTAGCTAGTGAAACTTTGAACAGCCAAAGTCTTCCCCTAGTTCTGCCGTCTGTATTATAATTTGTATGTGAATCTGGCCAAAAAGATATTTTACTTTCGCGGGAATCGCAGTCCTTATATATTCTTTTGGAATTGCAGCCAATGCTCGCGCATGTCGCCACCCGATATGCACAATCTGAAACCCCCGCACTGAATTGCAACCAACAGAATATAAAAGCGGGTGTCCGCCCTCGACCTACTGCTCCCTTTTTTTCGATTGCTGCCTTTCTTCAAACCCTAATCCAACCCTATTCCTTTTTTCTTCGTGGATTCTCCTCACATCTACTCCTTATCTATGAATCAATTCCATTCACCGGATTCGTCTGACATGGTTCTGGTCCACATTAAGGACACTTGTGATTATACAAATGAAAACTCTTTCCGAAATCGTTGATTGGAGAGGTTACTCGATGTCTGATTGCTACAAGGTCTGGTGACAATAAGATAATGGAGTGGTACATTCTATCGACTTGACCAAAGCCATATTACTAGACACACCATTTGGGGTTATCCTGAGACATACTATCAGATGCGTGATGGAGAGATTGGAGCTTCACCTGAATAGCTGCTGACTTCCAACAATACCTGGGCACTTCATTGGCTGGGTACTTCAATGGCTGGGCACTTCAATGGCTGGGCACTTCAATGGCTGGGTACTTCAATGGCTGGGAAGTCCATAAACCCTGATTTGTGGTTCGCACAACCTATGAGCATCCACCTACTAAGACAAAAGACGTGGTGTTTTCTAGTCTTAACACAATGCTGATATGATGGCCAGAATTGGGTCTACTATTGACGTTGGGAATAAGGCCTAGTGGCTATTGCTCTGGTTAGCATTGACGTGGCACATCTATTGGCTCATAACCCATAGACCAATAATAGTAGAGACTAGGATATACCGTCTAAGAGTCTTTACTATTGTACGCATAGTCTGCAGAGTTTAAGTACTCGCGCAATGACTAAATTAGCATGTGGACTATTTTCCTATTGTTTCCAGAGAAGAATGGAGCGTCCTGCATACACGCACGCCCAGGTTCATCCAATCACCTTACACCATATATTTCCCAATTAGGTTCTTCTTTATAGTGGCCTTTTTTGAGGCTGAGATTTCACGGTTTTGAGCGTTTGCAAAATATATGTGCTCTGTGAGCTGAGTTCCGAGGGTAACACAACCTGAATTCCGGGCCTCTACACTAGCCAGAAAAAGTCAGACAAGTATTCATGTCGGGTAGTATTCAGACAATTGCCATTTAAGTGTTAGAAACGCCTAGATTGGTCACGTGCACGTCCTCATACTCCAAAACCTTCTCTCCATGCAAGCAGACGCAAGCGAATGCAAGCGCATTTTAAAAGAACGAGGTAGCTAGCCGAACAAAATAGTGCGCCTTATATGCAGTCCGCGCACTATTGGAACTCCACACTCATCAGCAGCAATCCACAGAGAACCCCATCTATAAGTTATTTGTATATCTAATGAGAGTATTAGGACGCGCTAGATGCAGTACCACACTTTTCTCCAGCTGTTGGACGATCTGCAGCTCCTAGCCCACATCCACACGCTCTCGCAGCTGCAGGAGCCACCCTCGGAAGTGCCACCCGCCACTTCCACGCCCACCTCCAAGGACCTCCGGCTACTCTCAGCGTCTTCATTTGATTCGGATCCATTCGACGATGGTTTAGACTCGGCACTATTGAAAATCCCGGTCAAACCCGAGCCTCGGAGCCCCTCAATCGTGACTCGGGGTCACCTGATCTCGGCTTTATGCAGATCATTTCAAGAAACTGACTCCGATGAAGATATCGCCCGAAACCAGCTTGCTCTTATTGGTACGGATGACGATGAGGAGCCCCCAGAAAAGGGTCCGAGTCTGGAACTAGATCTTGGAGCGGACCGAGAAGCAGACCGAGAACCGACCATCTCGGTCTTTGAACCGACCATCTCGGACTTATACCCAAACATCTCGGAACCAGAAAAAAACCTTACCGGGAGTCCAAAGAACCCTGTTGTTGACATTTTACCGAATTTGGAGCACCAAGCAGGTCCGAGTGCCAAGTTGCAGCCGAAAAACTGCAGTACTCAAGCCGAGGAAAGACACAGTGACTCGGAATTTGAGGATGACACGAATTTTGGAGTCGTAGGACCCCAGCATAATTTCGGAGACCACGAGACGTACTTCCAAAACAAGTACAGGAAGCAGTTGTTGGGGGACCAGGAGTATATTCGGTGGGAAAAAGCTCGGCGCCGAACTCTCGGCCTCGCACCCGATCTCCCCCCGATATTCGCCAACTGTGTGATTTTCGTCAACGGAAATACAATTCCGACCCTCGACTCCATCCACAAAACAGTAATTTTGCATGGAGGACTCTTCCTCTCCCACCTCCAGAACAAAGGAGCAGCTACCCATATAATATGCGACCGACTCACACCTCGGAAACGGATCCAATTCAAGAATTATCGGGTGGTGAAGGCCAAGTGGATTGTGGACTGTGTGCAGGCCGAGCTTCTATTGGATTGGAAGGATTACCGGTTGATTGACGATATAGAGCCGTATCAGAAGCGACTAGGGTTCGGGCGGGTATATGCAGGAACCGAGGAAGAAGACAATACAGGTGGAGATTGTAGTGGACAGGGCCGAGGTTTCGGGGCCAAAGCCCGAGGTTTCGCGGAACAGAGCCCGAATTTGGAGTCTGGGAGCCCCGAATTTGAAAATGAACATCAGTTTCTGGATCCAGCCCAAGATGTTTGGGCCCTACAGCTAGAAAATGGCATAAGTGAGGGTCTAGAACGTCCAAAAGCGGGTTTAAATGCCGGAAACCGAGCTTTTCCGGAAACCGAGCGAGCTGGGGATCCAGGGGAGGAAACAAATGAGTTGAAAGTCCCGAAATGTTTGAGTTGGAGCTCAAAAGATGGAAATGGTGCGCTGTATGCAGGCCCACGACTAACCAGAGCATCAAACCAACCATTTGAAAACGCCAAACCGGTCCAAAACATATCCAATGATATCCCCGCTTCCGGTGATTATATCCCCGAGTTAATCTCCAAAAAAAAGGATATCACTGGCTTAAAACTGGATGGAGAAGTCCAGGCGCAGGGCTCCAAACCACAACCCACAATCCCTCCCCTCCACACGCCCCAAGCCCTTTCCCAGCTCAAAAGAGCCCGGCCCCGAACCGCCTTCGTCCAGATGGACGCCAAGCACCCCGATTTTCTTAAACATTTCTTCGCCAACTCCAGGCTCCATCATCTCAGTACATGGAAAGCCGATCTCCGGGCCAAGTTCGTCCGGATGGTGGCCAGCAGTGCCCGGACGCCGGCCAAAAACTCCCACCAGCCAATAATACTTCATATCGACTTTGACTGCTTTTTTGCCGCGGCCTCGGCGCGTAGCCATCCCGAGTTGGACCTCCGGAGAGACCCTATAGCTGTATCGCATGGCGGGGCGTCGTCCGATGTCGCCAGCTGCAATTACGTGGCTCGGAGATTTGGGGTCCGGAACGGTATGTGGCTCGGGAGGGCCCAGGAACTATGCCGAGGTCTTCGGGTGGTGGACTACGATTTCGAGGCGTACGAGACGCTTTCGCATGGCTTTTACTCGTACTTGGTGTCGCACAAAACGTTCCACTCCATCTTCCCTGTGCTGATTGACGAAGTGCTTGTGGATGCCACGGACCCGTGTTATGGGAAAGGGCTTGAGAAGCTGCTTGAGGAGAATGTCCAGCTGCTTTGCTCCGAGCTCCGGCGGGATATTCTAGCTCTTACTGGGTGCAGTGTGAGCATAGGTGCAGGACACAACGTTTTGTTGGCCAAATTGGCCTTGAAAAAGGCCAAGCCCGATGGTATATATACTCTTTTGAAGGCTCCGCTTGAATTTCTTGATTCCGTGGAGGTCCGGGAGTTGCCTGGCGTGGGCCGAGGCTTGTACCAGAAATTGGCGCATGCGCTCGCCGAGGCCGAGCCCATGTCCGAGATCATGTCGGAGGCTGATTCCACACCCGACACGCCGATTTTTCTAAACCAAATTCGCCACATTGGTCTTCCTCGGCTCTCCAAGATCTTGGGCGAAAAAACCGCCGTTCGGATCCACGAAAACGCCCTCGGAATCGATAAAACGCTGATCCTTCTAGATAAGGCCTCGGTGGACGGCCTAACCCGCAAAAGCGTCTCGGTGGATGTCAATTATGGCATCCGGTTCGATGTCTTCCTGCAGGCGGAAACCTTCCTTATCAATCTAGCCAAAGAACTCCATTCCCGGATGATCGATTTGGGCGTGTGTGGGACCGGAATCACGTTGCGATTGGCCCGAAGAGCCCCCGATGCTCCGTACGTCACTCCGAAGTACTTGGGGCTCGGCAAAGTTAATTTTTTCAGCAAGTCGTCCTCCTTGGGCGTGGCCACTAACGATTGGGGTATTTTGGGGCTGGAAATGAAGGCCCTTTTTCGCATGTTGAACATCCCGATCCAGGAACTCCGAGGTATCTCGGTGACCGTGACGAAATTGGAAGATATCGAGGAAACCAAACGACAACGGCAATTAAATTTCGGGAAAAAAGCTCCGGAGAAGAAAAGGGAGGCGCTAGCTTCACAGAACTACGCTTTTGCCGAGAAAATTACCAGTGCCCAGTCCATAGATTGGGAGGTATTCAATGAACTACCCTCGGAGGTTCGGGCCGAGCTCAAAAAAGAGCTTCTCCGACGGGGAATTCCCGTTTCGGCCCGGGAAAAACGCCTAGACGAAAAATCAGACTTTTCTAACAAATCGGAACCCTTTGAAAAGGTTTATTACCAGCAGATCTTCCCCAGCCAGGCGAATGGAACGTTCAAGACGCTCAAAATCAAGGAATCGCCTCGGAAAAAACGCAAAGAACTGCCGAAAAAGGCCCCGGCTCAATTGCTGCCGGTCAAAAACCAAGCACCGCCTTCCGAATGGGGCAATTACGATGAAGAGGTGTTGAAAGAGATCCCGACGTTGATTCGGGAGGAGTTTATGCAGGATGTGCGTCGGCACAAGAAGCACCAGCAACTCGGGTACGTTTCTATGAAGGAAAAAATGGAGAAAAAAGCGCAAATAGAGCGTCAGATCCGCGAACGCGTCATTTCTGAAACATGGGTGAAACTGCAGCCTCGCCTTGTGCAGTACGCCCAGTTCAACGGCCAATCAGCTTCGTTCCATGCTGTGGTCCTGCAGATACGCACGTGGGTGCTGCAGACAGTATCCCAAGAAGGACCCCATTTGGACGACGTGGGTATTTTTAAAGAGTACATTTCGGAATTGCTCCAAAAGGGGAATCTTACGCGATGCATCTGCTTGGTGCAGACTATGGAGAAGGAACTCAATAGAGTGGTTACGATGGTGAAGATGGGTTGTGTGCAGAATACAGATGTATATGCAGGAACCCGTGATTGGCAATCCCATATTTCGAATTTCAAAGCTTTGGTCCAGGAGTACTGTTCCCCAAAAGGAATCGACGTCTGGTGATCCCATGTCGTTATATTAGTATTCTTATAGAATAATTGATCTAATATTTCCACCTGGTTCTAATCAAACTCACAGCCGTTATTATTTAGATTGATATACATTAGAAGGATTTAAAAAATTCCTTATAATTTAGCTCAAAGGAACTGAGCAAATCAATGTATCACATAATCAAGATTCCAGCACTGGAGGCAGTATTCACTAATCTAAACTCTCATGAATAAGTAGCAGTCAGTTTAGATGCTATGGAAGGTCATGTGTTCATGCTATCCAAACATGCGCTGACAAAATCAATCATAAAACCAAACGGCGACCAAACGGCGACCAAACGGCAACCAAACGGCAACCATACATTGAAAGCTTGTATTTGAAAGAGTAGGAAAAAATGTATATGGTGTAAGCTGCGCGGCGGGGACACCCTCTTATATACTTGAGGAGCTGCAAAAACGTGCATATGCAGCCGCACCTTCTGAAACACCAAGAACCACAAAACGACAGTTCACTCGTAAACAGGCCTCTTTGTACCCCTTTTGCCACCGTATCATGTTTGCCACCGCGAAGTATATAAATAGGGGGTTCCCCATAAATCTTCATCCAACTCTTTTTTTCCTTTCAATCAATTTGACATTATCTTCCAAACGCCCACCAAGTGTTCGTTTCTGGTATTTGGTTATAGTGAGGTAGTGTGGTGAAAGTACTGGATTTGTTTGGGGTGCTAATAAACCTACTATTATGACTTTATACTATATGACTAACCCACTATCTATTGCCTCCATCTATGGTTCTACTATGATGTCCCTGTGAGGTCGGATACTGTGTTAAGGCTACAGATGCTTTCATACTAGAATGAATATATGGTGGGTCTACTATGATGTTCCCATGTTGACTCTACTATACGATTCTATTCCATGTGATGTACCTATACTATGTTGACTCTATACTATGTTGAATCTATTCTTTGGTGAATCTATACTTTGGTGAATCTGTATGTGATGTTCTTACTTGAGATCCTAATGCTATGATGATTCAGTGGTCCTTTCGATGCAGTGAAGAAGTCAGAAGTCTTTGAAACGTTGGCATTGAGATTTCAACATTCAAAGGTCGGGATGTATTTGGATTGACCCATCTCAAACTAGATCATTTTACTTGTTCCTCAGACTCCCCACGGATTTCTCACTGATTCTTCCGTCACTCTCGGTACATGTTCCTCAGCTGCTAGACAAGATATTCTTGAGCACTCCAGCCAATCAAAGCAGATGAGATTTTGATGGATTGATTGGAATTTGGATGAATCAGAATGATTGGAACAGATTGGGATGGAAAAGATCGGGATGTAATAGATCATGATTCTGGATCACTCAAAAAGAGAACCCAAAGTCCTGGTCCAATTCCCGTCCCATCTGTTCTCACTCTCCTTCATTGCCCCGGTCTTCAACTTCTTTAAGACTTCCGGATTCAGTAACGCTTCAATGATGGCCTGGGATAAATTGCCCTTTTGGGCCACCACGCCGTTCTTTCCATCCTGCACCAATTCACCGATGGCTGCAAAATCCAAGCTGATCACCGGAACCCCCACACCAAAAAAGTCAAGGATCTTCATCGGCAAGTCCATGCCGCTCAGCGACGTATGGAGTGACACCGCCAAATCTGCCACACCCAAGATTTTTGGGTACTCCTCAGCCGACAACCATGCCAGACGCACCTCCACTTTCCTCAAACCACACTGAGCCACGTGCTCCAAGAACTCCGCTTTCATTGGTCCCTTTCCGGTAACTATTACCAAAACGGGAGGTGCATCCGATTCATCGTATGCCTGGAGTGCATGCACCAAAGCACCCAAATCTTCATCAGGCGTAAACGAAGTGGAAGTGACCAAAATCCGCCGATTTTCGATTCCATCAGAAATACCATCAAATATCTCATGTTTTAAGACCTCTTTTTGGGCATTTTCGGCAAGTGGGCTAAACTGGGGACCAGGCCGGTCGTGCAACACCGAAACCGATGATTTTTTGAACCCAAATTCCGTCTCCAAGAAACCCTTCATGGCATCCGTTACCGTGATATGGTGCCAGGCAAAATTGCCCAATTTGCGCTCATAAAAACGCATTAGCCGAACAATCACGTGCTGGTCGTTCTTGTACCGAAGATTCAAAATCAGGTAATTGAGGTTGTGCCAGTCAATGATTAGCTTGGTCTGAGGGCTGCAAATTCGAATGTATAGAATCAAAATGGCCAAAAGGGGCATGGCGGGAGGATTCTGGAGCATTATGTGCAGGCACCCTGGAATGGCACCCAAAATATGCCATAATTGACCGATTTGAGTCACGATTTTGATCCCTGCAAAAATAAGATACGGCAATTTCCTCCGATTGTGTATCACACGAATAGGGACAATATCCACGTTGGAATCATCCAAAATAGCCGCCGGTGGCTCTGTTTCAAGGTATCCACAGAGGTTGACGGCATATCCGAGCCGGGAAAAAGAGAGGGCATGATAGCACATTCTTGGAGAGTGGCCTAGGTCGCCAAGGACGAAGATGGCGATGGTTTTGGGAGTGGCAGGACGATTCCGGCGGATGAAAAAAGGTACGATGAGGTACACCATGCAGGGAAGAACAAAATAGGCCACTAGCACCCATAGAAGCCACATGGGTGTTAGCTGGAACTGGCCCAAGTCTGTATAGCGCATATGGAGTGGGTAGAGCTAAGGTTAAGGGAGTGTACACGATTGAGGTATGAGACTGTGGTGTACGGGTGTATGCTCTTGAACAGCGGAAAAAAAGAGCTCCGCGACGGGGAATTGAACCCCGGTCTACCACGCGACAAGCGGTAATTCTAGCCACTAAACTATCACGGATTTTGATGAAAAAAAATGTTTGCGGTCAGCCATCGTGACTAACTCCAGACGGGATTCTTTTGAAATACTGGTGTCTACTCTGTCCATTCTGGCTATTCATTCCATTCTGTCCAGCCTTTTGTCACCCATTTTTCATGTTTCACCACTTGCCACATTATGAGTCGCGCACGACCCCTGCTTATCTCGCGCGCCGCTTACATCATCGCCAGTATGTTCAAGAAGAGAACCCTCAAGACCACAGCCAAGCGCCGCAACCCAGATGACGACCTAGATTCCGATTCAGTCACTTCTATCAGTGCCGAAATCCCCAAGCGGGCGAAATTCCCGGCCAAAACGGCTGTCTCCAGCGCAAACGAGCCAAAAAGGTCTCTGGAACCGCCAAAAGTCGCCGAAAAAGAGCCAGAACACCGGGAAAACGAGCCTCTAGACCATGAAAAAGATTCTCCTGACCCCAGAAAGGTCCCCAAGGTGTCTGGGCCAAAGGGGGCCCCCAAAAATGTCCGGGTAACCACACTTACAGACTTCCAACCTGATGTGTGTAAGGATTTCCAGCAAACAGGGTACTGTGGGTACGGCGACACGTGCAAATTCTTGCATATAAGAGATGAACTGAAGGTAACCAAACCTGTGGAAAAAGAATGGGAAACAGCCGGGAAAAAAATGGCCAAAACGGAAGAAATTCCGTTCAAGTGCGTTATGTGCAGGACCAACTACACAAATCCCGTCAAGACTTTATGTGGGCATATTTTCTGTCGGAAGTGTTTCATGGATCGTTTCAGAGCGGGAAAACTGAAGTGTGTGATTTGTCGCCAAGAGACTGGTGGTTCTGTTCAGCCAACTACAGTCACGTGATTGTTGAATGAATCACGTGCCACATACTCACGTGCCACATACTCACGTTAGTGACGCTTACTAAGAATACCACTTGTTTCAAGACTCGGATACCGGCTTCGCTTTTCAGTATTACACTTGGTTCAGATTTCATGTTGCCTGCATATACGATGCTCTATGTGCAGTGCCGCATCATACCGGCACGATCGGCACGCAGTCCACCATATAGTTGCTTCCGTCCGCCACACATCCAGGGCGTTCGTTGATAATTTATTGACCTAGTCGATAACCAAAGTCGTGTGTGGATCAATTGCTTGCGTCAGGGCTCATAACCTGAAACTGCTAAAGTGCAGGACATTATCCGAAGTGAAGTACCCAACCCACCAGACCAACCCATCAGACCAAACCCAACCCACCAATCACAAAACTTACGGTTGATTTTGTGACTATTCAAGATTCCTGCATATCATCTGATTTCAATCCTTGACGTTCTACAAACCCGTACACCTCATGAACCAATTGGAAAGTATCCCCGGGTACGACATTGCCATGGATAAGTTCAATGAGTATGGGGAAGAACATTTCAACCGGATGAACCCGTTTGAAGACGAAAACGGCAACCGTCGCCGACTTAACGGTACTGCACAGCAGCAAGCCGCATGGAAACGGATCCAAAAACAGGCCTGGGTTCACGATAAGTGTTTCTTGGGCCTGTGTGGGGTCGGCATGGACTGTGGGCTTGGGCTTGTGCCGTTGGCGGTGTTCTTATTGCCGGTAATTGGACCTGTGGCTACATATGCGGTTCACGCACGACTCATCCATATCGCCGAGGAGGAGTTCTATGTACCGGAAAAGCTAGTGATGAAGCTCCAGGCCAATATTCTCCTTGACCTTTTGATCTCGTTGCCGCCCGGGATCGGGGCCTTTTTTTCCTGGATGTACGGATCTCTGACCCGGAACGCCGGCATTATTTACTCTTATATGGACAAATTGGTACAGAAACAACAGACAGGCCAGGCTCCTGTATACATGGGACCCAAGGGCCAAACCCCGGTGGCTCCAGCGGTACAGAAGCCAAAAGAGGCCAAGAGAGGCACGGGTTTTACGGTCGGAGAGCAGCAATCGGGGTACCGATAAAGGGAGATCGGCGTGTAACTATACTTTAGTCCAGTGAAGTTTGAGCTAGTCTACTGTCTAGTTTGGTCCAGTATACTCTGGTGAGTCCCTGGTGTACGGATGTTATATTCTGGTGTACGGATGTGTGTTTGTGGTGTACCGATGTTTTGTTCAGATGTACGGGTGTTGTTGGTGTACCGGCCCACGATGCGATTAGTGGGCCGCGACTCTACTCCCCAACAACATGTACGAAAGACCCGACGGAATCGAAAACGAACGGATTTGGATCGACGGGTGTTTCGACTTTACCCATCACGGTATGTGCACTTTCAAGCGCATGAAACATGAAACACTCATGAAACACTCATGTAACATCAACCAGTGAAACACTCATGAAACTCCCGATCCATACTAACCCCAGGCCATGCAGGAGCCATGCTCCAAGCCCGGCAGCTCGGCAAAGAGCTCTACGTGGGTGTTCATTCGGATGCAGAGATCCTCCATAATAAAGGCCCCGTGGTGATGAAAATGGACGAACGAATGGCCGCCGTCAATGCGTGCAAATGGAGTACTCAAGCCATAGGCGATGCTCCGTACGTGACGGAACCCGAATTCATGGCCAAATTTGGCTGTAAATACGTGGTTCATGGAGATGACATCACCACCGATGCCAACGGCGAAGATTGCTACAAGGACGTGAAGGAAAGGGGGCTTTTTGTGGTGGTGAAGCGGACGCCCAATATCCTGACCACGGATTTGGTGGGGCGGATGTTGTTGATGAATAAAACTCACCACTTCCGTCCTTTAGAGGGGCAGGGCTCAAAACACCTGGTGTTCAGTGACTTGGACAGTTTTCGGCGGTATGCATCAGATTCCACGGGGTTACATGCAGGCCCAGGGGTTTACGTCTACAATCAACAAACCCAAACGTCTGGCGCTGGTGTCCAAACGTCTGGTGTCGAAACGTCTGATGTTATTGGCTTTGTTGAAAGTGTGGTGGAGGCCGGGTCTTGTCTGCAGGACAGAATTCTGAATGGGGTGGTTTACATTGATGGAGGTTTTGATCTCTTTCACCCCGGCCACATTGAGGCATTACGCTTGGCCTCGGAACAGGCAAGGGCAAAGAACCTTGGGGTTGTGGTGGGTCTCCACGAGGATCACGTGGTCAACCTGCACAAAGGCCTCAATTACCCCATCATGAATCTCTTTGAGCGGTGTCTCTGTGTGCTCCAGTGTCGGTATGTGGATGCACTTGTCATAGGAGCACCATATGAGCCCAGCACGACTTTTTTGCAGAGTTTGCCTGGCCAGGTGGAGGCGGTGGTGCACGGGCCTACGGCCATCGACCAGGCGGTCTATTCCGAAACCTCCAACTTTGTCCAGTTGCCTAACCACAAGTACCTGCACATGAACACGGAGTTTATTGTGGAGCGGGTCTTGAGCAATAAAAAGGCGTATGAGGACCGGCAAAAGCGCAAGGGTTGGAAAGGTGAAGTCGAGCTGAAGCTCAAGGCCAAGGAGTGTGCATAAAGCAACTAGAGGGAGCGAATAGAATTGTGACTAGAGAATAGATAATTTGAGATAACACTCCGTGCAAAATGACTAGACACCATGGAATGTCTGCACAATTACCTACCAACAGTATGGCAGTCTGTAACAGTATTGACCGACCAAAGCCAGGACTATGGCCACCACTTGTGAAGAGGTTAATTGGCCATGTCCTAACGAATCAGACATTGACGAGAAACCCGTCTTTTTGGCCCTTCTTTCAGGACCAATCTTATTTGCAGACCTGTGGTCTGAGCTCCAGGGATGGTAATGAAAAGAAACAGTGAAGACTGTCAAAATGGAGGATTGTCAATGAATGGTTTGGAAGACCGGAAGTAGTATTGAGTCTTGGGTGAAACTCGTACACCCCTCAGATCTAGTTCTGACACACAGGCCACAGAATGTAATCAAAGTAACTGAAACAAATCAAAGTAACTGAAACAAATCAAAGTAACTGAATCAAATCAAAATAACTGAATCTAATCAAAGTAACTGGATTTGGACCCAGATTTCTCCTCATCCGGCTTCATATTGCTCAGTGTATGAAGACCCCAACTCTCTAGGGATCATAGTAAAAATGGCCAGGTGGGGAAGGGTAGTGGTGGGCTTCCACGGTCAGTGATGGAGACAATACTGGATTCTGAACGTGAAGCTGACAGGCTGGATGCTGACCGAGTCGACTCGAGGATGGGGTGGAGGATTCAAAGGGATCAGTAAGCCAGTAGTCTTCAAATTATTCCCATTGATGACTCTTCATTTATCACTCTTCATTTATCACTCTTCATTTATCACTCTTCATTTATCACTTTGACCTGTAGTCTAAACCATTCAGACGGATTTAGAAAGATCAAGACACCTGGAAGAGGCCAAGAAAAGAAAGTCGATTAGTTTCAATATAAGCCACCGGTTAAACGCCTCAAGGAAGTAAGGGCATATACCGATTAGGAAAATTCAGAATATCAGTATAACCAGATCACGGAAAGTTCTTCTCCGCCTCCCTCTTTCTCCTTTCTATTCCTTCCCTCCTAGGACTTCTCTAGATTCAACTCATCACTTCTGTTGGGATTATGACATCTTCTCACCAGAGGTAAATAATGTAAAAAAATCCGCGCTTTTTGTTGTGCGGATCAGCCATTTATATAGTATTTGAAAGTGGGGTTCAGGGGCTGGGGCTGTTTTGCAGCCAACTCGCATCCGCACATATAAATACGCGCACTCCCCCCAAATTTTTACAGCTATTTTTCAGGTTTCTATGCAAATTTTACAGCTATTTTTCAGGTTTCTATGCAAATTTTACAGCTATTTTTTAAGTCTTTCTATGCAAATTTTACAGCTGTTTTTCAGGTTTCTATGCAAATTTTACAGCTGTTTTTCAGGTTTCTATGCAAATTTTACAGCTATTTTTCAGGTTTCTATGCAAATTTTACAGCTATTTTTCAGGTTTCTATGCAAATTTTACAGCTATTTTTCAGGTTTCTATGCAAATTTTACAGCAACTTACACCTACTGTCCTATATATTTCCATGCTTATAATTTGGACTCAAGCATTTGGCCTCTATTTCCATTCCTTTCAGTCTCCTTTGGTTTCTCTTTCTATGGACATCAAAACACCAGAACTGAGTGGCTGGTGAGTGGACTCCGTCGGCCTGCAATATGGGACTGATCACAGGAAGTTCAAGAACTTGGCATCTCGAGTTGTTGCAGCCAAGCAAATCCCAAAGAGATTTCGATGACGTCATCCTTCATACCTCTCTACCTCTCTACTACCAAAACAGCTATCCAAAGAGATATACCACTCTTCACAGTAACGAAGACCAGCACATATCTACTTTGTCGCGTTCACGATACTTCTTATGTTTGTCACTCCATCATGGAGCATAGGGTAGTGGTCGGTGCAGAGACTAATACTATGGTATTATGGTTTTTCATTCCTATTTCGTAAATGCTATCGTAATCATGTAAATCATGCTATCATGTTGTCGTAATCATGTGAATCATCTATCATGCTCATGCTAGCTCATGCTAGCTCATGATTCATCAGATTTGAAGTTGTTGGTCACAGGCCATGGACTTGTCACGTAAACTTTGCTCATGCGTCATATGATTGGAGTTTCTGCGCCCAGCACCAAGTCCTCCTACTTGTGCCAACCCTTCATCCACCAATTCATCCATCAACTCGTCGCCGGGCTTGCCCCAATTGAACTTTCCCGATCCGTTCTTGCTCACGTGATTGGGGTTCATATCAAAGTGGCCGTTGTGGGTGAAGTACCGGGGCTCCGATTGCTTTTCATGAACTGTCCACTTGTTGGTTCTAGTCATCTTCAGTATTCGTAGTATTAATATTCAGGGCGAGTATCTGTAGAAATAATGAGTAATTGGATCAAGTTTTCTGTACTTTGATCGATGTGTTTGTGGTTTAAAATTTGGCTGTAATTGCTTTAAAAATGGCTGTAATTGCTTTAAAAATGGCTGTAATTGCTGTAAAAATGGCTGTAATAATGAAGGTGAGACTAGGGGGGAAAGGCCCTTTTATATAGATGGGTTTGAGAATGCCTGACCTGGTGCATGAGGCGCTGCATGCGGCGCGCTCGCTGTGGGGCTCGTGATCTCCCCACACTGTCACGCTCTGGATCCCGCACGTGACCATCCATAAATGATCTACATTCTTCCTTTCCCCACCCTCCCTAAGCCTAGAGCCAAGAATTTTATAGCCTTTTGCCTGTACACGATTCCGCATAAGATTCCTGTACACGATTCCTGCACACGATAAGTCTAGTCCTATGTAACCAGTACTCCTGCATAATGCCTCCTGTTTATCAGGGATAATTATCAATATACACATTCCTGATTATGTAATGATGCATAAGCACATTGACTTGCTCAGTCTTGTGTGTTTGATATGTTTGATTTTGGGTCCGTGGGTCTTTGGTTTACGATCCGAGGGTATGCCCTCGGAATGGTCACGTGTCCCACACATTCCTCTTCATTACTGCCCACAAACACACTACCCAGGCTTCTCCTTCGGTCATATATGCGACGGAATTAAGGCGGTTCTAGTGGTACAACTCATTTTCAAAAATGTTATGTGGGAGGATGAAATACCCTAATTCAGTAAGTCGGAACTCGATAACTGCTCTCTACTCGGGCAAAAAACTCTAGCAAAAGACTCCACAAACCGCCTCCACTATCAGACTCCACTCCTTAAGTAATAGAGGTTTAGTGGCTTAATTGTGTGAGATAACGTGGAACCTTTGTATAGGGTGTATCACGTGATCACCTGCATATGCCCCGCCTCCGCATCGTTCGCCTTCCATCAACCATGGACCTCCGAGCTGAAGAGCTAATAACTCTCAAAGCCATCTATGAAGATACCTTGACGGTTTCAGACGAGCGAGCGCTTTCAAATGGTGAAATTTCTGTGCAATCCGACCCAAATCCGGCCGGTGCAGAGCCGGTTTCCTATTCCGGGGTAGTCCACGTGCCCATTCCTCTTGATCCGCCCATCACCGTGTCCAAATCGGGACTTTCCCATGAACTACATCATTTTCCAGCCCTCGAACTTGAATTTGTGCTTCCGGATCTGTATCCGTACGAGGCGTGCCCGGAGATACATGTCCGGACCAGCATATTACCCAAACAAGTACGCCAAGAGATCGAGCACGAGCTCCGCAATTTGTGGTATGATACAAGGTACCAGGTGCTTTATGCTATGGTTGATCATTTATACGGGTTAGTGGAAGAGCCGATGGAAATGCTTAAACGGGGGTGTGGCAGTTCCGAGGGTATGAAAGCGACGGGGGGCAGTACCGGGGATAAAGTGGTTTCTGCCGGGGATAACGTGGTTTCTGCCGAGGGCAGTATACACTTCACCCAAGGAGCCACCAAAATCACCCCGTCCCTTTTTCCCCCCAATCACTCCAGCCTCTTCGATCTACTCATCAATACTGACAAATCCCAACGCAAACAAATCTTCAACTCGCTGACTTTCGTGTGTGGCATATGCCAAGAAAATGCCTTTGGGTCTCTCTCATTCCAATTCCCACATTGCAACCACGTTTTTTGCAACCAATGTCTTTATGACTTTTTCGTCAATCTTATAGAAGATGCCAACGTTGAAAAAGTGCATTGTCCGGATTTCCAGTGCTCCAAAACGATTGCTCTGGAGAGAGAGAACCTTATAAGTCAGCGTATATGCAGTGACTTTGACTTTGAAGAGTTTAAAAAGAAACTCATGACTCCTCCGATTTTGCTTGAAGATTTGCAGGGGATTTTGGAAAAAAGAGGTGGAAATTTGATGAAAAATGGTGGAAATGGTGGAAATGACGGCATAAAAAACGGGAAAACGGATGAAAATGAAGGAATAGTCGGAAAAGACGAGAACGGAAACGGAAAAGCTCGAGAAATGTACGAAAAGTACCTTGCCCTTTTTCTCGACCATCAACACAATTTGATGGCCAAACTCTTTCCAGCCCGGCTCGTCACGTGCGCCGGAGAAATATGCACCAATATGATTTTCCGGGCGGATGTCACGGATTTATTGGTTGTGTGCCGGAAATGTGGCTATGCCTTCTGCAACAATTGCCGCAAATCGAACCATAGCAAGACCAGGGAATGTACTGGGGTTCGCCCAAAACGGCAATATTTCGGGATATCCGAAGACGACATGGAAATCTGGGCCGCTCCGAAATCCCCAGAAAATTCGGCCAAAAAAGAACTTCTCCGCAAAACTTATGGCCTGGATCTCCTCCGAAAACTCGCCTTGGATTATAATATGGATAAGATGGACCAGCTCTTCCTGCAGCTAATAACCGATGGTGATTTTTCCCGGTGTCCAACGTGTGATTTGGTGATCCAACGTCTGGACGGATGCAATAAGATGAAGTGTCTGTCATGCTACTCGTTTTTCTGCAATGTTTGTGGGGCGTTTTTGCCTCCCGACACTCCATACGAGCATTTCAACGAGAAATCGTCTTCTTGTTATGGCAAATTGTTTGAGGGAATGTTGGGAATGGAAGAGACGTAGGTTGTTCATGCATGTTGTGTGCAGGAAACAGACCAACTCGGAGTATTTTCTCGAAGGGACTCTATGACTTGAAGTAAGCATCCGAATCAGATGCAGGCAACTTGGATGAAGGTCCTTCAAAGTTGTATACCCCTGAGGAGTGAGTGGAGGGGAAGTGTAAGGGAGGTAGATGTGGAGGAGTGCATATAAGCATGCTTCCCTCTACCAGTCCAGACTAACCCTGGCACTAAGCCACTGATCACTGGAGTATAGTAGTAGTCAGTGAAAGGTGGATATCAATACCCTGCACATAAACCAGTAGCCAATATAGTAGAAGCTTCGGAGATGGAGTCCTGCATGGAGTGTTTAAAGGTAGACTATGAACTAGACTTCGTGAAGAAAACCAACCTCAGATTCACTGCAGATCATGTAACACTTCATGTGACTAAAATCATGTGACACTTCATGTGACTGAAATCATGTGACTGAAATCAGTTAGTCTTTTTTCAGGCCCAAAAGATCAGATGCTTTATCAGGTGTCTAGGCTCGTCTAGTCTCGTTAAAGAGGCTCATGGGAAATCATGGAATTGCTCAGTTGGGACAGATCCTTTTTCTTGTTCTCTTTCTTCTTTCTTTTTTTTCCTCTTTCTTCTTTCTTTTTTTTCCTCTTTCTTCTTTCTTTTTTTTTCTCTTTCTTCTTTCTTTTTTCTTTCTTTCTTTTTTCCTTTTTCTGGTCTCTTTATCTGGGGATAGTATAAGCTGGGCCTGCACATCACAGCGAGACCTGCCCAAGCATTAAAGTGTCAAGCACCAATTGGGTCAATAACCTCTGGATTTTCCGGCATAATCATCTGGTTATGAGCACTGCACCATTAACAATTGCTCAACATATCCTTCCATAATTCAATCCACTGGGTGCAATAAACCAAGATGAGACGGCTTTAAACGGCTTTAAACGGCTTGAAACTGCCACTGGACATAAAAAACCATTAAGATTCCACCATAAAACTATCAGTGGTCAAAACCCCCATTGACGTTATTGACATTGACAAAGTCGTACAAGAACCAATATTTGCGCCACGGGTCCACTTTCCATTTGTATGGCACCTTGAAGAGCCCAACACAACCTTCATGACCAAATTGGTGACTTCAAAATCTCCCAATTGATAGCCGATAATCAGAATAGTCCCGATTCCGTATTATTGTCCAAAATCAAAATCAAATTTCTTTGGATCCATTGTCTAAGCCTGCTGCTCACAAATTGTCCCGCTGCTTCCGCTTGTCTCCTGAATTGTCTCCAGTATTCCTGAATTTCTGTATTGTCTGCAGTATTTCTTTCTCTGTGGCTTGTTTTTCTTGTTCGTAGAACAGCAATTGGCACCCTTCGATTATGTCCAATGACCATTTAGGGAAAGAGAAGTAGCGGTTATAATCACTGCCATTTATGAATAGTGGAGCATAAAGCCGGGTCCTGTATATAGTGCCAAGCAGACATTAAAGTCCAAGCAGACATTAAAGTACACATCAGCCAGATTTCCTGCACTATATCCATCCAATGACAAACATATGCTCATCAGAATGACAAGAATTTGAACAGTAGGAATTGCACTGCAATGTTTCTCTGGTTATGAGCACTGCCCCTGACTATGGCTAATTCAAACAAATTCAATGGATAATTCAAACAAATTCAATGGATAATTCAAACAAATTCAATGGCTAACTCAAACAAATTCAATGGATAATTCAAACAAATTCAATGGCTAACTCAAACAAATTCAATGGATAATTCAATGATCAGAATATAGAGATAAGTTAAAAAACATACCAGTATTTATAAACCCTCTAGTAAATTATCCTGGCCTGAATCTGTCTAGTATCCTAAACCAGCTAAGTGAGGGGAATTCTTAACATGGTATTGTGCAGGATACCTATTGGGATC
Organism: Metschnikowia kamakouana; assembly: GCA_002374535.1. Classification (NCBI taxonomy): domain Eukaryota; kingdom Fungi; phylum Ascomycota; class Pichiomycetes; order Serinales; family Metschnikowiaceae; genus Metschnikowia; species Metschnikowia kamakouana. Next base: position 936,071 of record NKZX01000824.1, read on the forward strand.
CGCACGACTGGAAGATTGGACCAGTGGCATAACCGCTTTAGTAGTCATGGAGAGGCTGTAAGAGAGAGGCTGTAAGAGTCATTAAATAGACGCACATTTCAGGTGTGCGAAACCCCGTACATCCCGCGCGTTTTCTTATCGTAAGCTGACCATACTTAACAAGAACTTTAAATAGCACCACTCTTCCCCAAAAAAACACTACACTAGAAATCAGCCACCCCCCAAAAACACCCCAAAAACATGAAATTACGCATTGCTTGTCTCCAATTCAACCCCATCATCGGCAAGGTGGACCAGAACGTTAACCGCATCAAGAACCTCCTCTCCAAGGCAAATAAACAAATCGATCTCTTGGTTTTACCCGAACTCTCCATCACAGGCTACAATTTCCATTCCCCAAAAGAGATCGAGCCTTATTTGGAACTCCAAGGCCAAGGCCGATCGTTTGACTTGGCCAATGAGCTTTCAAAGGCTTATAAATGCACCACGGTGATTGGATACCCTGAAACTAGTAATGGCACGACCTACAATGCTGCCATGGTGGTCGACCAATCGGGAAAACTAGTGACCAATTACCGCAAGACGCATATGTATGAGGCTGACGAGACTTGGGGGTGTTCGGAGAACCCGGACGATTCATTTCCGGGTGTGACGCTTCGATTTCCGGGTGAAAATGGCGGATCTTTGGATGTGCGCTCCAATATCGGCATTTGTATGGATTTGAATCCAAAACAATTCAAAGCTCCTTTTTACAAGTTTGAGTTTTCTATGAAGGCCTGGAGTAATGACTCTTCCTTGATTATTGTACCCACAGCCTGGCTTAGTCTGGATCTGCCGTGTCAGAAGAATCTCCTTCCTCCATCCGAGAAACAACTGCTAACACATTTGTACCGGGATTTTGTGAACTCCAAACAAGGCAAGCCAAAGGATGATTTCAAAAATAACTTGGTTGGGGATCTGGAAGTTCCAGAAGAGGGAGAGAATCTGGCTTTGGTGCAGGATATCTTTGAGAAATCCGACTACGTCGTCAACGCAACAAAAGCATCCAAATCTCTTGTTGATTATTGGATTATCCGGTTCTTTCCTTACTTACTGCATCCACTCAATATCTTCCCCAAGAAAAACCATAAGACTACGTTGGTGCTATGTAACCGGTCCGGCATAGAGGACGACATAGTGTATGGAGGTTCTTCGAGTATCCTCCAGTTTAACCCCTCGTCCAAAGGGAATTCATCTACAGGTACCGATAATCCCAGTGTTCATGTGTTGGCATCTGCAGGCCAAGTGACCGAAGAGGTGATCTACCATGAGGTGGAGTTCTAGTCCTGCATAGAGTCCAGGGTCTAGTGAACTCAGTAAAAGGTAGTGATAGGACAATCTAGATCTGTGGATCTCCGTAACCTCCAGGTGTTTATCATGGAGATTGTAGTAAAGAGTATAGGATTAGTTTGGGGACTTGAGTCTGGGCCAGTGGTTGTGGAGACGGTTGTATGCAGGACCAGGCCTTATACTACCCAAAAAAAACTCCACTGGACGGAAACAAAGGAATCTGATGATTTGCTTGGTATAAACGGATATGGAAACCAGAAAATCGGGGTCAAAGGATGCTAAAATGACCCGAATTTCTCCAAAATTTCACTATTTCACATTTTTCGGCGTTTTTTTTCCTGGTTCCTATTTCTCTATTTCTCTACAAATAACTGCACCATAGACGTCCATTCCATTGTTATGCTAGACACTATTCCAGGGAAAAGTAACTGCAAATGTTAGTAATTTTACCATGTGGAGATGACATGGAAGATGCGGGGATGGGGTTCCTGTATATTGGGTCTTATCTGCAGGACCATTTTCTTACATAAAAAATGAACCAGTTAAAGTATCAAGCAACGGAACTTGTCGTAATGTGGAACTTGGTTAATTGGGTACTGACCGTTGTCGTGAGTTCGCACCCAATTTAATGCTGCATACTGCAGATAAATGCGCGCGTCCTGCCGGTAAGCATAAAATCTGCATGGTTATCCTGCATATAACTATACAACTTGCATATCTCTCCTGCATACACTGTGGGTGCAACGGAAATCAACCAAATTTCACTAAAAAGAAAAAACGGCATTTTGAGGCTTTATACGTTTTTAAATTATACTAAGTAGCGTGTTTGAGTTACCATATTTGGTCTTTTACTGATATCCCATCCTGTACACAAGGACTTTTTTTTTTTTTCTTTTTTCTGGCTCGAATGGCTGGTTTTAGAGCGGTTTTAGGGTGAGCGCACGGGTTTATAGAGATTTGGCCAATGCTTCTGGAGACAAAAATCCTCCATATTAAAATGGGAGTCTGATTCTACAGACAAGAATGCAACTGGAAAATCCTAAAAACTTCTAGGGCGTGGATGGCAATTGGCGGACGCATTGGTGCACTAGACGAAAGAGTATCATGTGATCCGCAGTCACGTGCACTGTTCCATCAGCACCAAGAGCCTTCTCCAGCTACACCACCATTATATAATTCTAATGTTTAGTTACTATTTATCCTTTTTTAGCCACTTTTAGCCACTTCTAGCCTTTTTTAGCCTTTTTTTAGCGACTGTTTTGTTATATGCAGGTACAAAGTCATTTTCCTTATTCTGCAACCAACAGATGATCAGTAGTCATTCAAACTCATTTCCAGGTATTTCTAGGCACTTCTAGTCATTTCTAGGTATTGGATATATCTGTACGGTCAAGTTGGGTAGATATTAAGGAGACAAAAGAGGTGACATTATATACCGGATTGATGTATTCTCTCTTTTCCAAAATAGCCAGTTATATTGCATGGGATATAATTAATTGGCAAAATGTGTTTAAGAACTTAGAGTAGTGTTTGACGAGATGCGGTTATATGCAGGACAAGTCATAACAGAACCAACTTCTTTTCAATTCTTCTAATCCAGCCATTTTCGTCATTTTCGTCATTTTTGAGTAATTAAGGATAATAAATGTTCAAGTCCTGGTCTAGTCATTTGTATAGGAATTTGGTGGTCAATTATTAGACAATTGGACAATTAGACAATTAGACAATTGGACAATTGGACAATTAGACAATTGGACAATTAGACAATTAGACAAGTAGACAATTAGACAATTAGACAAGTAGACAAGTAGACAAGGAGACAAGTAGACAAGTAGACAAGTAGACAAGTAGACAAGTAGACAATTAGACAATTAGACAAGTAGACAATTAGACAATTAGACAAGTAGACAAGTAGACAAGTAGACAAGTAGACAATTGGTAGACAATTGGTAGTCAAGACCCTTCCTGGCTATGGTTTTCTGTCAGCTCTCTGAACGTTTCCATGGTGTTTGGGTCAATTGGTGGAAATTGGGTCAATTCAGTGTTTGGACAATTCAGTGTTTGGACAATTCAGTGGTTGGTGGTCCACTATTTCTGAGTCATGGTTTCTGGCTCTGATAAAAGCTTAATTGATGTAATAAAGTGGTAGCTTTTTGGGCTTTGTCTCAGCTAGTCTTATGGCAGAATTGGGATGCCATAGCTGATGCCGTGGTATATGCAGGATACTTCATACACCTTAAAGGTCAACAATATAATGCCCAGGTGTTGGATCCTTGTCATGTCTAGTGTAAGTATGGAGTGAGTCACCTGTTAATCTGTTAATCTGTCCAAATAGTATTGGGTCAATTTGGTTTTAGACTCCACTCCCAGTCCACTTGTCCATGACAGGCTGATCAACTTATACACCAAGAGTTCATAGACTGAGACCAAGAGTTCATAAGATTCTGGAAATCGCCTCTTTCAATTCGGTCAATTCGGTCAATTCGGTCAATTCGGTCAATTCGGTCAATTCGGTCAATTCGGTCAATTCGGTCAATTCGGTCAATTCGGTCAATTAGTATAGAAATTAGAGCCAATTCGGTCAATTTGGCTGTCAGTAGACCATCTGTTAGCCAATTTGGGATGTCAATGTTGTAGTCAATTTAGTCTAGGGTCAATTAGTATAGGAACTTTTTGTAGTGGAATTGGTCAATTCGGTCAATTAGTCTAGTCAATTCGGTCAATGGTAGTCAATAATCTTCTAGGGTCAATTCAGTATAGTCACCAGTATCGCCAATTTCATAGTGTAATTGGTAGTCAATTGGTATAGTCAATTGGTATAGTCATTTCGTAGTGTAATTTGGACAATTAGTATAGTCAATATGACGATAGACATTGCTTATAGTGTAAATTGGTCAAGTTGGTAGTCAATTTGGTAGAAATTTGGTCGAAATTGGTCATTTCGAACAATTTGTATGGAACTTCTGGTGATTTGTAGTCCAGGAAGTCTATATCCTTAAGACTTGGGTGTTCTGGGCGGAAATCATGGAAATGTGAGGAGTTCATTGCATTTTTGGAAGAAGTCAACGGTTGGGGAGATTTATGACCCTGTGATTAGCTGCAGTATGTCATGACAATCCGTAGTGAAGAAAAGAGACATCTTGGAAACCCGGAATGTGGTCTTTGGCCTAGACTTGTAAGAAAGTATGCAAGGGAATCCTTGAAAAGTAGGGTTTTCGTTGGCGCACGACTTGGGCACGTGCTCCGCCCCAATTCATCTCCAATCAAACTAACCACCATAGATTTATATCAGGAGTAGTTCTTTTTGTAAACGGGCCCTGAAGACTGGCTGAACCTGTATAAATCTGTGGGCATGCATATACCCACCTCCAAGAAGCACCGTTGGACTAAACCAAGTCTACTCTTCAGCCTCTTCCAGCATCCGTAGTCACCATCAAGAACCAATCAGTCACATACGGAAAGGCACATATGTGAACCACCAATTCCCCTGGCTCCGGTGCTCCCAAAGCTTATTTCCAAAGTTAAGCTTTCCATCCCTTTCTATTCCGTCCTTTCCTTCATTCCGTCCGTCCCTTTCTATTCCGTCTTTTAAAGGACATTTCTGGGTGGGCTGAAAAGTCTTTATAAACAGCCCAAGACCGGGATTCAACCCCCAAAATGAACCCACTCCAGCTGCTCCAGGTGTTCATTTTGGCCACCGCCTCTCTCGAATCCACCCGTACCTTCTATACCAAAATCGACGGCAAGTACAGGCGGCTCAAAGAGGTCAGCACCCCCAACGTCGGCCTAATGACTCTAGCCGATAAAAGATTCCCCTATGTCCCCTTATTCACTATGGAGAATGGAGTGCCCACCACCAAGACCGGCAAAGAGGTCCGGGTTTTCGGCATGCTCCATAACTATTTTGCAATTGGCCAAAAGGAGCATATCAAGCCATTGAAACTCCAAGTGGATGATGATTCCAGGGTCTTGAATGTGCACATGAACCTCTGTACTTCGCCACTCAGTTTCCTCCCCAAAATCGCCATCGAGGGTAATGCAGATACTGAAGGTGTAGAGTGTTCACCGATGGAAGTTTATTTTTTGACTCCAGCAGAAGCCAAGGAAACCAAGGAAGATGTTAGGGAAACCAAGGAAGATGTTAGGGAAACCAAGGAAGATGTTAGGGTGCGGGAGGAACGGGTGCGAAAACAATGATCCTGTTGATGTGATCTAAGTCCTGCACCCAGACACTCCAATTCCAATCCAATCCAATTCCATGTGAATCCAAATATGAATCCAATCCAATGTGAATCCAATGTGAATCCAATATTCAAATCAAATATCCAATGTGAATATACTCTTGGGATGCTATTAGCCTGTACTGTTAGCCAGGGGGTGTATGCAGGAACGTGTCTGAGTCTGCAGGTGCAACATCTCCACGACAAACTAACATTAGTAGTAGTGGTGGTAGTAGTGATAAGCAGTAGAAGGGAGTGAATATTTCTGATTAGAGTCATAGACTTCAACCGTGGTATATGCAGTCCTGCTCTATACCATCACCACTGTAGTATCTTGTATGGGATTGGCACTTGATGACGACCAAATGGGTTGCGTGGCTCTTACCTTATGTATCGATTATGGATCATTTCAAGTTCAGGTCTAGAGAACCGAAGAATAGTTGAAGATCTGGCGAGAGGCACTATGTGCAGTCATGCATATGCCCATGTGCTTGTGTGCAGGTCCGCTGGGGGTCGGTTTCCAAGGTTCCAGCAATGTCAGCAACCTGAAACTTTGGAATTGAAGAGATACCATTGGTCAAATGAAGCAGTTTCGTTTTCAAACATTTTCGCCCAGTGTGTGGCCAGCACCATCACTCTTTTCTCGTGCACTATTGTATGTTCCTGCAGATAGCCGATTCGGTCATGCACATCCATACATCCCAACCCTTGACAACCAGTACACCTGTTGAACCTGGGAAAAGAATTCCTCTCACGTGATTCAGTATGCAGGATCCAGACGGAACAGCTGGACTTGGAGAAATCCCTTATCGGTTCAAACATCCAATGGGGGAGTTCCGGAACGGAGTCTCCCGAAGCTGACACTGATAAGGGATTTATGGGCATCCAATGAGAGCTCTTATAACAAGCCCTAATGAGGGGTTAATCAGGGGGCGGCAATTTTGGTTTTGTGGATGACTGCATGTTGTGTTTGTGGATGGTTGTCAAATGGCTTTGTGCACGGATGTCACAAAAGAAATTTCCACAGCTTGCACTATATAAGGGGGAGTTCCCGCTCAGTTTTGAAGGGAATAAGAATTTGCCATTGGTTGGAAGCGACTAGTAAATGCCAAGGAAAATGGGGTGCTTGGTCGTGTAAATCCGTTGACCATTTTATTAAGAAGATGAATGAACATATGGCTTGGTTGATTTTGGCTGGACTTAAGGTGTGGATTGGTGCCACCCTCGGAACGCCAAGTGCGCTTCAAGGCCGGAACTGGGCCGGAACTGGAAGGACATCCCACTATAAATACTGATACAGAGGATATTTTTTACTCCAAAAAACAAGTTTTAATGTCCGGAATTCAGGCTTTTCAGAAATATGATTTTTATAAACCAAAGTTGGAGAAAAGGTGGTTTTGCATTGGGCCTTTTTCTGCTGACCTTGTCTGGTGTACGGGTGTGTGCCCCAGCCTTTCCGAGGGTTCCTCCATTTTCTCCCACACCTTAAGCATAACATCATAAAAGTCATGGACCCAAAACCTCAACTCAAACCCCCAACTCGTTATTAAAACGACATGAGTCCTGAAATCCCATACTCAAAGGAGCCATTATTGGCCACTGAGACGCACGTGACGAGAGCCCATACTCCAGTACACCACTGGCAGTCATACACCCGTACACCACGTATATCATGATGATTACCCGTGGTTTACTAAACTATGGGGTCTTTTTGGCGGGGGCTCTTTTTGGCCTAGAAGAGTATGCTTGGTTTCAAACCATATATGCCGGATAAGATCACCTGACTGCCATTTCTGTGGGTTGAATACTGTGGGGATAATAATTTTGAAGATATTCGCAGCCATCGTCCTAATCCATAAAGGTGCAAGTGGACTTTAAAAATCCGGAAAAGGAGGAGATGAGGTTATGTTTTGGGTGGATACAGGACTCATTTGGGATCTTGATGAGGGGATGGTTTGGTCGGATGTAGGGGTCACAATCGAACGTTTTGGGGGAAACGGGCTATATGCAGGCATATACAATTATATGCAGGATCCAAACATATATGTCTATTACTTAGCAGTATGAGACGGATCAGGCATTGTTCCAATGCATTTAAACCCACCGAGTGATAAAAAGAGTGATATCCTTAATATTGGTTTATCCCATGTACGGAGCCAATTGGTCATGGATCTGTGCATGGCACGACCTTTATCAACACTCACACTGCTCAAAAAACACGTGACCCGAAAATTTCCTGACACTGAATTATCCCATGTTTTCAAATATACAGTTGCAACAAAGTATAGATGCACTGTCGTTAATGTTTGTATGTACGCTATCTCGCAGTTACTTTTTGTAAATAGCCCCTCTGGCCAAATGGTTAAGGCATCCGCCTCCTAAGCGGAAGACTCCGGGTTCGAGTCCCGGGTGGGGTTCGAATTTTTTTCCGCGCACCAGCGCTCTCAGTGCGCTTACACCGCACTATCATTGTACTAATGAATGGTAAGTGTATGGTGTGATGCTGTACTTATGAGTTAATGTTATGGTAAGTGATATGCTATGAGTTGCTAAAAACCGAAATCAAAGGCACTCATATCAGGTTCGGCAAAAGCAGCATCGTGAGACACCGGAGCCAAGTTCTTCCGGGCAGAAAACTCCAGAAACGCCTCAGTAGCCACAGGTTGCTCTTTCTTCTCCACCAAAAACCGCCACCGTGTCAACAACATCACCAGGAGATAATCACAGCCCATTCGAGAGTAGATATTGGCGAGTTTAATGACAAAATCAAACTCCGTCTGTGCAGACACCTCCATAGCTCCTTCAAGATAGGTTTGTTTGGCCAGCCTTAAATTTGAGTAGAGCACGCCAAGCACAGGATCATCCCGGAGAAAACTAGCACTTTCAGGAACAAAACGAAGGGCTTGGAAATCGGTTTGGAACCGATTGCTGAATTCAGTAAGGTGGTCCTGCACACAAGCATGCGGTGTGTGAAGCAAAGCTTGAATAGACCAAGCCTTATTCTTCATCTGCCAAAAAGCCCATGACGTCATCCACCGATCACCATGCTCAATAGCCAGAGGAAGAACAGATTGTTCTATGATGGACTGCACACAAGCATCCGCCCGATTAACCCGAGCCACTGCTAAGGCTAACTCAATGTCCTGCACCTTGTTGCCCAACACCATGCAGCAATCCGAAATCTGCCCAGCCAATAAGAAAAACGCCGCCAGATCCAAGTACCGATGTTTTCCTAAAAGGACAAAAGCATTTTTAGCAGCAGCCGATTTCCAGCGAGGGTCTGAAAAATCGTTGGCCAAAAACTTGAGCATTTTGGCCCGTTCTCCATGCGTCACCGTGTTCCAGAGCCCCACCAACACCTTTTTCTTGTGGAGAGCAAGGTAGATAACCGAGACTCTTCCTGAAGGATCCCTTGAATCGGCAAATTCGTTTTGAGCCACGGATTCGAGCGTTTTCTCGAGCCGGAGCCGGTCAACCCAGTACACTATGCCGGTGGTGCATATAGTGCCCCAGGTCATGCGGTGGTAGACATTTTGCAAAAGACCAAAGAGCATTTCTTTCTGGTCACTGTGGAGGGCCCAGGAGACGTCTCGCATGTTCAAGGCCTTCTTTTTGGGCGAGCTTTGGAAAAGCCCGAATGAAAGGACGAACTTGAGGCCGTTGGCATCGAGGGATGCCTGGTACTGCTCTGCATGCAGGACCACTTTAATCACATTCGACAATGTGATTTGCTGGTGTCGGGTGATCAAGGGGAGAGACACGGATGAGAGTTTAGTGAGGAGGAGACGAACCACCGGCTCACCAAATGACGAGAAAACATCGGGGTCGGAATGGGTTTTGGCGCTGGATTTGGATTTGAAATTGGTCTCCTGCATACACAAGATGTCCCCGGCCTCGAGCCCCAAATTCCACGAAATGGGCCGGTTTTGCCGGAGAAAACGCAACAAACGCACCAAGATGTTCTTGACAAGCACATCTTCATCCATGAGTAGTGCCTGGATCAAAAACTGGGGGTGGTACACTGCCAACGGGCCGTTGAGCATGCGCACCACCTCCGAAAGAGCCAATTCCCCTCCATTTTCCCTCCGGATCTCGTTTTTTTCTCCGTTTTCTTGGTCTCGCTTGAACCCTAGGAGTTCCTGCACGGTGGCATCGATTGGGGACGTCCCTTTCCCAATACTGACTGTTCCGTCTTCAATGAAAAACTGGTTTCCACTGGAAATCACAAGGTAATGATCATCAAGCCACACCAGATCGCCAATCTCATGTTCAGTATAATTGGAAATGTCTATCCTTTTCACCACCGCAAACGTCGGGATACGGTTCGTATAGTCGTAGCGGAGCTGTGTATACAAGAGCACGACCCTGGAGAATCCCACAGATAAAATGGCCGATGTGGTGGACCGGGTATCGCCCATAAACGTCCAGTCAAGGTCACGTGGTGCTCCCAATTCGGCCGGAAACGTCTCGGAGTACTCCAAAACACCGCTTGTGCAGTCCCAGATCGTCAACTGCATACCGTCAATGATGGCCAACTTGCCAATGACTGATGCTCCATGGATAAAAGTGGGGTTTTGGAGATTGGTGTGGATTTCACATGTTTGTCTCCATTTGACGGAATTTTGCAGGTATTCCACTGCGAGGAGGCGGAGAAGGCCGTTTTGGTCGATCACTGAAAGGTCTTTTTCCAAAAACGTCGAGATATTCGACACTTTGGGCGAAGCCCCGTACGTTCCGGGGAACGGCATGCATCCAATCGGCTCGATCTGGAACTCTTCTGACGGCCTTGCCGAAAAGAGAAGCCGTTTTTTCTCCAGTCCATTTTGTTCCTGCCCATTTGCATCCAAACCAGTCTTGTCCTGCATACACTCCACCCTCCATGCCTTGGTTATCACTGGGCTATAAACAGCAATAATGATAAAAAGAGAAGGGCTGATTTTCTCCAGGAAAAACGCCTGTGGTGTTGCTTCAAGCCGGTCTTGTTCATGCACCACGCTTAGACGCAGGATCAACCCTGCATCCAGCTCATCCTGGGAAGCCCCATCACAATCCCAGAAACTAATGTATCCTCCTGATTCGATAGTCACAGCAAGATGACGCCTGGAGGGGTTGGGAGGGAAAATATCGTTGATCAAGACTGCGCTCTGTATGCAGGACGAAACCTTTTCCTCGCCAAAATCGCCAAAATCGCCGGAATTGCCTATATTTAGACAAAAACGTTTGCTAATGGCAATAGATTTCTCGGAAACATCACCCTGAACACTAATTCTTTTCTGTACCGGAACAGGTTCCCAAATATAGTTCTCGTTACCGAAGCGCAGCACACTAAGCATGATATTTCCCGAATAGGAAGTCGAGGACGTGAAGAGCTTGGTGACTGATTTGGAGTGGCCCAGAAACTTTTCCTCCAACACAAGAACCGGGGATTTCGGGTCCGAGAGTTCGAGTTCCACGCTCCGTAGCGTTTTTTTGATGGCGTCACTGCATATAAAGAACACATTGCCGTTTTGGGTCACTGCATCCGAGCACCGAATAAAGCACTTGTCCATACGGATTCGCTCGATTGGGGATAGGGAGGTACGGGTTTCAAGACTTCCCCGGCTGGGTAAGCACGTGACCTCCGTCGGAAACCGGGCCACTTCCTCGAAAGTCACGGCATTTGGCGGGTTATGGTTCAAGTTACTAATTTGAACAAGGCACGACTCGGCCTGACCTTCCACCAACAAGAGATCGGAGCCAGCATCGCCCGTTTCAAGCACTATGCACGCCCGGTAGTCGGCCACCTTTCCGGGCAACTCCAAGCGAGCCCACAACTTGAGGTAGTTGTGTCCGTTGAAGTCACAGGTGGCCCACACATGGAGCACGTGATCGCTGGTCACGGTATACAAGATGCAGTTTTCCTCGGCCCCGGAGAAGTTCGGCATGAACGTCCGGAGGTCCCGGATGTTGGCCATGGCCTGGAGGTTCATGCCAGCCGTTTTGTCCACCGCACGACGCCGCCATTTCAAGTCCACCACCCATACTTCCGGCCCATGGTCTGCATACGCCAATTCAAAGAGCGTGTTTTCGCCGTACGTGATTCTCATCCATACCTTGGCAAAATGGTCGAGCAGCTGTGAGTTGTAGGCGATGATTTTGCTCGCATCCGGTGAAATATCCACCATTCCCACTGCACTGGGCGCCAGTTTCTGCCACCGACAAGATACCGCCACCTGAGCGTAATCTGCTTCAACATGAAGAAGATAAATGGCATTGCCAGTGCCCACAACAAGCTCAGACTCCGAGGGAGCCCACCGGGCACATAAGATTGTATGTTCCTGCACACAAGAGGCCACATGACCGACCACGTGACCAGAATCCCCCCCCTCCAACTTCCCCAAATTGTATGGCGATACCCGTGCGGCTTCTTGCCATTTAGGGATGCTCATGTACTCGTTGACCGGGCGTAGGAGGACGATTTCAGAGCCATATGCAGCACATATTAGACCAGTTTCAGCATTAATGGCCACAGCAGTCACATCCCGGTCTGCATATATCGTCTGGAGACTCAGAGACAGCAGCAGATTAGAATCAGAAGTCACACAAGTCACAGAATGGATGATGACATTGTTGCCAGATCCGTACACCACAAGACGGTGGGTTTTCCATTGGTTTTGGTCGACGCACGCCGGCGAATTGACGTCTCCGGGAGAAAAAGTCACGGTCATTCAAAATGCTGCAAATTAGAGTGCACCTCCGGGGTATGGCGGAATGGTAGGAGTAGAATGGAGCAACAGGGGTGGGTGGAGGCACGGGTGTAGGTGCCGTTGAGGCGACGTGAGAAAGTCGAGGCACCTCCGTACACCAGAACGAAAAAAGCGGAATATAAAGGAATAGAAAAAGACAGGAGACTTTGGGGGAGTGAATTGGGAAATTTGGGGTTTTAGGCAAGGTCTTTTTTTTTGGACAGAATTTAGGGCTTACTGTTACGAGGACCGTGAGCACTGCATATAGCAGCCAATCACCCTGTATTACATACAGGACATCCTGCATTATAACTATGTCTACATAATATCCCTAGTTATTGATTAGGCCACTTAAACATCCGAACATTGAACAACCGTACATCTGAACATTGAACAACCGTACACCCAAGACATCCGTACATCTGAACATTGAACATCCATACACCCAAGACATCTGTACATCCGAACATTGAACATCCATACACCCAAAACATCCGTACATCTGAACATCATTTATGCCACTCAGTCACCTGAATTACGATACTAAGGTAATGATAGTCTGCTACTAGGATGTCTGGGTGTTTGGATGTCTAGGATGTCTGGGTGTCTGTGTGTCTGGGTGACTGGATGTATGGGTGCCTGGGTGTCTGGGTGTATGGATGTCTGGGTGTCTGTGTGTCTGGGTGTCTGGGTGTCTGGGTGTATGGATGTATGGGTGTCTGGGTGTCTGTGTGTATGGATGTCTGGGCGTATGTGTAGGATATGTTTGAATGCAGGATACAGATGAAACAGGTGGATTTCGATAATTCCCTTATCTGGTTCAAACATCCAATGATCCGGTGGATCCGGAGATCTTATGGATGTCCAATAAGAGCTCTCCGATAGTGAAACCCGATGAGGGGTAAATCAGGGGGGCTGCATGTTGTGTTTGTGCACGACTGCATGTTGTGTTTGTGCACGGATGTCACAAAGAAGTTTCCACAGCTTGCACTATATAAGGAGGAAGATCCCGCACATTTTTAAAAGGAGGGGAATTCGCTCAGCTTATGATTATCAGATAAAAATGTCTCAAAATTGATTAGAAACAAAATAAGAATTCAACCTACGACATGAGTACTGAAATCCATACTTAAAGGGTTATTGTTAGCCAATGAGACTCATGTGTCAGATTACGAAAGCGTGTATGTTAACGCGCAACAACACTCACTGTGCGACGGACATGGGCGCTATATGCAGTCCCACGATAATTCTAAAGCTAATTGATGGATCCAGCTCATGTTTAAGTTTTATTATTACTAATCCTTTTGATCACATACTTATGGCCAAGGGTTTACTAGACCAGAATACTATTTCCTGGATATAAGCCTTCTTCTGGAATTAAGTGGTCCTCAATTCTGCTCCATGAGATTGTCTTCCCCAAGACACAGCTCTGAATTTGTCCCGTTCTTCAAACAGCAAGTAATAAATATCCACAGGAACACATTTCAAATCTCGGGACGTTCCATCCATCACCAAAAACGTGCCTCGAAAATGAGGAGATTCAGCCCATTGACAATAATAGGGATGAAAATTTAAGACCTTAGAGTCAAGATCCAATTTCAATTTCAATTCCAGAAAGTCCAAATTATCTTTTTTTCCAAAGGCTAATACTCCATGTTTAGTAATGCCAAAGACTTTCTTTGTTTCATGTTCTCCAACCGACGCTACTCCATCGTTCAAATCAAAATAAAGGTCCTTGTGAGATTTGTCCGTCAAAACGGTAATGAAAAGGTACCCTGATTGATGAAAGTAGGAAATTGGCTTTAAAAACCGATCCATTCTTGCATAGAACCTCAGGTGTGGTTCTGCAGATGAATGGTTTAAGACGATAAGAAAGGCTAAGATGCAGTGAAATGGGATCATGGGGATTTTTTTTGGAGCAAGTTTTTCGGAGGAAAAAAAGAAGGTTTTAAGGAGATCTTTCGCTATGTGAATTTATTGTTGAACGCATTGTTACATTGTTTGCTGGTGAGCAAGAAGAAATGACCTGGAGTAGTGAAGGCTCCTGCACAGAGGGCTTCTTTTTCGGGATCTTTAGCTCTTTTTAGATCATCTTGCAGATATTCCATTTTGCCTTAAAGAGATTTTCATTATTCTGTGGACAAAGGGGAAACTGATGGGGCATTTCTACACTTGATCCAAGCCCAATGGCAAATTCTGGGGTGGGTGTACGGGTGTTTTGGCCAGTTCCAAGGTTTGCAGCCATCCACCAATCAATCAAAGCCACTATAGACTTAATGCTTACAAGTATTGGGTAGACATGGTTGTGCCATTTTACCTAATTGGGTTATTCTTTGTCTTCCTGCATATAATAATATACTTGCAACCCAGTTCGGTATAAGAAACCCGATTCAGGCACCGTACCATTTCTATGACATTCTTTCTATAGGAACATTGTCTTCAATGAACGTACTCTGGGTGAGAAGTCCCAATTGGGTATAAATGGCCGATTGTGGGGGTTTCGCGTCCTGCATATAGACCGCCCCAAGCTATCCATAGTTAAACCAGTTCCACGTTCCAGCCAGAATTATATCGATATATAGAATTTTGTTTCTTGTTTAGGATCTTGGGTGTATGGGTTTGTGTATAGCCTTGGGCTACCATGACGTGGGTTGGCAGAACGAGTCATACAGAATGTAGTACAGTGCTCTTGTCCATTTTACTCTTGATTCACTGGGTGGATTTACATCAAATGGGATTCATTGGAAAGCTGCAATTCCGGAGATTCTAATGAATTTAGTTTGAACAATATAAGTGCAGAATTGCCATAGTTGAGTACTGAAATACACATGAAACACACATGAAACACACATGAAACACTGAAACGACCACTCCTTATATTTGGTAGATAATATGAATAGGAAGAGATCTACTGCCCAACTCAACGAAATCGTACTGGACTAATCCTGGATCTTGACTGGTCCTCTGAGGCATAGAGTGGTTCTGCATATAAGCGCTCTATGGCAGCCACCAGTTCTGCTTCTACACTCTATGGTAATGTAAGTTGGTCCAGTATAGGATTCCTGTCTGGATGGATTAGTTAGTGAAGAGCAGGCGAGGAAGTATGGCTCTGTATGAGTATATTGTAATATGAGCATGGCTGAGCAACAGAACGGCTGAGCGACTGACAGTGACTAGTCCTGGTTATTAGTTGGTCTTCTGTGACGTTGGTCAACAGCTCCAGGGACCAGTGATTGTCAAATCCCGAACATCCAGCGTTCGGAATGGGACTGTTGCATGGTGGACAGTAGACAGTAGACAGTAGACAGTAGACAGTAGACAGTAGACAGTAGACAGTAGACAGTAGACAGTAGACAGTAGACAGTAGACAGTAGACAGTAGACAGTAGACAGTAGACAGTAACACAGATGGCTTGAGACTTGAGTTGACATGTACCCGGCAGTCCGGTGCTTATATGCATGCCCACCAGTGTCCTGGGCAGTTGACAGTGTCGTCAGTCCGGAACGCAGCGTTTCTAGAGCTCAGACCTTCTCAATGTGTCTGGAAGTC
Organism: Metschnikowia kamakouana; assembly: GCA_002374535.1. Classification (NCBI taxonomy): domain Eukaryota; kingdom Fungi; phylum Ascomycota; class Pichiomycetes; order Serinales; family Metschnikowiaceae; genus Metschnikowia; species Metschnikowia kamakouana. The sequence goes on from NKZX01000824.1 coordinate 951,894, forward strand.
ACCGACTTGAGCTCGGTATCGTCCATAATATCCAACATGCCGTCATCCTCCACGCCCGTGGTTTCCGTGATCCGGAACAACACCACCGGCGCAGCAATGAGTAATGTGCCAATCACAAGACCCCAGGAACTGGCAAACATGGCCATGTAACTATGTTCCAATGCATCCAAGCGCCACACAATGGCAGCAAACGCAGACTGCAAAGCCTTATAGAAAGAAGCATAAAGCGCCACCTTCTTGGGGTTATTGGAAAACGTCCCCAAGATCCAGAAAATAAACGACTGGAAAATGGCATCAAACCCTCCGTAAAACATGTACAAGAACATAGGCCCAATATAAGCACCATCTTTAAAGTCAATTGATTTGAAGTCTGCAACATTCTCACGAGTCACTCCCATCTGGAACTTCAAACCTCCTCCCCAAATAGCCATACCAGTAACGAACAAAACACACCAGCCAATACGAGCTCTAACTGGGCGAGAAAAGCGTTTCCAATCTAAAAGCAGTCCCAACAAAATGGCGCCAAACATCTGGGAGGCCCAGTAAAGGAGTGAGTTCAAGGAGCGAGTGCGCACAGTAAAGCGCGCACCATTGAAGTCGTTGAACTGGTAAGTGTAGAACCAATTGGAGGCACAAAACATGGGGAAAAGAAAGTAGATTTTGCGTTCGGTCTTTAACACCCGGAGCATTCCCTTAAGTTCATCCTGCAACTTGGGGTATTTCTTGGCAATCACCTTCAGCCCATCTGGCTTGTATACCTTGTCCATGGGTAACAAGCACGACGCCAACAAGACTCCACAGGCCATAAGTACAAGGAATGCCACAAACGTGCCCACATTGACTTTGGACACCCCCACCTCCATGTTTTGGGCCAAAGGGATGATGGATCCGATCACTGCGCCAAAGTTGAAGATCACCCAGAACACCATAAGCGCCGTGGCCTTTCTGTCCTCGGAAGTGTACGACATGATGATGGAACCCTGAGCTGCCCACGTAAAGGAGGCACATACGCCCAAATAAGCGCCGGCGAATATACAAAACCCGGCGTTTTCCTTGTAGTGGAACACCAAGAGCGAGAGTGTATACATGACGTATCCGGTACCACCGAACATCAAGCACGCCCGTACACCCACGACGTTGCAAATGACTCCTCCAATGGCTCCAATGGTAGCAAAGGTTGAGTATAAAGCCACGTTGGCATTATCGGCCACCTTGGGGTCGCTGATTCCCGAGTTACCTATTCCGGTAATGGCATTGAAGCATCCTGGCGTCAAAAAAATCACAAACGACATCACCACTATCTGAACCATAGAATGACAATAAGGAGGAAGCCAAGATACAAACCGTTTGTTGTACCAGAGGCCTGTGGCCTCGATATCTTTCCAGTTGTGGCGGACCAATTCCAAGTGTTCATCCTGCACCACGTTTTCGGCACTGCTGCTGCCGGATTCGACCACCATAGTAGCCGGTTGTTTATCTGACATGATGATAAATAGAAGGGGGTTTGTATAGAAAGTAACAGAGCGTTGGAGGAAAAGAGAGAGTGGCTGGGCGGGGGACCAGGCTCTTTATAGGTGGAGTCCGATGGCACAGAAAAGCCGCGCGCTGCTGATAGCATGTAGACGCTTACTCTGGGGTAAGCGAAAATACAAGGTTGCATTTCCTGCATACTGCCGATAAGAGGGGGTTTTCGTCGAGCGTGGTATCTGCGAGCTGCTGGTGCTGTCATGGGTTTTTTCCGCTCCTCTCCAATCTTGAAGCTTGCAAAATTTCCGCCTGCTGTTGCTGATTGACGGACCTGCAGCTCATGGGGCAACTTTCGACGCTGCCATGCGTCTGCCTCGTGAGTGAATATTTCCTGTTCCGGCCACACTCGTTTATCAAACCCCACCACATCTGCCTGTCCCTTGGCCCGAAATTAATTCCAACCACTAAAACTCGACCAAAACAATCTCTACTAGCACCCCAATACTTTCTTACTTTTTTTTCGCCGTTTTTTTGGGGTGAAAATCCGGATCCGGTATATAATCAGGCATCACGTGACCGAAAGATAAGGTTTTTTATTGTTTCTGAGCACTGATCTCGTCCTGCACACAAGCCGGTTTCATTTTCAAAAAAATGGTACCTCAGATTACCCGCCAATCCAGGAACCTTACACCCTAATTCACCAGTAAGGTCAAATTTTCGCATCACCTCATCGATTTAAACTATTCACCAATAAAATTCCTCGGGATTTGGGGCTTGAAACGCATTATGAGCCGTCACGTGACACGGTAAAAGTCGTATGCACCATTTTTTTCGGGTTTTAAGCCCCGGTAAGTTTAGCCCTGAGTAACGGACCAAAGCCTTGTTTTTCGATCACAATGACATTCTCCAAAACCTCGAAGAAAAGGTATGGGATTCAGTAATGACACATGATCCGAGGGCAAGCGGGCCTTATCTGCAGTCCGCGGAAGGGTTATCGGTTTGAGGGAACCCAAGTCCGACTGTCACCCAAGGAAGGTTGAGGGATGCCAAAGTTTAGTGGTTGCAATGTGGGGAAAATGCAACGTATGCGGCGTTTTTTCGCTGCAGAAGACGGTTGCATTGAAAGAGAACTAATGCACGCGCGCGCTGCATGCAGGCGCACATGAGTCCTCTATAGCCAAGCAAGTTAAAGATGGGTGCAACATGCAATTACGGACCAGAATTCCGAGTCCACAAAGTGAATGCCTGGATATTTCCGTTGCTTATATTTGCTCTTTGTTTTTGTAATGGATATGAGTGCATCTCCATTCTCCATTGTCATTTCCGTCATTGTCTGTGTCCTCAACCATTATTAACAGGTTCCACCGAGGAGTAATTATTGTTTATTCTGGTCTGAAATGGATGGATATTCTATGCAGTTCCAGGGCTTTTAGAAAAACAGACTTCCGTTTTTTCCGTGTTTTTTGGGGTTCCGAAGGGCCTGAATGGCTACTTCCGGGAAGTATACCCTCGTGGAAATTCCCGAAGGCCACCGTCGCTGGTGAGTAACTCTGAAAATCGTAGAATTTGAGTTCAATTTCCAGTCGGAAATTGAATTTGTCTAAAAATGTAGGCTTTCCAGATTTTCCAGATTTCCAGATTTCCAGTTTTCCAGATTTTCTTTTCCAGTTTTCCAGTTTTCCAGTTTTCCAGATTTCCTTTTCCAGATTTTCTTTTCCAGATTTCAATCTGTACTAAAACTCCTACCGATCTACTATATACTACTAGACATTATTTGGACAGAATCTGGACAGATCCAAAAAGACAGACGTGCGTATTGGACATTTCCTCAATAATGAGTGGAGATTATATAATGTACTGCATATAGCCGCATGTGTTAGTATAGGCTAATTTAATAATGTAATACCACAAAGTACTGCATACATCTATCCGCTAAATATTCCGCTGCTGTATAAATGACCACTACACGCTAAGTATACGTGGTCTAAACTGCTTTTGAAATCTGATTGGCTCTCTCAGAATTAGACAGAATCAGACAGAATCAGACAGAATTGGACAGAATTGGACAATGGACTATGGAGTACCCAAACGACCACGGCATTTATCTCAAAACACCCACGGCAATTGTATGCTTATAGAATTGCCGTGGTATATGGGAAGTCTATAGTAGACAGAATAAGAAGTAGACAGAATAAGAAGTAGACAGAATAAGAAGTAGACAGAACAAGAAGTAGACAGAATAAGAAGTAGACACTTGACTAGACACTATGACGGCTTGACAAATACCCAGCAAAGAAGTAGATGTAATAGGCCCTAAGACTTGGAGAATTCAATAAATTGCGGAATCATATGATCGGAATCACTTAAGTCCATAATATGGAACGGTCTCCAGATACCCAAAAACAATGAGCTAGTGAAAACGTGGACTCCGAAAAGGAACCGGAAATTCGGAACTCTTGATGAAGAATTCGGGGTTCCACCATTACCAGAAACAAGTCTTAATAGAATCATGACTAATTCTAACGGATGGTATGCCTTAGAAGTGCCTCTCCAGTTTTGTTTGTCTCTTCTTTAGTCTCTCTTATGAACCCGTACCTCTCTTCTCTAACTCGCTCTCCAATGGTACCTCTCTTCTCCAACTTGGTCCCCAATGGTACCTCCCTTAAGTATCTATACCGTATGAGTGCCTAACTTCTTGTTCCCTCTTTATATACCCTTCCCTCTTCAGTACGTACTTCTCCACTTGACTACCTTCTAAAGCTTTTGGTTTTTGTACAGTTCTTCCAGAATTTTTCTCAGCTAGCTTTTCTATTAACTCTCTAGGACATTCATTTGAGGGATAGATTGGGGATATTTTGGGGATATTTTGGGGATATTTTGGGGATAGATAAAAATGAAGCTGTCGTTTATTCTCCATATATTTGTTAAGAATCAGGTGTTGTTGGAGTCACTAAAAACCCCATTTTTCATGGTGCGAACCGGGTATTTATATATGTGGGTGGCGACTTCGCGGGTGGCTGCAAAACCTGAAACATGCTTGACGCAAGACGCAAGCACAAAAAGAAAACGCCACTTCCCCTCAATCCTAAGAATATAAAAGGTGCACCCTCCCCCCCTTAATTATTCCTTATTTTTGTACTCCTCTTTTTCTAAATCCCTACTTCTATTCAGGCTCCTGCTTTGTTCTTTCCTACCAATTAATCCTGGCACTTGGCTACTGCTTCAGGTAAGCTTACTTCAAGTTCCCTCAAGTGCTGCTATTTTGAAATACACTACTATTTTGAAATACACTGCTATTTTGAAATACACTGCTATTTTGAAATACACTGCTATTTTGAAATACACTACTATTTTGAAATACACTGGAGAATCTGAATCACTGGAGAGTCCAACAATTGATTAGATGATTGAAGTATGTATGATGAGAAGAGTGCCGGAGTCAGGGACAATACTTGTCTAAACACTCATAGCGGAAACTGTCGAATTGATTTGGGCTGGGTCTGAAAGTACCCACATGCAGCGTATCTAATGCTAATGAGACACAAAGGTTCCCCACTTCCTCTTGCCCTTGCTGTCCACTGATCAAATAAGATCAGTATCAATATGAAGAAGTTGATGATGGAATGGTGTCAATGAAATATCTGATGAAGAAATCAAAGATAGTGAATGTCAGTGTTAATGGAATGTTCGTGTCAACACCAAAGTTTCGACCATGTCGATTTTAATCATGATGCCAATTCTAATGATGGTAATGATGCCAATAATTCTAAGAAGCCAATGATATGACTTTACATCTCGGAGGCCACGGTCACAATGGCCAGCACCAAATCGTCGACCACGGTATCGGACAAAATGGGCGAGTTGAACACCACCCGGAAAAACTCGCCGTGGGTGTCGTCGTCTGGGTTGGGCGAAAAGTCCACCAAGTAACGGCCTTGGCTATGCAACTCGCGTGAAACAAAGCGTGTTACCGAAGTATAGTCCGATCCCTTAAATGTCTCTGGCACATAATAGAAACATACCTGCAAACACTGGGGCTGGGTGGTGACAAGCTTGAAGCCCGGAGTCAGGCGAGTTTTCTCCACAAAATACTCCACTATGGAATACGCATGGTCCACCCGCTCCCTCAAGCCCTGGAGTCCATAATAAAGCCAGGCCAAATAGAACTTGAACGAGTCTGCTCTGCGCCCGCACCCCAAGGTTCCATCGGCCAAATCAAAGTTTTCCTCATTCGACTCACGTCCATGGAAGAGGTATGGAGCTTGAAGGGAATTGGCCGTCTGAAATACTGCCACATTGGGCACCAAAAGAAACGAACACGTGGTGGGAACCCCCAACATCTTATGCGGGTTAGTGGTGATGGAGTCCACGAGCTCGCAACCGGCCAATCTGAAGGCCTGTTTTTCGGAGAAAATCACGTTTCCTCCCCATGACCCGTCCACGTGAAACCACACGCCATATTTCTTGGCAATGGCACTGAGTGCTGGGAGATCATCGTACAGGCCGAAAACGGTGGTTCCAGCCGTGGCATTGATGAAAAGAGGCGTAAAGCCGTCCTTCTGGGACTGTACAATAACCTGTTCAAGGGCCTGTGTGTCCATGCTACCATCGGCATTGACGCCCACCTTGAAGATATTGTCGCTGCCCAACCCCAACAAAATGGCGGATTTCTCCACCGAATAGTGGCAATGCTTGGAGGTGTACACGGCGAAATTGTGTCCACGGTTGCCCTCGGTTTTGGTTTGCGGGTACTTGATGGCCCGTGCCATGTGCATGGCGGTGATGTTGGACCAAGAGCCTCCGGAGAAGGTCAAGCCGCCACAGCTCTTGGCGTCGGCGCCGAAATACATCTCGGCGTATTTATGCCCGATTTGGTTCTCCACCACCGAAAGCACCGGCAGAACGGTGTACACGTGCGAGTTGGTATTGAGCACCGATAGTATGATGTCGCCGATCACGCCAATTGGGTTGTTGGATGCATAGAGCTTGTCCAAGAAACCGGGGTTCCAGGTGTTGACCGAGTACTTGAGCACATCATCGATATGCTTGAAGAGTTGGTTCTGGTCGTGCTTCAAGCCGGTTTCAAAAATGTCGTCTTGGGCCGAAAACACCTTTTTCAATTGCTGTGGCTCATGGTACGTGCCCAACGAGGTGGCCTGGTACTGTTGTGAGCCAGGATCGGCGGATGCCACGTACTCAACAATACGGGGATGGATGAGCTTGAGCAACGAGTCGAGCTCCTGGACGCGGTTGGACTCTAATGTGGATTGAATGGCCATTTCGTGAATGATGGGGTGTGGAGAAGTGCAGAAATACGTGGAGGTTAAGAGGTCGCAGATCCACGCGATGAGTGGCACGTGATGATGCTTTTCAAACGTGCACGCCCGAACTTCCTTCCATTCCCTCCCAGCTTCCGCAAAAACCTGCTCATGCCCCAAATCTCCGAGCATTCCTTATTTGTTTCTGGCTACCTTTCTTTCTTATTGAGTGCTTCCTCGGGTTCTACAGCTGGCCCAAGGTGTGGCTGCAAACGCACGCGCATGCGAGACCGCGCAGCACATTCCGCGTGACATTATGTCAAGCTCCTATGACAATTTACTGAGTCTTCAAGTTTCTATGGAAGTCCAGTTTTGATAGACAGTCCAGCTCGGGTGTTTTAAAGGACTGTCTCTTCTAAACAGACTGTCTCTTCTAAACAGACTGTCGATGGCTAGTCCCATCATCAACTCATTCTTATACAGTGAGTTTTCCAGGATCCAGATCAAGAGTATCAGTCTTCAGTCTGGACCAATCTTCGAGGAACGTTTCCAAACTCTATCTTCTGATACGTATAGGTTTCGTTGACATGTGCAGGCTTGGCACTCTACACTATCCTCTCGATCCCAACACTATGCAGGTACGTGATGGGTCTAGTCTGAGAAGTACAGTATCAGAGTCGAAAGTACGAGCTAAGTATTTGGAACTGAAACAACAGACAGGCTCGGATGAAGAAATATGGAAAATAACCAGCTGCCTTTTTACGTGAATACGAAGTGGTGGAAAGTAAATGACACCCATGCACCATGTGTATACACACCCGTGCACCGTGATTCTATTTACACCCGTGCACCATGAGTTTATTTACACCCGTGCACCACATTAAATAGAGTATCACACATTACCCTAAAAATCGTTTTTTTGCACCGGTACACATACTGGTGTATCGGGCTATTATAACATTTATTCCTCGCGAGTTCGATCCCCGAACTTGCCGCTAACCAGCACTTCCCCCGGAGTTTTTCCGCAAGGTTTCTCCCACATTCTGAACGTACTATGGGCATATATATAGGTGTACAATATACAACGGTCTTGTCAAGAAAATGTAGAATCGTGATTTAGTCAAACGTAGCTTTTACTCCCTCAAAAATCTGAAACTCCTCCTACGCACAGAAACATTGTTCTCACGTGCAGACAATGAGCATCCTGAAACAGAGCTGAAACTAATCTGAAACAACTCTGAAACACTATTACCCAATTGAGCATTTATAGTATTTAACTAAGTTTATCTTGTTGTTACACTTAGACTTCTTACCTGTGTTTGTTGATATATCCAAGACGATTGGGTGCAAAAATCAGCACGATATCAAAAGCAATGTGATTCTTATGACCAACAGAGACTGCACAATGGACAGATGGACTTAACGGCCATTGTTAAACAGACATCGAAGCCTCAATCCCTTAATAGCTAGAACACTACCTCGAGAATCCAACATTTGGAAAATTGGATGACAATAAGGTCCAGTTGTCCATACTCATCCATTTTAGATCCATTTTAGATCCATTTTAGGTATTCCATGTTTTGTCCTTCTCTCCTTCATTTGTCCTTTGTCCTTTCTGCAGGTTTCTGTTGGTTCTAGTTGGTTGCAAGAGATTTCCTGCACATACCAGAAAAGGTCCATTCAATACCCAATCTGTCAAATAGGTTTCTTATAGAGATTTTAATTCACCGCATAGAAGGGTCTCTCTTTATTACATGGGTATCACGTGACCCATGCGTCATCACTCGTCTGGTTTTGCCCTTTGCTGGGCCAAGTTCTTATTCAACAAGTCCAACTTCCTCATCTCCTCACGTGGGTCAAAGTCCCCGCTAGACAACTTCTCGTAGGTCTCGTCGTATTTGCCTGTGGATAACGGAGCATTCCCCCTCATCCGCTTTCTCATATCAAAAAACCCATTTTTACACTTGGTGAACGCAATGAAGTTGGCCAGGCACAACTCGGGTAGCGTCTTTCGAAGCTCCGGGTTCTCCAAGCACTCTTTAGGCGTATGGCGTTCGATAAGAACACATGGCGATCTCTGGAGGCAGATGGCCAACGCTTTTTTCTGGTCCTTGCAGCTGTCGTTAGTATCATAAGCCATTCTTCTTAGTAGGAGTAGTAGTCAGTGGTAGACAATTCCATATTCATCATAGTGAGCTCTAACACTGGACCACTAACTGATAGAGCTGTACCAATCCCAATACTATACTTAGAGCACAGCCATAGTAAGAACCAACACTAGACTGGTACTAGAATTGTAAGTAGTCAGTAGTACTCATACCAACACCCATACTGTAGTAGTACCACTAGTAGCACTAATAGTATAGTGAGTAATAGGTACTAATACTGATCCCAGTATGGTACTTCTAGCAATAGTAAGTAACACCAGTAGTACTAACTCTAGTAGTATCAGTAGTAGTATTAGTACCACTAGTAGTAGTAATAATAAGTACTAACACTAATAATAACACCAGTAATAGTAAGTAACACCAGTACTAACACCAGTAGTACTAGTACTAGTAGTAGTAAGTAACACCAGTAACACCAGTTATAGTAGTACTAACACTGGTAATAGTAAGTAACACCAATAGTACTAGTAGTATCAGTAGTAGGTACTTATACCAGTGTACTTATACCAGTAAAGTAGTACTAACACCAGTAACACCAGTAATAGTACTACTATCAGTAGTAACACCAGTAGTAGTAGTATCACTAGTAGTAGTAGGCACTAGTAGTAGTACTAACACCAGTAATAGTGGCACCAGTAATAGTAAGTAACACTAGTAGTACTAGTAGTATCAGTTGTAACACCAGTAATAGTACTAACACCAGTAGTACTAGTAGTAGGCACTGGTAGTACTAACACCAGTAATAGTAAGTAACACCAGTAACACCAGTAACACCAGTAACACCAGTAACACCAGTAACACCAGTAACACCAGTAACACCAGTAATAGTAAGTACTACCAGTAGTAGTAGTATTACTGGTAGTAGTAGTAGTAATGACTGGTAGTAGTATCACTAGTAGTAATGACTGGTAGTAGTGGTGGAATAGTGGACTGGCGGCAATGGTAAGTAGTATCACTAGTAGAGGTGTAATAGTAGTGATGGTAATGGTGGGTAGTAGACAGGATAAGATTAGGGGGGATGTTGAATTGCCCATGGCGGATAATGTAGTCCAGTGATTCTGTTCCCTATCCCTAACCAACTGACTTTCTAACTAACTGACTCTGGAACCAACTGACTTTCTAACTAACGGACTGGATAATTGCCCGAGAAATCCTCCGAAGAGTGGTGCTGCTTTACATACCTGGCTCCCATGATTGAAGTAGTATGGATGGGGTGAAGGGTTATACACGGAGCGCTATGCTTTCGCACGGCGTCCTGCAGGTGAATGGGTCGGTGCTGCATATAATGTTTTGATACTGTATATAAGTGTATCCTGCATATAGCCATTCGGCATATACCCGTTTAACAAGAACCCTAATCATCTCTAGTCCAAGCTTAAATCATTCTACCTCTCCTCCATCCCCTGCCATTCCCATCTCCTTTCTAAAACCTAATACGGTATCGTTCTTGACTGGTGCTCTCTCCTGACCAAGCGGTACTGCAGGCAAGCACACCTCACATCGCACTCTTCTCACCTCCATACTATCGAGCCTCACTCAACAGACTACTGTCCTCCACTCCTAACAGTGACCACTGACCAATACAAATCCATCAGTGACCATCAGTGACCATCAGTGACCCCTGAGTACTAATAGAAAAAACAATCAGGTCACAAAAGTCCCTACAGAGTCCACCACAGGAAGATCTCGACACCAGCGGTAACTAATACTGACCACCAACAGGACACCAACAGGACACCAGCGGTAACTACAAACGGTGACTAATACTGAATACAAACGAGGCACCAACAGTGACAATACTGACTGTCTACTACTGACTGGCTGTCTACTACTGTCTACTACTGACTGACTGTCTACTACTGTCTACTACTGTCTACTACTGTCTACTACTGTCTACTGACTGATTGACTGATTGACTGACTGACTGACCGTCTGTCTACTAATACTGATTGGCTGTCTATTAGTACTGTCTCCTGACTGACTGTCTACTACTGACTGTCTACTGTCTACTACTGACTGTCTACAAATACTGACTGTCTCCTGACTGATTGTCTACTAATACTGACTGACTGTCTACTACTGACTGTCTACTGTCTACTACTGACTGTCTACTACTGACTGTCTACTACTGACTGTCTACTAGTCAACTCACCATACTGACTATTCCTCAATTGCTGTTTCAATTACTAGTACTCATCACTACTGACTGACTCCTACTGACTAATATACCTTTCTGCTGAGTATACTGACTGATTACCAGTACTCTAATATAACTAGTCAAGAATAACTACTGACTGACTACTAGTACTGATTACAGTCCTGAGGATACCTAGTCAAGAATAATAGGACTGTCTACTCCATTCTACTATCTCATTTACTAGTACTCAGCGACTGAATTACTGGCTACTTACCAGTGTTGATCAATTGACTAGACTTGACATACAGCTAGTTTCAGTGTCTGGTTGACTAGAACATCTTATTGTTAGATAATATTAACTGTTGGTCCTGCAATGCTACCGCTCTTTTTATACCATCTTACACTTAAGAGCCCGAGCCTCTCGCTCCATACTGTCGTGGGCCAGTTCTCTGAAAATAAGCGGGACCTGCATATAGTCCTCTCTTCAAGTACAGGTCTAGATATTTTTCGACCCGATGCGGAGCTGGGCAAGCTCAATCGCTTGGCTAAACAGAATGCTTTTGCTCACGTGACCGCCTTAGCCAAGGCCCGCAATCTGGGCTCCAACAAGGACCTCTTGGTGCTTCTTTCCGATTCGGGCAACCTCTCGGTATGTGAACTCGAAGAGGCCAGCCATACGTTTGTGGCACGTGACCTCGTGCCCATAGCCAAATCGGGCTTGACCCGTTTTTCCCCGTGTTCTTACGTGGCTGTCAACGAAAAGACCCGGTTTGTCTTGGTGTCTGCTCTAGAACGCACCAAATTGGTCTACAATATAGACCTGCTCCTGCAGGCGCCGGTGGAACATACAGTCAAAAATACCTGGACGTTGAATTTGATGGCTTTGGATACAAACTACGAAAATTCCGTGTGGGCAGCTCTTGAGGTGACGGCAGAAGAGCCGGAAATCCCGTTCCTCACATATTACGTTCTAGACCATGGCTTGAACCACCTTTTCCTGCGCAAAGCATCTCTTTCGCTACTGTCGATGCTGCCCTCGTTTATGGTGGCCATGCCAGGACATTTTGGCGGTGTCTTGGTTTGCTGTGAGTCGTTTCTTGTGTATGACCCGGAATACTCATCGGCCGCACACCGGAATTCTGCCCCAGTGTACGTGTCTTTGCCTGTTCGCCGTGATACAAAGAGTACGGTGATAACGGCAGCTCACGTGCACACGTTGAAGAAAAACGACTTTTTTGTGCTTCTCCAGAGCTCTTTGGGTGACGTTTTTAAGCTCACCGCATCACGTGACCCTGGCCTTGAGCTCCGTGTTTCGTATTTCGACTCCTTGCCCCCCTGCAGCAGCTTTGAAATCTTGAAGTCGGGCTTTCTCTATGCCAATACTCTTCAAAACGATAAGTTATTCTACCAGTTCGAGTCGTTAGGCGAAGAAAACGACACCACTCAGATTTCGCAGGAGAGCGTCCCGGAAAAAGTCCACTACTTCGACCCCATTGGCCTCCAAAACCTTGCTCTTGTGGATATTTTGGAATCGTTGGGTCCTCTATACGATGCACAACTCGTTGATGAAAAAACACCCGATTTGGTATCGTCATTGCTGACGTTATCGTCTCACTCCTACCTCAAAACACTCACCCATGGCTACCCAATCACACAGCTTGTTTCGTCGGCTTTGCCGCTGACGCCTAGTGTTATATACACCACCAAGCTCTACCGAAACTCCCCGACGGACCAGTACTTGGTCTTGTCTTCCGAACGGGACGAGACTACTCTGGTACTCTCAATTGGAGAGGTGGTGGAAGAGGCGCAGACGGAGTTGGTGAAAAACCAGTACACCCTTGGAATCCAGCAAACGGGCCAATCATCTCTCGTGCAAATCCACCGGAATGGTATAAGAAGTATTCGGCACGTGGTTCCGGAGGACGGAGATGCCAAAATGGTGTCGTACTCCGATTGGTATCCCCCTGCAGGAATCACCATTCTCCACTGCAGTTCCAACAATGAGCAGGTGCTCATAGCCCTTTCGAACCGGGAAGTGTGTTACTTTGAAATCGACCCCGAGGATGACCAGTTGATTGAGTACCAGGACCGCATGCAGGTGGTGGATGGGTCCATCAGTGCCATTGCTCTTGATGTCAGTGTTGAGAAGAAGAGTAATTTTGCAGCCGTGGCGTCGACGGACCTCTCTGTGCAGGTCGTGTCATTAGCACCGCATAATTGTTTTTCGGTCTTGACGCTCCAGGCCCTTTCGTTTGGATGCAGGTCGCTTCTAATGAGTGATCTGTTCCTTCATATGGGCATGGAAAACGGGGTTTATGTGCGTGTGGCTGTGGACGGGATAAGTGGAAAACTCTCGGATACTCGGCTGAAATACTTGGGAGCGAAACCTGTGCACCTTCGTCCGTTCAAGTTGCCTAATACGGCTAAGTCCGGGGTTTTGGCCATTTCTTCAAAGCCATGGATCGGTCTTTTCGACCTTTCGGGCAACTTGCGCTTATCTCCGTTGATCGGCTGCAACATTTCCTGTGGCCTGTCGTTTTTCTCCGAGGACATTGGCATAGAGAGTGTGGTTGGAATTGAGGGCCGCACGCTTTCCATTTTTACGGTGGGAGGAGAAAGTGGTTTTGACATGAATTCCGAGTTCCAGATTTCTCTGGTCAAATTGCGGTACCTGCCCAAAAAAATGGTGAGGTATAAGAAATTGGTGGTTGTTATCGAAGGGGAACTGGAGACGGTTCTGCCTTATGCAGGACAAGCTGATGTTGACCAAGAGTACTATGATGCCTTTGGATACACTCGAAAAGAGGGCAGTTGGGCGTCTTGTGTGCAGGTGGTAGACCAGTCCAAGCAAGAGGTGGTGCAGAGCATAGAGCTCGAAAATAACGAGTGTGCCACCAGTATTGCTGGCGATGGACGGGGTCACGTGGTCGTGGCTACCAGCAGTGACATGCGTCTTGTGCCTGCTACGAGTTCGGCAAACCACCTCTATACATTCCGTGTGGCCAATGATACGTTGGAGCTTGTGCACAAGACCAAAGTGGATGCCATAGTCACGGCCATGAGTGAGTTTTCCGGGGGCCGGATGCTTGTGGCCCAGCACAACCGGATGCGGGTGTACGAAATGGGCCAAAAACAGTTTCTCCAGAAATCCGTCACCAAATTCGACTACTTACGGCGAATCACGCAGTTGGTGTACTTGGGCGGAGATACCGTGGTGGTGGGAGATGGCCAGGCGTCGGTCAGCTACATGCGTATGGATGCAGGAACCAACCGGTTTTTCCCGCTTATCAACGACTCAATTCCTCGGCAGATCACCTCTCTAGCCTCTTTGGATAACCGAACGGTTATTGCCGGGGATAAGTTTGGAAATGTCAGTGTGAGCCGGATCCCCGAGGCAAATGCACGTGACTTCAATGAAAACGTGCTTTCCCAATTCCAAGAGGAATTTCTCGGGGGTGCTCGAGCTCGGCTTGAAAAATTGGCCGAGTTCCATATCCAGGATATCCCCACATCCTTCAGCAAAGGCTCGTTTGTCCAGGGAGGAACAGAGAGCGTGGTGTATACAGGGCTCCAGGGCACAGTGGGCCTTTTCCTCCCCATGGCCACGGTGCAGGAGGCCAAGATGATGGCCAGGCTAGAAACGCTTCTACGGGAGTTTCTAAGTCCCGAGCAGGAACTGGTGCAGGCCCGAAAACTCAATATTGTGGGCCGTGACCATCTCAAGTTCCGAGGGTACTATAATCCGGTGCAAAATGTGGTTGATGGCGATTTCGTCGAGCTATTTTACCGTTTGGACCAAGCTTCCAAGGTCAAGGTGGCCGGACGTTTGGATAGGACGCCTAGGGAAATCGAGAGAAAGCTCTATGATCTTAGGAACAGAGGAGCCTTTTGAGATCCGAAAATCCTGGATCCATAAGTCTTGGAACACTCTTTGAAACTTGACATAGAAAGTCACCGGAGACAATAAGAGACTTTTATGGAAATTACCATCACCTACAGCAACAGGAAACCATGAGGTGGAAAAGAATTGGATATATATTGAGCTCAAATGGGTTTGGTATACAATACTTTTCTATAGAATGACTGGTTCTGGATTCTTTGAGTTCAATTGATCCGTTGGGATTTTATGGCTGTTCCCCGGATTTGGAGTGCTTCGTGCCCCGATTTGGAGTGCTTCGTGCCCCGGATTTGGAGTGCTTCGTGCCCCGATTTGGAGTGCTTCGTGCCCCGATTTGGAGTGCTTCGTGCCCCGGATTTGGAGTTTGAAATCTCTGAAACCAGCAACAAACTCCAACTATACTCCTCCTGAGTCCCATTGCCTCCACTGGGTAGGTCATGCAGTATGATAATATCCTGTGTATGATGTACAGAAATGTCTACTAGAGGATCATGCATACATCGATTACTATTCCAAATGGTCAAGTCTATTATGGTGATGAAGGGACAGTTTAAAGACCTTCAAAGTGGTTTTCAACTACTCAATCACCACATTCTAGTCATTTCTATGACTGATCTATGACTGATCTATGACTGATCTATGACTGATGATATCCTGGGACTACGTGTCGGGCAGAAAAGTTGGCCGGGTGACACTCAGGGAGTATACAAGATTCTCTAGCTCAGACTAGCCATACACCCGTCCACATCATATGTTCTAGTGGAGTATATCAGTGTGACATGATCTTGAGAGTCAAGATGGAATCATGGACTTTTGGGCCTGGCTCGTTGACCAAGGAGAGTCTGAATGCAGAATTCGGGAATGATCATGTTCTGACAACTCTCAAGGATCCCTGGTTGGTATAGACCAAGTCACAGGCACGCACAAGCTGTACCAACTACAAGAGATGAAAGGCCGGGCCGGCTCCAGGCGCAGAGGTGGACAAAAGCATCTGGAAAAGCATCGGGACAATTCAATATCTGGACAAAAGCATCTGGAAAAGCATCGGGACAATTCAACATCTGAGAGATTTGTTTCATGGTGATGGTTCAAAAGATGAATCTTGAATTTACAGAACACTGCCACACAGAGAGTTCAGTCATGGCAGAGAATGATGGAGAAAAGAACCACTGAGAAACCAATGAAGATTACAGACATTGAAGATTTGGATAAAGACAGATGGAGATGGTGAACGCATTCAAGCGTTTGCAATGACTCTCCAGAGAAATAAGCAGAGTTGTTGACTTTCCATGCTTTCAAAGGTCTCTTTCAAGTACAACACATGTTTAACAAGTGCTTCAACAAAACAGCCAATGACTTATTTGTGGTACACACACTTCTGTCGTCTCCATTATTTCTGGATGCCCATGCTTTGATCGGACAATCAGCCTAGTTGGCCATGACTGAAGACAAAGACATCGAGACAATAGAGGCTTGATTGATTGGGGAGTATAAGAATCTAACAATACTCATTGATGTGGAAGAATGATTTAGTGCATGCCGAGCCACGAGTCTATAGAGAGAGGTCTTTTGGAGCATAACTATTGATCAGGTATTCCAGATACTACTCTAATGACCAGAATCCCATGTATCTGGACAAGGCACCTCTATGAGTTACTAACAGTCATCGATCTTCACTGGATACTATCCTATACGTCTACAATTCCCCAGTGCTACAGAATGAGACAATGTGGTTACAGGGCATTAATGGTTACTGGAGAAATGACCAGTGCAAACTACAATCATTCCAAATTCAGAAAGGAAACAAACAGAAGAGTCAAGAGCCAAGAGTCAAGAGTCAAGAGCCAAGAGCCAAAAAGGTGAGTAATCACTATTGAATTTGTCCTCCATTATTGACTCCTAAACTGGAATGTTTCTTTAATTGGGCTCTCCAAGGCTTTTAGAAGAATGAACCAATGGCCAATTCATGGTGTTTACTGCTTTTACAAAGATTGTTTCCTGCAAAATGCAAATGATCCGGCATTTCTCCAGAAGAAAAAGGGCTACTTTGGTGATTCTACTGTCTGCCTAGATCCAGGACGATCTTCCAGTCTGTCTACATCCAGGACAATCTGTCTAATTGGTGGAATTGGTGGAATTGGTGGTTGTCTGTATGTGCAGTCTGGTGACTACTTATGGACTGTCTGTTTTTTTAAAAGACTTGCTTGAAAAAAGCTTGAATTTGTTCTTTTAGAATAAACTATGGTCTGTATGCAGGACCAATGGGTGAACTGTGAAAAAAGGTCCGGTACTCCAAGTTCCTCTCCATGAACGGAGTCCATTTCTTTCCAGAGTAAACCTTGAGAATGGAAAGATCTTCTCTTATCTGGATATTTATGACGTTGGTTCCTGTACCTTTGGGGTCTATATGCCGGACCATGCACTAAGAAACGGGTGTTTTCTGGCCACACATGGGTTGAAATCAGCTAGATTTTGACTATATTCATTAGAATATCAATGAGTTTCGACCACCTGATTTTGGTTTGGCTATCATTGCTGGAACTCTGGAAACCGACCCCACGGCGGCCTGCATATAAGACCCTCCCACAAAACCCAAATCTTACATCCTAGTCATCAAATCAAAAAGTGGTTTCAAAGGTATCCATGTGACTGCAATGAATTCTTATTAGAAAATTGAACCAATTTAAAGTTGGTACTGTATATAGTTGTGATGTATTGTAGGTAGACGTGTTGTACTGTATATAGTTGTATTATACTGTATATAGTTGTATGGTACTGCATATAGTCTATGATACTGCATATACTGGTCCAGATTCCACAGAGTAAGCTCTAAGGCTCAAACATGGTCTACCTTTGTCATGTCAATGTACTAATGTATAAATCAATATCAATATCCGTAAGTATCCCAAAAAGTCAAGCAATCAATCTATCTCAATAGTCAACCACTTCAATATCAATCACTAGAATGAAGTTCATGACACATCCATCTCACCAATGTCAACCAATGACTCAATTCAACAGGCCAATGGATTTAATGGAATTTTGTATCAGCCAATTCACTCCACCGCCTTCTTTTCCAGGCGGAGGGAGTTGGAGGCTGAGGGAGAATCATCGTAGAGTTCAATCTTATCGTTCCCTCGGCTTAAGGTTGGACTGCCCTGGCCATCGTCCGAGATTCTTCTTCCTGGCGTTTGGCCATTGGGGGTACTGAACTGCACAAAGTTCCAGAAAGCCGGCGATGATTGGTTAGCATTCAAGCTCTTGCCATTGGCCAGAAGTGTCTTAGACCCCCGCTCGGGAGTGAATGCCTCCAACGGGACGATTTTCTTGGGTGATGTGAACCCAAGCCCGAGTTCCGAGGTGTTGGACGTGGTGGGCGCCGTGGAGTTATGGAGCATGGACTCGCTGGTATTCTGGCCATTGGACGTATTGGAGAACGAGTTGCGATTGGCTGAACTCTCGCCCGACTCGTAGCTGGGGAGCTTGTACATGCTGTAGGTTCTGCCTTGGGGTTGGCCAAAGACATTGGAGGCTGAGGCTTTCTGCTTGGCTGCACTGTCTAGGGACGGAATGTGCCTCAATGGGGATGCAAGTTCGACGGGTTCTTTGGGTGGCATCAATGTGGAGGGGGCCATTGTTTTCTGGCTCTGCGAAAGGGGCTGGGTGATGCTTTGGTTGGGGTACATCATCCCCATTCTCTGGCCTTGTGTCTGTCCCTGTGTCTGTCCTTGTCCTTGTCCTTGTCCTTGTCCTTGTCCTTGTCCTTGTCCTTGTCCTTGTCCCTGTACTTGTCCCTGTACTTGTCCCTGTACTTGTCCATTTATCTGTCCATTTATCTGTCCATTCATCTGTCCATTCATCTGTCCATTCATCTGATGACTCTGGGTCTGGTTCGCCATTCCCTGCATCTGGCCCTGAATCGACTGGCCCATTTGAATAGACTGATTTCCCTGCATCTGGTTTCCCATCTGTCCTCCCTGCATCTGTCCCTGCATCTGTCCCTGCATTTGTCCTCCCTGCATCTGGTTCCCCATGGCATAGCCATAGTAGGTCTGCTGGTACATCTGCTGTGGCATATAAGCATTCATGGGCACGGCGTACTGCATGAGCTGCGGATTCTCCATGGACCCGTTCCGGGAATGCAGTTCGGCCTTCATGGGATTCTTTCCCGGATCCGGAAGGGCCTGGTGCGTGGCCAAGTGGATCTGTAACGTTCTTGAAACAGAAGACCCCCGTCGAGACTTGGAAAGTGTACCTGTTTGCACCTTCTTCAAGAATTCTGTCCTGTACGATTCGGAGATCTGCCACTTCATTCCTTTGCCTGGCTCGTTGGGTTTTCGAGGCACCTTTTCAAAGGCTTTGTTCAACGATAAGTTGTGGCGAATGGAGTTCTGCCACCCGGCCTTGGAGTACTTATAATAGGCATAATGGCTGGAGATCCACTCGTAGATTTCCGAAAGCGACATGACGCCTTCGGGGTCCGATAAAATGGCTTGTGTGATCATGGTGGCATAGGAGTAGGGAGGTTTGATGCCCTTTGCTTTTTCGCTGGATAAATCCTGGTCAAGGTTGTTCTGGAGCAGCACAGCGGCCCGGGACGGCGACTGGGATAAGGTGTTTTTGTCGAACATGGGGCCCAAAGTGCCGTGGGCTGCCTGCAGGACAAACCCATTGGGGAACCGGGAATAGTTGGTGGTGGCAGATCCATTAGCACCATTGGCTGACCCATTGATCCCATTAGTAGTACCATTATTCGCGTTGTTGTTGTTGTTGTTGTTGTGAACACTATTGGAGCTGGAGTTCATGTGGTTTGGAGCCCCGATCTTGGCCATCTTCCCCTTGTAGCGGGCCAAGCACGACAGAAGCATTTTCTGGGAGATGGACGGCGGCGTGTCCGGCAAAATAAACATCATCTGAGTTCCTCCCACATCCAAAATGGCGCCGGAATGTAAGGGAGTGGCGGAGTTATGGCCCACGGGCATCTTGACGCCGTCAATACGAGCTCCATTCCGCCCCAACACCTTCAACTCCCAGCACCGCAAGTCAATATTATAGGTGATGGCCGCATGTTGTCGGGAAACCACCTTGGCGGGCCCCAAGTCAATCTGCACCACCTGCCCCTGCAGCAGAGGCTGGCTGGGCACATTCTCGGTGTTTCTGCCTATAGATATGGCAAGCAGCTTGACATAATACGTCCAGTCACGGCCGGCGATCTTGGCGTATGCCTGGACCTCGGACGCCACGTTCTTATCGTTGGCATAGGTCATGGCCACGTTTGTTTTTTCCTCGGGTACCTGGAGCGTGGAAACAACTGCATTGACTAGATCCGCCGGGTCTTCAAACAGAGGAAGTTCCTCTGCTGCTCGCTTCTCCGACATTAAATAATATGGGTGTTTGGGTGATGCTATTGGATATCAATAGGCTAAATTGGCTGATGTCAATAGACTAAATTGGATGATGTCAATAGACTAAATTGGATGATGTCAGTACACTAAATTGGCTGGTGTCAGTACACTAAATTGGCTGTAATCCTTGTTGATGTGCCCTTGCTGATTTGAACCAAAGTATGCAATATCTGTTCTTGGGGGCTGATGGCTGTAAATCCAACCTGGTGTATCCTATAAGTGATCCCTTGGTTGTGGCGTTGAGGGCGGCTAATGGGTAGATCTGGGCTATTGTTATCGTGGTGGAGAGGGAGGGCAACCAGGAACCGTCGGAGGGAAGGAAAAATATGGGGGTCGACGGAGAATCAAATTCGGAGTGAATCTGGAGGGTTAGACTGTATATGGTCACAGTTGAATGCAATCACAAGCCACTTGGCAGAGGGGTAGAGTGAATGATAGATGAGAAGATTTTCCTGGTGTTTTTTGGACAAAACAGTGGCACTGCATATACCCGCACCGTGGGGTGTCACATGACTTCTTATCCCCGGGCGATTTTGGACAAGCGGTTTTGGCGGTAGGGGGTTTGGGGCTGTAATTTTGGCTCATAAAAAAATGGAAGAACTAGGGGGGTTGGCGTATGGGTGCTGGGGGTTATAGACTGTCTCACGTGACTTGCCGTTTCCGCAGTTATCGCTACGATGGGTGATGCATATGCACGTTAGTGTGCGTGTCACGTGACCGGTGTTAATTCTTCTATTGTTGCTTAATTCCGGTTCTTTGTCTGGAGAAAAAGATTATGTGGAGTGTGGTGTGTGGTGGTCTTGTGGTCTTGTGTGCAGGATATTTACTTCTTTTATTTACCAACATTGCATTGCTGCGTGTCTCCCACGTGACCTTTACATGCAGGCACGCTCTTCCAAGCAAGAAACCCACTCAAACGGCCCCAAAAACGGGGAAAAAAGGGTGGATGGGATTCTGTCTCTTGGGGAATTTCCTAAATAGGAAATAGAGTTTGTTTTCCGGATCGCTGTCTACTTCGTTTGATTGTTCGATTGCGCGTCTTCCCCAGTCACGTGACCTGGAAGAGAGCCAAGTGAAGTGATTCTAAATTCAGTGTATCAATAGTTTTAGTGGTAAGACAGGGATTAGACAAATGTTAGACAGACATTGGACATTTGGACAAATGTTAGACAGACGGACAGATGGACAGACGGACAGATGGACAAATGTTAGACAGAAATTAGACAAATGGACAAATGTTAGACAGACATTAGACAATTGGACAATTGGACAATCAGACAATCAGACAATTAGACAATTAGACACGATCTACTACTGCTCCAATACACTAGACTGACACTTTTGTCTATTGGAATTTCCACCAATGACAACAGACATCATCACCAATTGTTACCTCCACATAATACCCAAAAAAGACTCACCCCCTCGGATCTCTAGTATCAGACACTCCTACATCAGACACCAATAGTGAAGACTCTGCTGACTGAGACTATGAAAGCATGCTTAGAATTATAGTGGTGTAGTATAATATGGTGTAGTATGCAGTACGCGATCTAGTATGCAGTGCGCGATCTTTAATATGCAGTGCGTGTGCCAATATGCAGTGCGTGATCCCTAATATGCAGTCCCTGGTGTGTTTGTAGTCCCTTCTCTTTCCTTAATTACACTCTTCGTGGCACCCAGTCTCTGTGCAGGTCCTTTCTTACTCTTCACCTTGTCCATATGTCCAATCTGTCATTCTGTCCAGTTTGTCTAATCTGTCATTCTGTCCAGTTTGTCTAATCTGTCATTCTGTCCAGTTTGTCTAATCTGTCTAATCTGTCAATCTGTCAATCTGTCATTCGGTCATTCGGTTCATGGTTTTTTCTTGTGATCTTAAAGCAGAAGATGTGGGTGGAACGATAGTGTGTTTTGGATAATGATTGATGGTTGACCTGTATATAAGCGCCGGAGATATCCATAAACGGATTGTTGGTTTCGGAGATATCCATAAACGGAAAGAAAATCATCAACCCAACCCGAGAAGAGAGTGCCTTCATGGTAGTCACATTTGACACTACTGTTCAGAGAGGCGTGCACTTATGCATAATCCCGGCTTGTATGCACACCTTACTTATCTGCAGGAAATAAACCTCTGGCTATTTTGGTGCACTCAGAGTTGTTCCATGGGAAAAGTAACCCAGACCGCACACCTCGCACGTGATCTCTTCGCGTGACCTTTTGCGCGTGACCTCTTCACGTGATCCTCGTACACGTGACCGCTCAACCAACAACTCTAATTTCGTCCATAATTGAACTTAAATTTCTTAAACCACTGATTACCTAATTGTTATTTTTCACTTTAAGGACAATTTGACTGCTTCGAGGGCCGAGGGGCACTTTTAGAGTGAAACATTGGAAGACGTTTCTTATATGCAGGATCATTAAAATACGCTTATATGCAGGATCATGCCCCACGGAGTAAAGTGTTAGTGGAAACAAAAGAGAAGGGTTTTATTTCCTAGGCCACTGCTATATTGCTAAGATATTGTAGTGTATGCTTTAGCGAAAGCCAGTAATTTGTGTGGTCGTGCGCCAACCATAATACCTGGTGTGACCTGTTCTCTGTTAGTGGCTCGGTCTATGTGCAGTCCGCCCAGTTTCTAGTCTGTCTAATATATTCTCTATTAAGAACTAATGTGGATTAATACATTTTTGAAGTCAGGTGATAGGTCACGTGAGTCTATGGCTTCATAAAGATGCTGGACTGCATATAGACACCGCCCTTTCTTCCCTATTTAATCACAGCAGAGAATTATTCAGTGACTTTAAAGCAATCTATGGATTTGGCTGCTAAGATTGGTCAGATCGATAGGTTGCTGTATACCTCGGAATTGGTGTGGTGTACGGGTTTATTGGCGGCCGGAATTGAAGAGCTCCATGACCTTAAAATGACCCCCCCTGGAGATTTTAGTCTCAGAAAATGGTATTTTGATGTCCGGAATTCCAGCATTTCAGAACACCCAATTTCAATAACATATGTCCAAAAAAAGGCCGTTTGCGTTGGTCCTTTTTGGCCGGGGGTAGCCTGGTGCACGGGTTTCTCGCCGCTTCATTTCCGAGGGTGCTTCACTTCTCTACTATTCTAACTACAAGTGTAGCTTAGGTCTGTCTCTAGTAGTACTAGTCTCTAGTAATTCCACTAAGTATAGTCCCCGTGTATGATATTGCAGGCTCAGGATTTATCCAGTCCTATGGGCATGTCGTGGTAGTGATTGCAATCTGAGGATCACACATTCACCACAGACAGCTCGTAGTTGATGGGAATGACGAAACTGGTGATCTGGGTATCGAACCCCCGCACATCCGTCTGCTCATTCAGAAGAATATCGATCTCCAAGTCCTCCTCCTCCATTCGTTTCTTGATGACCTCTGTCTCGTCCAAAATATCAAATTCGTTTTCTCGCTCCTGGTACTCCTCGTTCTCCTCGATCTCCACGAAATCGGGAGCCAAAGCACTCCATTTGGATGGGAACTGGATCAGCCAGAGGTACACTGTACCTGTATCAAGCCCCGTGGACCCAATCATGCACTTGTTGTAGTTCCACTTGACATCGATCAACTCCTCCTGGCTCCCCTCCAAGATCTTTATTAGCGACCCCATGCCCGTTTCCCATAGATATAGATCCTGCAGACTCTGGCCAAAGGTGGAGGCTACCAAGAAGTCTGAGTTGGCATTAAACGTCACGCCATTCCATTGAAGCCGGTTGACCACATCCTGGTACCGGTGCTCCACATCAAAGTCCCATTGTTCTGGGTTCTTATTATTGATAAAATCAGGCAAGTGGATCTGCCGAATGATTCGGTCCAGGCAATTGACTGCAAGCTTGCGGCCGTTGGGCGAAATCACCAAACTTTTGATGTTGCAGTTGGCCACTTTGACCAGGTGCACTGTTTCGATGGAGTGTGCATCGATCACGTTGAGCCAGCCTTTGCTGGTGCCACAAAGAAGGTAGTCTCCGGATGTGGAGAAGATGGTCACGAGCGTCTGGTGCTTGGTCTTGGTATCTTCACTTTCGTCTTCGTCCTGCACCTTGGGCTCCGTCAGTAGTGTTATTCTATGGACTCCATCCAGCCCTTGAATTTCCTCAATTCCCGTAATGTCCCTTTTAAGCTCTTTCTCGATTTTCTCTTTAACCTCTTTCTTAATTTTCTCTTTAACCTCTTTCTTAATTTCCCCTTTGAGCTGCTCCTCAATTTCCCCTTTAACCTCTTTCTTAATTTCCCCTTTGAGCTGCTCCTCAAGTTCCCCTTTAACCTCTTTCTTAATTTCCCCTTTGAGCTGCTCCTCAAGTTCCCCTTTAACCTCTTTCTTAATTTCCCCTTTGAGCTGCTCCTCAATTTCCCCTTTAACCTCTTTCTTAATTTCCCCTTTGAGCTGCTCCTCAATCTCCTGGTCTCTTGGTCCTTTGCGGTCCTTTCTGATTTTCACGTATACAGGAGAGTCCTCAAAGAGAGAGGCGGTAAAGATGAATGGATTCCGGGGGTGGAGACACGCCAGCCAGATAGGCCCACCAAAGCGGATCTTCTCAACAATGGCCGGGTTCTGCATGGGTGTATTTCTAGAGCCCTGTCCCGTTTCGGTAACAAGGGGAGGATCACGTGCATTGGCATATTCAAGGTCCCAGAGAATACAACTCCAGTCCTGCAGCGACGAAAGGAGGTACCGGCCACAATGGGACCAAGTCAATGATGTGATGGGCCGCACGTGACCATCTTTTCGGAGAACACAAATAATGGCGTAGCTCAAGAGATCATAGATGATCACCGTTCCATCACTAAGGCCCAGCGCAAGGTAGTCGCCTTTCCGATTGAATTGGATACATACTGAATGTCCATATTGGAGTGTATGTATGAGAGTATCGGGGTACTCTTTGGCCACGGAAAATGGGTCCTGGAGCGAGAGGTTCATCAGCTAAGCGGTTACTATGGACTCTGTTTGTTGGTGTGTATGGGTGTACGGGTGTGTTGGTGCACGGGTTTTTGTGTTGAGGTGTACGGGTTTGGGTATTTGGTGTACGGGTTTTACATGGGTGTACATGGACTCCGCGCGGTCACGTGGCCCGCACCCATATAATCCTCCCATACCCCTCCATACTATACTCCATACTATACTCCATCCATAGTATACTCTACAGTATATATGGCGCCATTCCGTGACCATTAACACAGCCCTACAGACATACAGCCAAACTATTATTACAGCCAATCTATTATTACAGCCATCCATCTAGCTATATCTACTCCATAAGCATTGATCTAGCTATTATTACAGCCATATAAATTAATCCCCCATATAAATTGATCCCTGGATAGCCATTCCACTCCACTCCATTTCTCATTGCTTATACCTGGCTATTTTATCTAGATACTCCTCGTTCTGGCTATTCCAACTAACTAGAGCCATTGTTCTCAGATCTAGCTATTTAACACTATCCAGCTATCCCTCCAGCTATTATTACAAGGATATCTAGAACACTCTTCTACTAATCTAGCTATTCCTATAGACCTAGATCTGGTTCATCTAGCTAATATCTATTACCTATGGAACACTAGACATGTCTACATCCAGCTCAACCTCTACCACGCTGCCGTACCGGCGACGGCACTTTGATGACCGCTCCCATAGCCAGACGTCGCTAGTGAGACGGGCACGTGATGCACAGAAACAGTTCCATGCTCTTTCCTTGCCTTCCCGATCTCCAACTCCATCAAACGTCCATGCCACAGATTCTGGTACAGAATCAGGTACAAACTATACACGATCAGTTACTACAGGATCAGCAGACCAATTAGATCCCGCAGAATCTGGTCCCGCAGAATCTGGGTTCGGACCCCAGATAACCGAAATCATCCATTGGTCAGCCGCAGGCGGCGTGGAAAAGATCCTACGATCGGCCAAATTCTCGGCTCGTTTCGGGGTGCCCTGCTGCATCCAACTTTCTCCATCATACATTTTGGTGGGTCTTAGCCGAGGGGCAGTGGCATGTTTCAATTACCATCAGAAATTAGCGCATGTTTTCGAGCATTTGGACCCTGAAAATGGAGAAATCAGGCCAGAAAATACCAATTCCGCCGTTTTCTCCGCCATCTTTTCACCTGTTCTATGCATTTCCGTGTCCTCGGATGGCCGCTTGGCTGCTGCCGGATCTGCAGACGGAAGAGTCACGGTGTGGGAGTTTCCAGGCCCAAAACAACCCCAAACGGTGACGCCGCATCACGTGATCCACCCCCCACCGCCGAAACCTTCGACTCCCACCCCCCGAGTTCTTGCGGTGGCTTTTGTTGGTGACTCCTATGATCTCGTGACCTCGGATCTGGCCCGGTCCGTTTTTTTCCACCACGGTTTCTCCAAGTTCTTCAAGGTCTACTATACAAGCGAAAGGGTGCATGAATGTGAGGAGAAAGTCCGGAGAAAAGGTGGAATTTCTGATCAAGACACTCAAAAGTCAAGTCAAAAAGATATTTATGAAACTAGTCATGATACTAGTCAAAATTCGGGTCAAAATGATACGAATCATGATACAAGTCCAAATTTGGATAGTCAAAATTCAGGTCCAAATGATACTAATATGGGCCAATTCCATAATCGGATCCTTGATTGCCAAATACTTCCTGTGGGTACATCTGCCCAGATTACAGACCAGATTGGACTCGTGGCCGTGATCACGTGCAACTCACTCACAGCCTTCTCCATTCGGTCCCTTAACAATTCTGGCTCCAGCTATACCAAGATCCACTTCCAGGTGCCGCGGCCAAAAGACGTGGATCCAAACCCATCTTGCATGGGGCTTTTGGCTTGGTACCCCTGTATACAGAGCACCTCCAGTGCCAAGTTGGCGTACTCGTGGTCCAACGTGGTGAGTGTGCTAGAGGTGGATTTCTCTGCTCTTCCTGCCAACTATATGCAGATTTTATCGGGATTAAAGGATAAAGACCGGGGGGTTCCGGTGCTTCCACACCGCAAACGGGCCCGGTTCCGGTTTGCCCCGGGCCACGTGGTCGAGGCCTTGAAATGGCTCAATTCAGAGATTTTGTGTGTGGTGGTACGAGATTCGGGGGAGAAATCCAAGGAAATGTGCTTTTTCCACTGCCCAAAATTGACTTTGGTGGCCAAGGAACGGTTTCCATTTACCACTTCTGAGAATCTTCACCTCCAGAAACTCCACAACCTGCTCCAGATCTTCCGGCACCGGCTAGTGGTGCTTGTTGAGCCAGTGGCCTTGTATACCGGAACCACGATGAAATGGGCGGATCACCTCGTGTCGTTGCTCTCGGAACAACGTTTTTCCGAAGCCCTATGGTGTGCATACGACTACTACAGCTCTGAAGAACGTGGCTGGCTCCTTTTGTATGGACTCCCTCATACACTCAAGGAAAGACAGCATGTGGTGGAGCCTTTTCTTATCAAGATAATGCACGAAGCTGCAGCTTGTGTTTCAGAGTCTGCACCTTTTTCAGGACCTGCACCTTCTGTTATAATTTCTGCACCTTCAGAAGAGTCTGTTACATCGTCTGATGCCCATATTGACGTGTTTCTTCAGGTGGTTTCGGAAATTGCCGCAAATCGAGACGGCATCTTGGACACTGATCTCCTTGACGTCATTGAGCTAGTGTACGAAAAAACTGCACTTAAAAAGGCCTTTTTTGAGTCACTTTCAGGCTACATTCTCTGCCGGAAGATCCCCAATCTTTCTCCATACATCTTCAAGCTTCTTGTGCAGTACTCGGTTGAAAATGGCTGTGGAGAACGCTTGACCGAAATGGTGTGTCTCTTGGACATTTCCACACTCAATATCGATATGACCTTGAAGTTATGCAGGACCCACGGCTTGCAGGAATGCAGTGTTTATATCTGGAACTGTGTTTTTCATGACTTTTTGACGCCGTTGGTGGACTTGACGGAGGGGCTCTATATGCAGGACGGGGGAGAAGAAGAGGAAGAAAACAAACTTGAAGATGCAGAAAAAGAAGAAGAAAATCGCTACTTGGTTTACGCCTACATGTCGTATATTCTCTCCGGGCGCAAGTTCCCCACCGATGAATTTATGGACGAACAGCAGGAGGTTTTGGGGCGAGAGGCCATATGTGGGCTTCTTTTCAGCGCCAAAGAAGTGCAAAGTGCCCCTCTTTCAGGACTCCACGACTCGCCGTTCCCTTACCTTCTTTTCTTCTTACAAAAAAACAGTTTCGAGATGTTGGCGACCTTAAACGAGTTCTTGGAGAACCCAGTGTTGAATACCGAGACCAAAAACGGGCTCAGTCGCCAATACATCATGGATGCAGTCCTCGATACTTTCAGTGTCAATGGCGAGATTCTCGGGCCAAAGGACTACGTACAGCTTGCGGTGTTCGTGGCCCGGAACTACCCGAAATATCACCAGTTCATCCGCATAGCCGATTCCGTGGTGCAGGACTCCGTGGACTGGTTGCTCCGGGATACCGATCTGGAGACCCACAAGGACCGGGAACTTGCGTTGGAGTGCATACTCCCGTTCTACTTTGCCCCCGATGAAACGTTTCTCTTGGAACAGATGAAAACAGCGGAGTTCTACTGGGCAGCATTCCGGCACTATGTGCAGGCACGCCTATATTCCAAAGCCTTGGACGTTTGGATGCAGAGCCAGGGCAAGCCTATGGCGCAGGAGATTGATTTCCCCATGGTGGCCGATTTGTTGGCCAATACGTTTGGCCGGGGGACTGTGGCGGAGCAATCACGTGTGCTTTCCCTTTTGGGCCTTAACGGCCGTTACTTCTTTGGGAACTTCCCCGAGGAAATGGCGATGTTGGGCCGCAAATACTGCCTGAAAATCCACTTGTTGGCGTTGGAATGCTCTCCTGCAGAGACATACCGGTACCTTCAAATGTTAAAGGATGAGGAGTTTGTGGAACCGTTGGCCCGGGCATATATTGGGGTGTCCTGCACATACGCCCCATCCAAAGTCACGGGGCTTGTTGAAAAACATAAGGCGGTTTTGGGCATGAACCAGCTGCTTTTGGATAAACTCGGCGAATATAATCAACATGAGGCCATGGCGGTGGTGTATATGCAGGACGCCCAATATGAGCAGGCCCTCCACCAGCTTATACAGGCCATCGGTCTTTTAGGAGAAGAGAAAAAAGGAGAAAACGAAGAGCAAGAAAAGGACGTTGAAAGAGTCGAGGAGCGGATCGTCACGTTTGGAATCTCCATTTGCACCAAAAACCCCCAAGTCTGGAGCCTCTTCATCGAAGGCCTCGTCACGTGCCCGCACCAAGTGGACCAGGCAATATACCGGAGTTTCCGGGCCATCATTGACACCAACGGAGGCTCGTCCTCCGTCTTCAATAGTGTTCTTTCGCAGGTGATGGAAAAAGCACAGATGTCCAATGTGCGGGCCATTCTCCAGGACATTCTCACGTCTTTCTACTTTGAGAGCGAGTTCAACCTCATCAGTTTGTCCAAGGTGAATGACGAGATCCGCAAGGCCATGGAAACACACCGGAGAGATGTGTTACGTGGTTGGCTTATTCGGAACAAGAGCTGTGCATCCTGTGGGAAGGTGGTTTGGGGGCCTAATATGGCTGATCAGGATCTGGCTCTTCAGGATCTGGCCATGCAGGAAACGGCTGGGGCGCATGCTCTGGGCGAATTGGCCAACTTGGCTCCATATTCTGAGTGTCAATTGGTGTTTTTTCGGTGCACCCATATCTACCATTCCAAGTGTTTGAGAGGACTTGGCGAGGAAAAGTGTGTGTTGTGTACCGACAGCTGATGAGAAGCGAATCAGAAGCTGAAGTGATTGTTGAATTCAATATAAACTTAACTATGGGTTTGAGCTAAGAATTAAGATTGAATATATCGAGATCAAGCTTTTGATCCTTGGTTTCCAATTAGCCCCAGTTGCTGCTACCAGGTCTGTTGATTTCAAGAGACTTTATCTCTGTAGCATTAATACCGGACTTAACTGGAAGCAGAATGACCATTAAGACCCAATGGAATCCGCCTTTCTCCATTAACAGCTTGTTGACCATTTTAGCAATTGGCAATCAGTGGTAGCTTTTTTTGAAAGGACTAGAGGCTGTATGCAAGAGTTTCATCCACTTTGATTGAACCACCTCTTCTGTGATTGGCTGTCTTGTCCGTGCCAAGTAGGAGGGCATTTTATGCTTCAATATACTGTACTAACTTATCTCCAGTATTTAGGTATTCAGGAGACTCTAGAATGTACAGCCAGATAGACATGATGCAGTAGATTAGTCAGTACTAGTCAGTAATAGCAGAGTAGTAGTAGTCAGTAATAGAGAGTATAGACTGTGGTGACTGCATCTAGACTAACTAGTTCTCTATCACACTTGGATCTCCTTCTCGTCGCCAAGGATTATTTTCCCATCCTCATAGAGACTCATTCGGACACCTTCACAAACATGCCGATTTCTAGTCCATGTGACAAGAGGTGAATACTCACCGCACAATTCAAGCGATTAACCTTGATTTCACCTTTTTTTCAGGCCAGGGCGCAGTAACTTGTGGATTTCAAATGCAAGTTTCAATTCAATGGGAAATATCAATCAAGGATTTTGGCGATTTCTGAAGTGTAAGGATTGTGATGTTTGCTTTCTGGAAATTATGACCAAAGAATGGGTTGCGATAAGATGGGATAGATTCGGAATTCAAATGTAGACATGGTGTAAACCCATCATCTTGTGGTGTTATTCAGGACCTAACTGGCTTCTAAAATAGAACCAATAACAGTACGTACATTTGTACCAACACAGACTCCCAGAGTACTCCATAGAATAGAGCAGACTATTTACTCTGCTCCACTATAGTAAATAATTGTACGACATCTCTTGTGAAAACTTCAACGCCTTTATAATTTCTCCTTTAAATAACACCTAGAATTTAGTCAATAGTTAGACCATAGTTAGACGACACTCATGCATATTGATCTGGAAAATAAAAGTAAATCACCCTTTGGGGGAAATCGCACTCCTTATATATTTTTTTGGAATTGCAGCCAATGCTCATGCATGTCGCCACCAGATATGCACATCCTGAAACCCCCGCACCAAATTGCAACCATCAGAATATAAAAGCGCGTGTCCCCCCCCTTCATTTTGCCTACTGTTTTTTTTCTCTGTTCAACATCGGTAAGAAAGAGTCCCAAAAAAGTAAGATTTCAAGATCTTAAAACGAGGATATTGGGAGGAAAGACATGTGTACACTATAGAGTGAAAGACGAAATGTCATGTCATGAATACTACTGTCTAGACTGCTCCATGGTACTGATTCCTGGTGTGTTACTATTAAGCGGGAAGCTGGATCTTAATACTAACAGAATGAATCCTAGATACTGAGACCATATTCTTTTTCGGATGGATATACGTGTTCTGAATTAAAAGGGAACATGCTGGTACTGCATATACCGCGTCTATGGTATTCTATACACCAGTCACACAATACTAATAAGTGGAGTCGGTGGAGCAGCGACATAAGTCAGTGTGCAGTCTACGGCTCTGCATATTGTTTCATACTAGAAAGGGTTGGTGGTGAGTGGTGATTGGAACTGGGAGGTGCAGTTGGATCCTCCAGAGAATAAGCCTAATCCGACATATAGTCCCTGGCCATAACTCTCTACTCTGCATATACTACCCTTCTGGACTACTTTTGCTCTGACGGGTAGTATGCAGTACTGACATATACTACTCAACTAGCATCACTGTAGCTAGTGCTTTATGGCTAGTATACTATGCTAGGCCTGTATATAACACCATGTCTACTCTAGGCAAAAGAGCATATTCACCTTTGAACCACTTGGTGTTTTACCTCCGGGATCCTGGAGGTACTGGTTTCTCTCCAGTCTATATAGCGTATCAATATGGTAATTCCAGATTAGTATAGAGATTTTTGGACTGTGTGCAGGTGTAAGCTGAGAAATTTGTGTTCCTGCATATACCCCAAATTATCCCCAAATTATCCCCAAAAAAACCCCAAAACTCTAATTTTCCCAATTTTAAAGTTCTCCAACCCCTTTTCAAACGTTTTAATTGTTTCCACCAATTCGCAGCCTTTTTCCTCCATTTCATGATTTATGCTGTCGTTTCTAGTTTTTTCATCTTCACGCACTGCGCAAACAAAACGAAAGAAACGAGAAAAGTGTCGATATTCAAGGCATAAAATTGAAAAAGAGAAAAAAAAAGAAAAAAAAGGACAAATAGGGAAAAAAGACTAGACAAAAAGACAAAAAGACAAAAGACAAAAAGACTAGACAAAAAGACTAGACAAAAAGCCTAGGTCAATCTAAAATCACGTGACTCGACCAAAATATAGTCTAGTTTTGTTTCAAACCAAACTGTCCATTCTATACAGTACAAAATATATTAAACCAAAATAATCATATTTTAGCATTATTATGATACCAGAGATTTTTAGAGTATTAAATTAGAAGAGTAGGAGAGTGGACTGGCTGCAGGAAACCCGTACACCACAGCTCTTACTATTGTTGATTTCATGATAATCTCTTACAATTGTCTTCTTTCGGTCTTATTCTATTCAATTTAGGTTACGGTTTTAGCTGATCGTCTGTGATTGCTTTGATGGTCTCAGTTGTACTTGATTCCATGATGGTACTGCATACTGGAAGTATAACGCCTATGTGCAGGTCGGCTGGGGGTCGGTTTTCAACGTTCCAGCAATGGTACGCATACCAAATTTGGAGAGTAGAGACTAACTAAGGTTAGCATGCATTTGGCTTAGTTTCAGCTCTTTTTACCCAGTGGGTGGGCAGAAAAACTAACCTTCCTTGGTGCACTGGTGCATGCTCCGGTATATAGTCCAGTATGGCACGTGCACATCTGTACATCTCGATTTCCCTTTATCACTGTCTCTCTGATCAGGAACTGTACAGTACTTGTACCAAGACTAGTAGAAGATAAGTGCCTGCATATTGCCCGATTAGAAGTTACCACGATCAATCTGATCACCTGACCATCCTCTTTACTATTGTGTTGAGTATTGACTGTATGCAGGACCAACTATGATTGATTAGACTGGATCGATTGGGTCTAGTATTATAACGGTGGAAGTTTAGAGTGGCTTTATATGCAGGAACAAACTCTTTATATAAACCATTTCAGCTACTCATACAATTCCTGACTAAAGACCTGCACGAGACTAGACTATGCTTTTCTGGGCCTGGAATGTAGTTTTGAGAAGGCGTATTCGGATGAAATCGATGTTCCATGAGCTTGATGAGGATATTATCCACGACCAAATTCGTATAGATGCCAAAAGAACGGACTTTTTTGACTTGGCCAAGGCCTTGATTAAATGAACTATAACCGGGGCATTCCCAAAATCAAACTGTAGTCGTTGCAAAGACTCACCTTTCGAAGAACATTCACCTGGTTCAAGTTCAAGGTAGTCAAGTACTAGAAGTACTAGAAGTACTGGAATACTCAGGTCTTATTAAAGGTACCAGTATCGAGTATAGTAATAGGATGGGCGTGTAATAGCCAAACCAGGAGTGACTAGTACAGGGCTGACACTAGACTCGAAGTAGGGTTCGGATTAGACTGGAACCAGGACTTTCGGGGATTGGAATTAGGACTTGGGCATATAAGGACTGGAATGGATAGGCAGAACATAGACTATAGTATAGAGCCAGAACTGACAGAAGTAGGGCTAGAACTGACAGAAGTAGGGCTAGAACTGACAGAAGTAGGGCTAGAACTGACAGAAGTAGGACCAGAACTGACAGTAGTAAACAGGTGTAGAGGACAAGTGATTAAAAAAACCGCGATTCTTTTTTTCGCGGATGGGCCATTTATATAGTATTTCAAAGTGGGGTTCAGGGGCAGGGGCGGTTTTGCAGCCAACGCGCATCCGCATATAAATATGCGCCCTCCCACCCAAATTATTTACAACCATTTTTTCCGAAGGTTGCCATACCTCCAGACTTCCAGAACCACAAACCGGATTTGCAGAACTGATACGAGTTAGTACTGATAATACTGAGACAATGCCAGTCGTCTGAAGTCACGGACTCTCCACATAACATGGTGCCTACCACATGGAAAGCATCCACCATTGCAAATGCCTTACTCCAACTTCGAACATGCCGATCAAGGGATCGCAATCTCTCCATCTAATATCGAATCGCCTCAAATATGCTTTTAATTGGTGATTTAGATATTTAGAACCGATAAAGCCACGGAAGGTATGAATCAGTCAGTATAGCTACAACTAGAAGTGTCCTAGAGAGTCTAGGATGGACTAGTATAGAGTATT
The DNA here is from genome assembly GCA_002374535.1 of Metschnikowia kamakouana. Taxonomy (NCBI): domain Eukaryota; kingdom Fungi; phylum Ascomycota; class Pichiomycetes; order Serinales; family Metschnikowiaceae; genus Metschnikowia; species Metschnikowia kamakouana. The sequence goes on from NKZX01000824.1 coordinate 986,538, forward strand.
ACATACTGTATATTAGGACTAGAGTTATAGGAGCAAGTACAGGACTGGAATTTGACTAGAACATAGGGAAGACTGCATAGAAGACAAGTTCATGTATATAGTGGGTTCTACTACTAGTACTATTATCGAACTTATCATATACTCCATCTTCTGGACTCACATCTACGCTACTACCACCACCAGCCAATATGAAGGGTCTAGGACTATCGGTGAGAAAACTTGGGAATAGTCTACTCTATTACTGTACCATACTATACTATGAAGGATAAGAAATAAAATTTTTTAAATAGTTATAGTGAACCATGACTTAAAACCAAGAAAATTCTAGCGTTGCAGCCATACTCCCAGCCCCACTAACAGTCTGTACAGTCAAATAGTATTCGACGCAAAAAAGTATGCATCATTCTGAGGGTGCGTATGGTGTGATATTTATAATCAAGCATTGGTTTACAAAACGGGGTTTACAAACGCAGGAAAGTGGGGTAGTTGCATGGCTGCAACTCTGGAGTCGGGGTATAAATACTGCGAGCGCGCCCCTTAAAAACCAGACGATTTATTTTACTCATACTACTCCCTCTCGTCCAAAACAACATTTGCAATAGTTTAAGCTCTGTTTAGTCTCTAAGCTCTAGTGCCATTCCGATTCACTATCAGTACAGAAAATACAAAAAGAACAAATACACACAGACATACAAAAAGAACAAATACACACAGACATACAAAAAGAACAGATACAAAAAAGAAATACAGCAGTGACAGCGTGGCAGAAGATGGAGAGCAAAAGAATGGACTTTAATGCGTTGATGGCTGGAATGTGTGGAGTGATGATTGAAGTGGATACGCTCCCAGATAATGATGGTGTATACAGTTTACTAACCCCACAGTGTACTCACAGTTACTGTCTTTACACATCAAACACATGTTGAACCTCTAGAAGTCAGTCCCACTCTGAATCATGTGGTATAGACTTTATATAGATTGGTATTCAGATGTGTACCTTTTGACTGTCATGGCAGTACTACTTCCACGCATTTCTGCATACAACCCCAAACTAGCATATCATCTGGTACTTGTACTTAGCATTATTCAGTGATACTACTAGATTATAGTCAAGGTGACTCCAGAAAGAGAGTTCATTTGTCTATTTGTCTAGTTGTCTAATTGTCTAGTCTTATTGTTTAGTCTCATTGTCTCATTGTCTAGTCTTATTGTCTAGTCTCATTGTCTAATTGTCTAGTCTAATTGTCCGAGATTGACTACCAAAATACTAGACACAGACCAAAGTCCAGAAATGTTTTTTACATTGGCCTCGTCAATTAGGCCCATACAGGTCTAAGCTAATCGTCAAATCAGCTACCAAGCTGGAGTGGAGCGTACTGTATACAAGGAGGTTCTTTGGTATTCCTAGTATTCTGTACTGCACTCTAGAGGGACTAGACAATATGCAGTAGACAATAGAGTAGAATAGAATAGAGTAGAGTAGAGTAGAGTAGAGTAGACTAGAGTAGATTAGAGTAGATTAGAGTAGATTAGAGTAGAGGATGCATAGCAAAGCCTCGTTTCAGATTTGGGCGGTGGCTTTGGTATGGACGACATTGGTGGCTTCGGGGCTCGGCCAGGAATTGGGGCTTGGATGGGGAATGGAAGGTCTGGACTCCACGTGACGCACGCCTTAAATCATTCCATGGCCTGCACACAGACGCTTCCCCGATGCGAGTGAAACATAAATATCGTGCACACAACGTCCAGGTACCAAACAAAGCCCAGACAAAGCCCAGGCTGAATGGACCAAAGGCAGCAAAACCGACTCAATATCGCTTGTAAACATCGTAGCTTGGGATCTGCATGGTCGTGTGTGGAGCGAAAACCCCCGGTTTTTAGTCGAGGTATCCCGGCTAAAAATAAATGTTCGCAAGTGAGAAAATTCCATTATTCCATTTAATCCATTTTCACACATCGTGTTCAGAAACCCACCTCCTTCGACCATTCTTTTCGTAGGCCATAGAAGTTCACAAGCCACAAGTTTATACCGAGGCCAATAACTCCGATCGAAGAGAACATCACACGTCAGACCAAAAGATTGGGTCCCGATTCGGAGCGTTTGATTGAACAGCAACATCACGAAGCAGATCAATAGATAAAGATCAACAAGAAAGAAGATCAAGAAAGGCCACCAAACGAGAAACTCGAGAACAAACCGAGGATTATCAACAATCAGCCATCGTTAGTTCAGAATACCTTCACTCATCGAGTCAAACTGGATACTGAACCACTGGATATTGAACCACTGAAAAGTCGACACTGAAAAGCGACACTGAATAGCACAGAATGGATTTCGAAGATGACCTTTTCGATGATGAAAAACCTTCTCATATAGGCCTCCAGAACCTTAATTCCGAGGGACTTCAAGCCAGTCCTGGAATTTCCCAAAGAGGACAAAACAATGGGCAAAACAATGGACAGAATGGACTAGGAAATGGTCCCTTTGAATCCTCTTCCAGCAACAGCTCGGACTTCACGGAGAAGCCGGCCCGGGTCCCGCTCCACCCCTCGTACCCCGAGAACATCGAGTACTCCATCCCCGGGGTGCAACTGGGCAAGAAAACCAGTTTCCAGACCCCCCCCCTGTCCGTGCAAAAACTGCCCAGCCAGTACCGAGGCTCCAGACGTCACACGCGTGTGGGCTCCAACACCGGCAGCGACATGCTCCTCAATTCGGGCGTGATATCCGATAACTCCGACGACGACTTCTATGAGAACTTGAACGGTGGGCTCCACAGCAGAGGTACCCCATTTAAGGCGCCTGGCGTCCAGTTTCTGGATGCCCGCATGTCTACCTTCAGCCAATACCCAGACACGTACCCCAACAATATCGAATACCCGGCCTCCACATATTCCCGGTCCAGTGGGTTCTTTGATGCTCCCGGCCCAGGCAACATGAGCCCCAGCCGCCCAATGAGCCATTACCTGAACTTCAATCGGCAGTCCGCAATGACTTTGCAGGCCAACAACTACCTGACCAACTTGTTGCAGGAGACAGGCGACTTGGACCCGTTTGGCGAGGACGACTCGCTTTTCTCGGATGCAGAGGATGAACCAATCAGAAGAAAAACCACACGCAAGGCCAAGGATAAGGGCGACGTTTTCGATGACGACGACTTCAAGCCTCGGTTGAATTATACCAAGACCATCAAAAGAGCCCGTTTGGTCAACGGCAATTACGTCATCGATGCGCCTGTGCCCAAGCATTTGCTCCAGACGTACTCCAACCAGAGCCAGGGAGAACGAGATGAAACGTCCTTCATGCGGTACTCGGGTGTCACGTGCGGCCCCTCCAACTTCGCCAAGTTCAATTATACCTTGCGGCAAAACCTCTATAGTCCGCCGAGGGAGACGGAAATCTTGGTGTGTATTACCATGTACAACGAAGATGAGGTTTTGCTTGGCCGCACGTTGAAGGGTGTTCTTGATAACTTGAAGGACCTCACCAATAGAAAGCATTCGGCATGGGGCCACGGGTCTTGGCAGAAGATCACGGTGGTGATTGTCAACGATGGAAGATTGCAGTTGAATGAACGTACGCAAAAGTTGTTGACGGCCATGGGTGTTTTCCAGGATGGCTATGCCAAGTCCAAGGTCAACAACAAGTCCGTCAAGGCCCACGTGTACGAGTACACATCCACAGTGGGAATCGAGCGGGTTTCCAACGACCGGGTGTACTTAAATGTGGGATCCACGCCGGTGCAGTTGGTGTTCTGCTTGAAGGAGAAGAATGCCCGGAAAATCAACTCTCATCGTTGGTGTTTGCAGGCATTTGCTCCGCTTTTGAACCCCAAGGTGGTGATGTTGCTTGACTGTGGAACAAAGCCAGGCAAGGATGCCTTCTACCACTTATGGAGCTCGTTCAAGGACCCCAACGTGGCAGGAGCATGTGGAGAGATGCGGGTTGCTTTGGGCCACAACAAGAAGTTATTGTCCAATCCATTGGTTGCAGCCCAAAACTTCGAGTATAAGATCTCCAATGTTTTGGATAAGCCCATGGAGTCTATCTTCGGCTTCATCTCCGTGCTTCCCGGTGCCTTCTCTGCATACAGGTACGATGCCTTGTTGAACGTGGATGGCCACGGGCCTCTTGAAAAGTACTTCAAGGGAGAATTCTTGCACCAGACCGCCCAAATCGACGAGGAGGACGAGGACGACGAGGCCGACTTGAAGGAGCGCAACTTCCAGGAGTCCGGCATCTTCACCTCCAATATGTACCTTGCCGAGGACCGTATCTTGTGCTTTGAGTTGGTGGCCAAGAAGGAACGGAACTATGTGCTCCGGTATGTGAGCTCGGCCACGGCTGAGACCGATGTTCCGGAAGTGATCGACGATTTCGTGTTGCAACGGCGTCGTTGGCTTAACGGCTCGTTATTTGCGGCCATGTATTCGATTTTCCACTGGACACAGATATGGAAATCTGACCATTCGCTCTTGAGGAAGTTGTGGCTCCAGTTGGAGTTCTATTACCACTTGGTCACGGTGTGCGTGGCATGGTTTTCGTTGTCGTCGTTTTTCTTGGTGTTCCGCATCTTGACCAATAACTTGGGGTCCAAGGTTGTGGGCTTCACGCTAGGAAAATACATTTCGATGGCGTTCCTCGTGATCTATGTTGCATGTGTCATCTGTGCCTTTGTGTTGGCCTTTGGTAACACGCCTCGGGGAACCCGCAAGTTCTATTTCACCTTGTGTGTGTTTTTCGCCATATTGATGGCGTACTTGCTTTTTGGTGCCATTTATTTGGCCATTAACACCGTCAAGTTGGTGATGCGCGAGAACAAGGGCCACTTCGTGCCGACCATGCTCTTCACCAACCAGAAGTTCCGGGACTTGGTTGTTTCCATGGTCAGCACATATTTGCTATACTTCCTTGGGGCCATTTTGCACGGAGAGCCGTCGTTCATGTTCACGTCGTTCCTCCAGTACCTCTTGCTTTCTCCATCCTATGTCAATGTGTTGAACATCTACTCCTTCTGTAACATCCACGATGTTTCATGGGGTAACAGAGACACGCCACAGGCCAAGGACTTGGGGTCGGCCAAGGTTAGTGATGTGGATGGCCAGTTGGTGATGACGGTGGTGCCGGGGTCCAGCGAGGAGTTGGAGCAAACGTATGCAAACATCCTTGAGGACTTGAAGGTGCCAATTGCGCCTGAAGTCAAGCAAAAGAGCAAGAAGGATCAAGATGACAACTATTATGCATTGATCCGGACGGTCACGGTGTTGATATGGATGTTCACCAATGCCATCTTGGTGGGAATTGTGTTGGCTGCAGGAGGCAACAAGAACGATGTTTGGAACGACTCCAAAAACGCCACCATTTTCTTGACGGTTATCTTGTGGATTGTGTGTGTTTTGGCTGCGTTCCGTCTTTTTGGAAGTTTCATGTATGTGTGCCTGAAGGTTGTTCGCCCTATCCGGTGGTGGATGCAAAAGAAGAAGACGGTGCTGTGATTAATCAAAGGAATCACAGTAATATCAGATCAAAGAAATCATAGTACCAGAACCAAAGTAATCATAGTAAACGCAGTAATTTCAGAACCAGAGTAATTTCAGAACCAGAGTAATTTCAGAACCAGAGTAATTTCAGAACCAGAGTAATTTCAGAACCAGAGTAATTTTAGAACCACCGTAATTTTAGAACCACAGTAATATCAGACTCAAATTATAGTAGTCAGTAACGGTGATCACATGACCACCTCAATCTCGCTATCGCTTCCCATTTCAATCATGCAATTTTAATTCTTTATTATTGCACACCAGCAGAACAATTATGGCCAATGAATGCCACTCACCTGATTATCTCACCAGAATGTCACTTGACTATCACCTGATAAACACCCCGGAAAATATTTTGCATGATGTTAATAATTTGCAGCACCATGGAAGACCATAAAATGTCGAAGAATGCAACCCATTATTGTTACTCTCGTTTCCCTTTGGTCCAAGGCTGCAAGCGGCTGAGGGGTCACGTGAGATGCACTGATGTCACAGAGGGTCCGCTGGGGAAGACGCAACAATTGCAGCTTTTTGAAATGGGTGCTGGCTGCAGGAGACCAAAATGCTTGCAAATGCCCAGCTCGGCGGTTTCGAGCGCCAGCACCGAGTCGAGTGTCGGATAAACGTCGGCACGGCGCCAGCAGCGTATACCGAATCATCGGCACAACCGGCACCCCGTGCATGCGACATTTCTGAGAGATTTTTTTGTCCCGCGCGGAAAAAAAAATTGGCCCATGACAGGGCAAAAAACCCCGAGCGAGCGAAAAAAGAAATTGAAAAAGCAATGTGGCGCTTGTTGACATTCGACTCGCTTTTGGAAGTCTGTCAATCGCAAACCCCTCAAATGGATACGAGACACTGCAGCCTCTCACATAACTCAAGATTGGGCGACACAGCTTGGCGGATGTAGCTTGGCTGTAAAACAGTACCCATATGTTGCTATGGCGCTAGACTGTGGTTTAAAAAGCCATACACCTACCCATAGAATCCGTAGTCTCTTTGTATCTTAGTGCCACATTTGTGTGGTCCGGGTACAGGTCCTTTTTATGTCATATGGGTTAGGAAATAAGTCCAGCTGATTCTGCCCTTTGTAGTTGTCTATTTTCTTTAGTTAGGCCTTGTTGCATGCTGGTATTATACGAACCTTGTAGTGGAAGTGGGTGGCCTAATAAAACGGACTAAATTTTATACGAGGTGAGAGAGGATATGGCTTCTTTATATACACCAGGGGGGATGTACACAAACACAAAGAGATGCGGGGGACGCCCCCAAGAACCGGAAGTCGAAGCAGCCACCGGGACCTTAAAATCGAGGGCTGCCAGAGGGAGTTTCGGACAAGAAAGACTTGATGATACGCCATGGGGAGGATGTGCATGCGCACGCACAACTGCATATTTGTTTGGAATGTACTGCACAATCGGGCCTGATAGCATGGAAACGCACCCATTTGGGTGAAGCACAAGCCTATCCGGGCACTCGGTGGGTGACCGAGCCAGGGCGCGACACTGCGACATTAATCTCGGCCCAGGGCGCCAGGGCGACAATGTCGTCCCACATGGGTGCCCCTGCACACACGAAAATCGATCCGTTTCTCCCATATCTTACTGCTCTACCGAAAGGCCGCTAAAGTTTGCTAACAATAGACAAGATGGGCGCAGCTTAGCTTGAATGTCGCGGGGTACTGGGCTTATTGTGCGCTAAAACTTGGCAAGTGCGGTACTGAAACAGGAAGACATATTGGCAGCGACATTGCGGTTTTCCTTTTTGCTCGGGGTGCGGCTGGGCCGGAACTGCCTCGGTGGCTTCAAGCAAACGCTTGTAGGCAAAGAAATGTCGCAGACACAGCCACCTTCACCCGAGGATGACATTGAACCGGTCCAGGGATCAACTTCCGGCTGTTGCAGATAATGTCGCTGCCCACCCCCGGCGATCGTTGGACATGATGTGGGAAATCTGATATGCAGCAGAGATGCATTTGGGGGACTTTAATTGGAGAAGCTCCCCCGGGCTGCATGCAGGACTGCAGTGTGTACCCAATGACATAATGCTTCTGCGCACTGCTCAAGCGGCATACACTAGTGTAGAGTAATGATACCGAATGCACAAGGGGAGATGTTAAGCGAAACCTAGATGTAGACTTAGTGCATCTTTAGGTATGGGGTGGGCGGAGTAGGGATCTGAAACAACTCTAAAACAATCGAGAAACCATTCAGAACAATACAAAAGGATGCTGAAACAATTCTGGAACGTGCGCGATACGGGCATGAAACAATCTTCTTCAAGCATCTTACAAATTCACTCCTCCACACACTAGTATTGCATAGTAGACACCTCCAAGCAAGATTATGAGTTGTCATGGGGCATGCTCGGAGTATCGGCTGCATTAGGCGGCCAGGGACATAATGTCGTGGTGCTGGGGGGGGGGGGGGGGGGGGGGGGGGAGCGACATTGTGGCCGATGGCATCCGACGACATTGATCCAGCGTATCCGGCGACATTATTTTCAAGCCGACAGAACCGGATGCTCCCTCGGAAGAGTGCACACCAGCGATAAGACACAACAGGGCCGATAACCGAGGCAGATTACCCGGATGGGTGGCTACGTAATGTCGCACCACAATAGACCCGTACCTCCGCGGCTGCGTATATCGCGCACCGGAGATGTTTCCCACTTTAGAGCTATCCGTATAGAAGTTTCCATGTAGAGAGGTATTGAGGGGAACAGGTTAGAGAAGTAGAAGGAGAGAGAAGCTTTGGGAGATCCGAGGGTTCCGGCGTATAAAGCCTGCCGGAAGTAAAGCATGGCGATAACCGGGCAAGGCGATAACCGGGGGTATGGCACCCAAGGGGCGGGAAAAGATTAGAGCGAGCAAGAATTCCGGCAGCCGCATGGAGCGGGCGCGACATTATTCTGCATGTCAGCAGTGCGAGCTGTGCGAATGCGACATGCCTTCCTAATGCGTACATTATTTGTTTATAACAGAAAATTCCCTCACGGAGCCGGCGCTAGCGGGACAAAAGTAAAACAAACGATATGTCGGAACCGCAAGAAAAGAAAAAAAAAAAAAAAAAAAATGCAAAAACCCAACCTAATTTAGGGAGCCGGCAGGCGTCTAAAACTGGCAACCAAAAATTCCCATATAAATCACCCGTCCCCCGTCCCACACTAAAATTTTTTCTTTTCCTTTTTTCTCTTCAGTTGTCTTTTTGATTTAATCCCCCCACCACAATGAGTGCAACTGAACCTACTGTAGAAAAGGTTAACAAGTCTACTGAAGACGATGACGAGGATGAAGACATTGATCAATTAATTTTGGACTTGCAATCCCACCAAGGATTGGACGACGATGAGTCGGAGGAGGAAGACGATGGTGCTTCTTTCAAGCAAGTTCCAGAGGAGTTGTTGAAGACCGACCCTTCTGTTGGTTTGACTGACGAGGACGTCACCAAGAGAAGAAAGAAGTACGGTTTGAACCAGATGGCTGAAGAATCTGAGAATATGATTCTTAAGTTTATTATGTTTTTCGTTGGCCCAATTCAATTCGTTATGGAAGCCGCCGCCGTCTTGGCTGCCGGTTTGGAGGACTGGGTCGATTTTGGTGTTATTTGCGCTTTGCTTTTGTTGAACGCCTGTGTTGGTTTCATTCAGGAATACCAGGCTGGTTCTATTGTTGACGAATTGAAGAAGACCTTGGCTAACTCGGCCATCGTCATCAGAAACGGTTCTTTGATCGAGATTGAGTCTAACCAGATTGTCCCAGGTGACATTTTGCAATTGGAGGATGGTGTTGTCATCCCTGCTGATGGTAGAATTGTCTCTGAGGACTGCTTGTTGCAAATTGATCAATCTGCCATCACCGGTGAGTCCTTGGCTGTTGACAAGAGAAACGGTGACTCTTGTTACTCTTCTTCCACTGTCAAGACCGGTGAAGCTTTCATGGTTGTTACCTCTACTGGTGACAACACCTTCACTGGACGTGCTGCTGCTTTGGTTAACAAGGCTTCTGGTGGCCAAGGTCACTTTACTGAAGTCTTGAACGGTATCGGTACGATCTTGTTGGTTTTGGTTATTGTTACCTTGTTGGTTGTTTGGGTCGCTTGTTTCTACAGATCCATCAGAATTGTTTCCATCTTGAGACACACCTTGGCTATCACCATCATTGGTGTCCCAGTCGGTTTGCCTGCTGTTGTCACCACTACCATGGCTGTCGGTGCTGCTTACTTGGCTAAGAAGCAAGCTATTGTTCAAAAGTTGTCTGCTATTGAGTCCTTGGCTGGTGTCGAGATCTTGTGTTCCGACAAGACCGGTACTTTGACCAAGAACAAGTTGTCCTTGCACGAACCATACACCGTTGAGGGTGTTGAGGCTGATGACTTGATGTTGACTGCTTGTTTGGCTGCTTCTAGAAAGAAGAAGGGTTTGGACGCTATTGACAAGGCCTTCTTGAAGTCTTTGATTAGCTACCCAAGAGCTAAGGCTGCTTTGACCAAATACAAGGTTCTTGAGTTCCAACCTTTCGACCCTGTCTCCAAGAAGGTTACCGCTATTGTTGAATCCCCAGAGGGTGAGAGAATTATCTGTGTCAAGGGTGCTCCATTGTTCGTCTTGAAGACTGTTGAGGATGACCACCCTATTCCTGAGGATGTCCACGAGAACTACCAAAACACTGTTGCTGAGTTTGCTTCCAGAGGTTTCAGATCTTTGGGTGTTGCCAGAAAGAGAGGTGAGGGACACTGGGAAATCTTGGGTATTATGCCTTGTATGGACCCTCCAAGAGATGACACTGCTCAAACTGTTTCCGAGGCCAGACACTTGGGTCTTAGAGTTAAGATGTTGACTGGTGATGCCGTTGGTATTGCTAAGGAGACTTGCAGACAATTGGGACTTGGTACGAACATTTACGATGCTGAAAAATTGGGTCTTTCCGGCGGTGGTGACATGGCTGGTTCTGAGATTGCTGACTTTGTTGAGAACGCTGATGGTTTCGCTGAAGTGTTCCCTCAACACAAGTACAACGCCGTTGAGATTTTGCAAAACAGAGGTTTCTTGGTTGCCATGACCGGTGACGGTGTCAACGACGCCCCATCGTTGAAGAAGGCTGACACTGGTATTGCCGTCGAAGGTGCTACCGATGCTGCTCGTTCCGCTGCTGACATTGTTTTCCTTGCCCCAGGTTTGTCTGCTATCATTGACGCTTTGAAGACTTCCAGACAGATTTTCCACAGAATGTACGCCTACGTTGTGTACCGTATCGCTTTGTCTTTGCACTTGGAGATCTTCCTTGGATTGTGGATTGCTATCTTGAACAGATCGTTGAACATTGACTTGGTTGTGTTTATTGCTATCTTTGCTGATGTTGCTACCTTGGCTATTGCTTACGACAATGCTCCTTACGACCCACACCCAGTTAAGTGGAACCTCCCTAGATTGTGGGGTATGTCCATCATCTTGGGTATAATCTTGGCTGTCGGTACCTGGATCACCTTGACCACCATGTTCATGAGCAAGGGTGGTATCATCCAGAACTTCGGTGCCATTGATGGTGTCTTGTTCTTGCAAATCTCCTTGACTGAGAACTGGTTGATTTTCATCACCAGAGCCAACGGTCCTTTCTGGTCCTCCATCCCATCTTGGCAATTGTCTGGTGCCGTGTTGATTGTTGACATCATCGCCACCTGTTTCACCTTGTTCGGCTGGTGGTCTCAAAACTGGACCGACATTGTGTCTGTTGTCAGAACCTGGATCTTCTCCTTCGGTGTCTTCTGTGTCATGGGTGGTGCTTACTACTTGATGTCTACTTCCCAGGCATTTGACGATCTTTGCAATGGCAAGTCCGCCAAGAAGCCAGCCCACGACAGATCTGTTGAGGACTTCTTGGTCTCCATGGCCAGAGTGTCTACTCAACACGAGAAGTCCTCTTAGGTTGATGTTACTTAAACATCATAATGTGGTTTTCCACAAACATTTTTTTATCTGATTCCCCATCCCCGTCATATTCCGTACCTTAATAGATAATGGTCTAAATTTTACTGTAGTTTGTATTGAAATTTGTTTCAATTTGGAATGTCGTGATGTGATTGGCTGGTGTCGCCAAGAATTTTCCCGGACTGCAGATAAGCCCTCAATCGTGTGTCACGTGACTCAGATGCTAAGTGTAAACACAGCCTTATTGTAGTTCCAAATATTTCCTGAAGATCTAAAACGGGACATTGTGGCTGTGCTATTTTCGGCTGTGGAAATGCGTATTACCCGAATTAGACAAATAGACAAATAGACAAATTAGACAAATTGGACAAATTAGACAAATTGGACAAAATGCGCAGTGCACGACCTGCCAAATGTGTATTACACGACTTGACAATTGGCGTAGACGGACCAGACTTTCTCCAAGGCATTTTTGAGTAGTACACGAGTTGACTGGGTAATATTTTAGGGTAGACAAAATTGGACAAAATTGGACAAAATTGGACAAATTTAGACAATCTGGACAATTGTCTACAAATAGTTGGACAGATTGTTTCCTCCAATTTTTTTACTGGAATTAGCGATACACAATGGACAATAGACAATGGTCGATTATAACGCAAAGACCGATTGAATATGTCCTGGAGGAATTTGGGTATGGCACGACCGCTAGACAATGGCGAGACAAAACTAGACAACTAGACAAAACTAGACAATGGCGAGACAAAACTAGACAATGACTAGACAAAGCTGGACAATGACTGGACAGAGTCGGCGGAGTAGACAGAGCAGTCTTGTACAGCGTCTGTCCAGTGTCTGTCCAGTGTCTGTCCAATCTTTGTCCTGTCCTGCACAGTGACCACTCTCCATCATCTCTGGACTCTCCCTCTCCCTACAAAATCACTTAATAGCTCGATTGTCTAGACGCATATACGTTAAAAGTTCAGTCAAACGCTAGAAAAAAACCAAATCCTTGGGCCAGAAAAATGGGGTTTTGTAGAGAAAGTCATCGGTCACGTGACTTATCTTAAAGCGGTCCTGCACACAGACACACATCAACCTGTTCCCTTGAATACTAATACTTAGCACAAATCCAGTATTACTGAGTCAGTGCCAGTCAAGCCACCAGCTTGGCATGGAAATAAAAATTTGGAGTGTCTTTACCAGAATTGCTATATGCAGTACCATCAAGAAATATCAGTACCAGTAGTGTTGGACCAGTTTACGAAAGGCCGGTGTATGCAGTCCATTAGTAATACAATACTATATCAGTATTAATAATATGGACGGTGTAGTGAATGGCGTAGTGATTGTGGATTTATATGCAGGAGCACTATTTCATAGAATACTAAGGAATTAGAAGGCTGGTACTGTATACAGGAGCATCAATAGTGCTGCCCCAAACCCGGTGATTTCAATAAACCGATTTCAAATGCCAGTTAGTATTAGTAGGACCAATTAGTAGTAGCGATGACTATATGCAGGACACGGAATATAAATCATTATTAATACAATTACAACAAATCTAATACTCTACTATGTTCACTACCAGTATCCCAGGGCCAATAATATTAGTATGGTACTTTTGTAGGACGTTGGGGGTGTATGGGTATATGCAGTACCCGGAACATAGTACTATGTTACCATCAGGACTGTATTCTAGCACTAATCAAGGCCGGGAGTATATGCAGTATGCTCCAAAAGATGCCACTAATACAAAAAGTCTATTATAAATAATGTAGTCATGGAGTACGACTCGGTAGCAGTGAACGTATTGGCTATATGCAGGACGAGCGTTCAGAAGTAACACTCTAACATCCAAATTGAGCCACTAACTAGAACACCATGACGTCATAACCGAAACATCTCTAGATCTGAAGTTAATAGTGAAGAAGCTGTAGTGGAAGATATAGTATAGTAAATGTGTAGGCTATATGCAGCACCCACAGTAGAAGGACCGCCAAACGCCCCCCAAACACGCAAACGCCCCCAAAAAACCCCCAAAAAAAACCCACTAATCAAGCTCATCCCCTACTTCAACCCAAACCAACCTCTTTTCCATCCCCAAAGCTACCTCCCTTCGACAGGTCCATTTCCAGTGCACGCGGCTCAATGGAGTATTTCTACGCACGCGCATCAAGTGCACCTTTTTTCTCATCCCTCCTTCTCCTTCAACCACCTTCATCCTCCACTCCTCCACCCTCCACTCCCTCCACCCCATCCTCCATACTATCATTCATTGTTCCGAGCTTCTCATTGGCTGCTTTTTTGTTGAGGACATCTGTCCCTGTATATTAGTTCTGTACACTACTGGCCCGCCACTTCCACTTCCGCCACTGCCGCCATACTTCAAAGCGCTGATTTGAATCCATACTTTATTGGTCCATACTTTTGTTAATTGGTTCTTCAATCCTGGTGATCTTTCCTTGGTTATTGATCGACCCCATCCTCAGTTACCAGACATTGAACGCTCTATTACTGTTTCCTACCATTGGTCAGTTCGAGTACTTGATATTGATCTCATATTGACTCATATTGAACACTTTATATCGAGTCATATTGATCTCATTCTGATCTCATATTGACTATTTCATATAGAACACTTTATATCATTGATCTCATATTGAAGTCATATTGAAGTCATATTGAAGTCATATTGAAGTCATATTGAAGTCATATTGAATTCTATATTGACTCATTGACTATTTCATATTGACTACTCCATATATTGATCACTTTATACCATTGACCACTTCATATTGAAGTCATATTGAAGTCATATTGATCTCATATTGATCACTCTATACCATTGATCTCTATATTGAACTCATTCTGAAGTCATATTGATCTCATATCGAGTCATATTGATCTCATACTGACTCATAGTGATCTCCATATACACCATATTGACTCTCCTTAAGTACTAAAAGTCAACATTACCGGTCCATCGATCTCCATATTGAACTTTATTGAACTTCATATTGACAGTCGATTCCTTGTCAGCGAGTCTTATATCTACCGATAATCAGCATATTAGTGATCTTCCAGTGTGGTTTCCATATTGATCTCCATATCATTGACTACTTCTTGATTCTTTAGTCATTGATCTTCATTGTTCCCTGGTCTTCTTTTGATTCATATTGATATCACTAGACTAATACTGACCACCAAGCATATTGTCAACTATTGATCCTTACATCTTGTTGACTACTCCACATTGATTAACTGGTTTTACATTGATCATCTTCATAGTCTATTGATTCCATTTGACTATTGACTTTCTGCATATTGGTGCATTGATCCCATCTTGATCTTTATTACTCCTTTGATTCACATATTCAATATTGATATTCATCTAATCAATATTACATCATATTCAGTGACCATCGATTCATTCTCATTTTGATTAGTCACTCATTTGTCCTTCCTGCTCAATACAATTACTAATTTGATACAATTAGTGATATATTGATACTAATACTGGTTACTACAGTCATTGATCATTGAAGTTAACATGACGGAAAACGCCTCCCGGTCTGCCTCTTTAAGTGGCCAAAGTCTCTTTGGCAAGGACTCGCTGAGCTTTTTCTCCAAGGACGATACGTTCAACGAATCCACAAATGCCTCATTGGATGAGTCTACTGACGAGCCTTTGGATATTGTTGGAGCCTTGAACACGTTGAATTTGAATGATATGGCATCTCTTTCCGCTTCTGGAAAAGCCCATAGTTCCATGACGCCGAATCCGTCGTCAGGGGCTTTTTCTTCTCACATGGGTCTGTCCACTCCACACACAATGGGACAAACTTCCACTTTGGGACAGACTTCTAATTTAGGTCAGTCGGCCTCCACTTTGGGTCAATCGACTCACGCATTGGGCCAACCAGCCACTTTGGGCCAGTCGTCTACACCGCAATTGGCCCAATCCAGCACTCCGTTATCTGCATGGGGCCACAATTTTGTGCCGTTTTCCGCTCCGCCGCTCTCATACACCACGGACTCGATCATGGCGTCGGAAATGGCCATGCAAATCGCCCCGTTCCAATTGCCCGATGAAAATTCCGACCACAACTCGGGATTTCCCGAATCTGCTGCTTCTTCCACCCATGTGCACTCTTTTGGCGGCATTTTAGACTCTCTGTATGGATTTGGCCGCTATGTCCCTAATGATCACGAACTTGAGCGGTTCAAAACCGGCCCCGACAAGCCCCGGGCCAAGAAAAAAGAACCCACGCGTGTGGCACCCATTAATGTGTTTTCGGCTCCGTCTCTGCTGCATCCTGGGTCCAATGTGTGGAACCACAACTTGCAAAATGCCCCCAATTACCCTGTGGACGGCTACAGAATGGGGGATCACGTGGACTACAACATGGGCCGACCAGAGCTAAAAAGCGACCCGGGGTACTATGCGAATAACTACTACCAAGGAACCCAAGGGAGTCACCCCCACACATCCCACTCCCATGGAGGCCATGGAGGACACGGAGGACATGGGAGCCGCAGCTACAACTACCATATCAACAGCGGTGTGAACATCCACCGCAAAATGCACAACACACACAAGAGAAAAGGTGACGATGCGGCCAAATACGCCAACGCCAAGCTCGAGGACTTTTCGGGCCAGATCTACTCGTTGTGCAAGGACCAGCATGGATGCAGGTTCTTACAACGGCAATTGGACTTGGACAGAGAGAAGGAAACGGCCGGAGGAGATGAAAATGAGGTTGAACTGAATGGAGTGGTAGCCACGATGATATTCAATGAGATTTACCTCAAAATCGTGGAGCTCATGGCGGACCCGTTCGGGAATTACCTAATCCAGAAGTTATTTGAAAATGTCAGCGACGACCAAAGACTTATTTTGGTCAAAAACGCCGCTCTGGACTTATTCCACATAGCTTTGGACCCACACGGCACTCGGGCTCTCCAGAAACTCGTGGACTGCATCTCATTGCGGGAAGAAGCCGACTTGGTGATCCAAAGCTTGGCCCCGCACATAGTGGCATTGTCTCGGGACTTGAACGGCAATCATGTGGTCCAGAAGTGCTTGCAGAAGTTGAAACCCGTGGATAACCAATTCATTTTTGATGCTGCATCAGCTCATTGTGCAGAAATCGCCATGCATAGGCACGGGTGTTGTGTTTTGCAGCGGTGTTTGGACCATGGAGATGCACACCAAAGAAAACAGCTTTCCATGAAGGTAGCGGAGGTCGCCATGGTATTATCATTGGACCCATTTGGGAATTACGTGGTACAGTACGTGTTGACGCGGGGAAACGAGGCTGCCGTTGGGCATATATTGGACCATATCCTTGTCAATATCATCCAGTTGTCGCTCCACAAATTCGGGTCCAATGTGATTGAAAAATCGTTGAGAATCCCCAAATTGACCAATGCGGTGATTGGCGACTTATTGAAGAACAGCAAGCAATTCTCCGTGCTTTTGAACGATCCCTTCGGCAACTACGTCTTGCAGACCAGCTTGGATGTGGCCAATAAGGATGACTTGGCCAGGTTGGCCTCGGCCTTGCAGCCGTACTTGGGCAGTATCAAAAATACGCCCCACGGCCGGCGAATTTTGACCAAAATCCAGAATATTCTTTAAGCAAAGAAGAGAGAAAGGATTCTTCGATGAGGGAAGAGAAGAGAGTATGAAACATGGACAGCGTGTCTGGTCTGGCATAACTGCCATCAAAAAGGTGATCTGAATTACTGAAGCATTGCCAGAATTGAGAGAAAAGTGAAGGGTGCAGGTTATTCTACCAGGTTGAGGAGAGAGAAGAGAAGAGTATGAGGTGAAAGGCGGAGTTTCAGTGACTTCAATCTTGAGTGACCATCACATCAATTTCAGGAATATGCACGTGAGACCCTGCAGATTCTTAAATAACCATCAAAGGGAGTGGGACTTTTCCATTCAGGGAATTATGCTAAAAAAGGAGAATAGGGGAATAACAAGTGGTTAAAAAGGGGTTAAAAAGGGGTTAAAAAAGGTGATATCACGTGTTCTACATGCTGGGAATTAGAACCACTTCAACAGCCAACGAAGCCAATTGACATCTTTTCCAGAAACGGGCTAAACTTTCCCAAAATTAAAGTTGTGCACAAGGCATGATCAAGACTCACAGGGAAGAATGATGCATAATGGGATCTTGTTTTATTGGCAAAGAAGCGTGACTTGAACCTCAAATGGAGAGTTTCGTTTAAATCAAGTTGTTGTTCTTTCCAGAACAGACCAAAAGATGAAATTCTCTCGTCTCATTGTTACCTTCCTTATTTCCTCGCCTGTGTTGGCAGAACTCCCCTGGGTGTTTGCAGCCAAATTCAACAACGCCTTTGAGCCACTCTCTGGGGTTTTCCTTGGAGAACGGAATGCATATATGAGCATGTTTGCATATGGAGATCCCCACGGCCGCCTAGTGAATTTCAGCTACGAAGACAAACAGGCATATACTATCCAAGATAATATCCGATACTATGCAAGTATCAATCGGGGCAATTTGGTGTTTGGGCCGGAACGTCCTCGGACCACCTTGGAATGGGACCGCAACTGGAAACTCCGGGCTGGTCCTTTTTACTCGTGTGAATTGCTGGGTGGTCCAGCACGGGCCATTGTGAGCGCGTCAAAGGCCAAGAGGCTTGGACATTGTTTCAAGGTCGACATCTACTTTTTACCCTATGACACAAACCTTAGTACAGACTGGAATGGGAATAGGAATGGGAACCACTGATGGATTCTCCAAGATTAGCTTTGCTTTGAGACTGATCCTCTTGGTGTTCTGACTCGGACTGATTCCTTTCCTATTATACCATAACTATTGTCCCGGCTAGACTGGTCTATGATAAAGTGACTATAGTGTACAGTGTATACAGGGGATGTCCTGCATCCAGAAAGGCATCCAGAAAGGCATCCAGAAAGGCACCCAGAAAGGCAGCTGTGGATGCCGACTTGAACTATATTCTATGCTTCTTCTATGGTCTACTCTTTGCTTCGGTATAGGTAGGCATGAGTCGATGGTTTTTTAAGGCTGGACATTTTGCCGAACACTGGATTGCGTTATATACAGTCGTGCTATTAATACAGTCGGTTATAGAGTCGATTATAGAGTCAGAGCAGTAGGAGGAAGGATATGGAGATGACATTCCTATGGCCTGCATAGAACGCGCACCTTCTCTTCCACTCCATGCATTTGTTGAACCTGGAGGAAGATCCAACTCACGTGATTCAGTATACAGGATATGGATGGGTAGGTTTCGACAATTGCCTTATCGGCTACAAACTCCATTGGGATAATACTGTAGACTATACACTCCATTGGTATTAGGAGGTACGGTACTGTATAGTAGGTTAATGTACTGTATAGTAGACCGCAATACTGTATACTAGACCGCAATACTGTACATTAGACCGCAATACTGTACATTAGACCGCAATACTGTACATTAAACCACAATACTGTACATTAAACCACATACTGTGTTTGGTGAGAATAAGTGCGAACGCGCATGGGCTGCAAAAGCAAGGCTGCGAAAGCCCCACCCTCACCCCTCACTCAAAACTATAAATACTGGCCTCCCCTGTTCTTTTCTTTTCTTTACCTTTTTTTCTTTTTTCTTTTTTCTTTTTTCTTTCTTTCTTTCTTTCTTTCTTTCAACTGTTTCAAATCTCCAGGTGGTTACAAAGCAGAAGGACTGAAGTTCCACCGCAAGCAGTTTGGAGTTTGCAGTTTGGAGTTTGGAGTTTGCAGTTTTAGATCCCAGATAGGTAGATGAGGGGTTAGTCAGGGAGGCTGCAGTGTTGGGTTTGTGGACCGATGCCACGTGCAGTCTCCAAAGCTTGGACTATATAAGGAGGAGGAGCCGCTCACTTTGAAGAGTATTAAACCAGCTCAAAGAAGGACTCCCATTGGTTAGAACATACTCAAGAAGGACTCCCATTGGTCATACTCAAGAAGGACTCCCATTGGTCATACTCAAAGACGAGACTGCTGGTCTAGATACAGTACCAAATGCCACGGAAGTTGGGGTGTTTGGTAGAGTCAAGAATGCTTTGATTTATATGAGCAAGATGGATGAAAAAGTGGTTGGCTGATTTTGGTTGGATTAAGGTGTGGGTGCAGCCAGATAAACCCGTGCACCCTCGGCTTTACAAAAAAAAAGGGCCAAGTGCGGTTGAGGGCCGGAACTGGGCCGGATTTGGATGGACATCCCACTATAAATACTGATACAGAAGAGTTATGTACTCCAAAAACAAGCGTGCTGATGGCCGGAATTCAGGCGTTTCAGAAATATGATTTTCTTAACTAAAGATGGAAAAAAGGTGGTTTTGCATTGGGTCTTTTTCTGCTGACCTTGTCTGGTGTACGGGTGTGCACCCTCATTTCCGAGGGTTCCGAGGGTCCCTCCATTACCCCTACACCTTGAGCAAGCCCAACCCAAACCCCCATCTCAAAAGCATCTCAAAAGCATCTCAACCACATTTGTTGTGAAAATCGACACGAGTCCTGAAATCCCCTTTTGAAAGAAGTTATCATTGGCCAAGGATATGTTCAGTTCAAATGTACTGTACGTCCTGTTGCATAAACCTTTCTTATATATCATGTGTCTACGGTTTCAGAAAATGGGTGTGGTATATTTCAAGTATTCAACCCCGAAACTGAAGCATAGATACTTGCTGACTTGTTGCTTCCCCAGTGAAGTTATGAGAGTGGCACGCCTCGCATGTACTGCATACGGCACCGGGTTGATATGAGAATGCGCCTTTATGAGTTTAGACTTAAGGAACCACAAGAAAGGACCCGGCTACTCCTGGATATAAAGATCCAATTGGAGAAGTAATAAAGGAGGGAATCACGCCGATATCTCCGGAGTGGAAAAGGCGTTTTTTTTTTTTTCAGGCATTGATGAGTTACCAATGGCCAATGATAGCTCTCTGATAAGCCCTACTGAGGTTAATCCGGAAGGCGGACCCGGCGGGAAGCCGTTCCGTGGAGTTCCCGCCATGGTCTATAAAAAAGGAGTTTCCATTTTAGGAGTTTCCATTTTAGGAGTTTCCATTTTAGGAGTTTCCATTTTAGGAGTTTCCATTTTAGGAGTTTCCATTCTAGAGCAAATCAGCTCGGCTGGTGATTCGGAATAAGGATTCCCGGATTCGTCAGAATCAACAACAACACAAGCAAAAATGAATCGTGAAGTTCCATTCTTAAAGGAGTTATTGTTATCCAGCGAGACTCACGTGCCAGGTTATGAAAGCGTTTTGTTAACGCACAACATATACTTCAGAAAGGGAAAAGCTTCAGAAAGGACAAAAGCTTCAGAAAGGGAAAAAGCTGGCTAGAATCTGTGGTGGCAAAGAAGATGTTCGACAAATGATCAATCCAACGATAGCTATTTCTTGATGCTATAGCGGATGTGATGTCTCTTTTTCTTCATTTATGAGCAACAAAAACTGCCGAGGTGGACTAACTGCTAAGAAGCACTAACTGCCAAGGTGCTAGTCACTAAAAGCTAATAAACGGTGGGCAAAACCATCATCAAGAAAGCCTGAAATTGGCCTCAAACACCCCAACTTCATCCTCAATCTGGTGGTTCCACAATTGTGCTGAGTCAATTATCATGAGTCAATTATCATGAGTCAACTGACTCAGGACTTGGTCAACTCCATCAAATTTCTGGAATGGGTTGAATAACTTCAACAATAGGGGCTCGTCGAGGCTAGGATCATGTTCTCATACTCAGGGGTTAGATAACGTCTTCTCGTTATAATGAAAGGTGATTGGTTCAAACTGATTAATCTGAATCCATGGCTTCATGAAGGAGTATTGGCAAAGCCCCAATTGTTTGCCCCGACTGTTTGCTCCGCCACTTTCTCCGACTGTTTGCTCGAGAAGAGAGGATCACGTGCATTCACTCTTATGCCCTTAACGTCACCATCGATTTCGGTTTATGCGGACTCGCCGAACCGGAAGAGTCTGGTTTTCTTGGAAAGCTCTAAAGCTTTTCTGGTTTTCTTGGGCATTCTCTATTTCCGGTGGGAAGAAGATGGTCATTTGGAAGGCACTTGAAGACCAAGGGGTACGGGTTTCTTGGGGGAGAATTGGTGTTTTTCCAAGCCACATTCCTACTGAAGTGAACAATTTTTAACAATTTGTTATTTCTAACAGTTTTTAACATTTAGTCCTGTGTGCTGACAAAAAGTGACCAATGGAAATGCATGTCAGATTTGCAGCCATTCAAAATGGGAACTATAAATAGGGCCTCCCCCCTCATTTCATCCCCACAACTTTTCCCAGATTTCCAGATTTCCAGATTTCCAGATTTCCAGATTTCCAGATTTCCCAGTTTTCACAACCTTTCTCCAACTATTCCAGCCATACAGGACAAGACAGGAAGACAAAACTGCAACAGACACAAACAGAGTCAAAGACAAGGCTAGACAAAATCACAAACAGAGTCAAAGACAGAAACAAAAGACAGAAGAAAGAAAGAATGGATACTCCAAAAGGAAACTCAAACAAGTCTAAAACTCTTACTATTCACCAGAATGGACTCTCTATTTATACAGATTGGAGCCAGTCCTCAGGCAAATCAATAGAAATGGAAGGAAATGGAAGGAAATGGAAATGGGCTATACTCGCCAATGCGCTATTCGGAGGCCCGTCTGGTCAGTTCCAAGAGAAATAGCATCAGAATTAGACTATGGAAAGGTAAGTCTACCTTCAAATCCCGGAGGCAATCTAAGTCACTTGGATTAAAGTCTTAATCTACCGAAGCCCATTGAACGAATAGCCAGTCAGGATTAACATTCTGTTACACCCTATAACTCCAGCTTATCGTGACCAGTCCATGCCTTACTCAAAATAATCCCAATGATATACTGCCGTTTTAGATGAAATGGTGGTCTATGACTCCATCGACTCAACATCCAGCCACGGAATAACCATCCAGTCACGGAATAACCATCCAGCCACGGAATGCCCGATTTACCGTCCTTAGTCGAACTGCACTCCAGCTTCCCACACTCACTGATTGTGTAAGACAACATTACAGGCCATTTGGATAAAGCTGACACATTGCTATATAATCTGGAACAGGGAGTACGCTGGTAGTTGAAGTATTTATTTAATAGACTTCGGGAAGAACTACCAGTCTATACTCGTGCAATCAATGATATTAAGAAGTACGTCATTGAGACCACCAGGAATATAAGTCTAAGTTCTTCAAGTCATTTCCAAGTTCTCTTGTGGTGGTAATTGTCATGGGAAAAAGAACTCCACCATTTGCCCCGAGTCTTATTACTCTCCTCCTCGGACTCCTTAGATCCTGTAGTTTTAGATCCTGTAGTTTTAGATCCTGTAGTTTTAGATCCTGTAGTTTTAGATCCTGTAGTTTTAGACCCTGTAGTTTTAGATCCTGTAGTTTTAGATCCTGTAGTTTTAGATCCTGTAGTTTTAGATCCTATACTTCTTAGATCCTATACTTCTTAGATCCTATACTTCTTAGATCCTATACTTTTGGTTCAGGCATAATACTGTGTTTCTCCGGAAAAGAACCCCACACCACTCCTTCTGTCGATAACTTCAAAGGAAGAGATCCACTTGTTCACAATTTTCGATGGGGACTTTTGGGGTTTCAACCACGATCCCACGATTCCCATGGAAGATCTTGCATTATAGGTAGGTCTTGGCAGAACGCAAGTCTATTCCAACCTCTGCATTTGCACCAATTTAGATACAATAATTCAAATATAATAATTCAAATATAATAATTCAAATATAATAATTCAAATACATTAATTCAAATACATTAATTCAAATACATTAATTCAAATACAACTCTCGACTCTTTCACCATTGGCAAGAACACAGCCCCATGTCACGTCCCCGCATATGCAATAGAGCCCGAGGGAAGAGCCTAATGGGTTCATTCTGCAGACTGCGTTTCAGGACAAGACTAGGATCATGCACACACTACTTCCCTCCTACAGTGTTGCCAGGCTCAAACAACTAAACACTTCACACACATTCACGTGGTAGTGGAATGGTCAATCCCATATACAAGTCCAACTCCTTGTTGACTTACTAAACTCCGATTTCCGACGAACAAAACGTTCCTGAAACACACATTAGCGGAGACAATGCAGATCCGGATTCATTCCCAAAGGGCTTAAGCCCGAACAATGCTCCAATGAACTCAATTGGTGATAAAATGCAATAATTTTCAATGCAATTTTACATGAATTCAAATACATTAATTCAAATACATGAATTCAAATACAGAAACCAAGCATAAAATAACCTTTTATCTCATTATTTGGCTTTGTAAAAATCCTTAACCAGCCACTAGGTGCAAGCACAAAGCTCACAACCGGATAACACAGGTTATTACGGGCAGCAATCGGGAACACACAAAGGGATACGGAACAAATCGGACCATGCAACCGGACCAGTCTTCTAATTGACCAACCGCAAAATCAAAAATAAAATACATATCGTTGATGGCCTCTGCAGTATCGGCTCTGTTACCATAGGAACCACGATTTTCACGGAACGGGTCACAGATCGAAGAGAGATGCGTGCACCTTGGCACCAGCTGGCAAACCAGCCAAAGCAACGGTACCTGTGGGTCTAACACACTCAGTCGAATACAGCCTCAATAGAGTACTAGTGACCAATACTGAAGT
This sequence comes from Metschnikowia kamakouana, assembly GCA_002374535.1. Taxonomy (NCBI): domain Eukaryota; kingdom Fungi; phylum Ascomycota; class Pichiomycetes; order Serinales; family Metschnikowiaceae; genus Metschnikowia; species Metschnikowia kamakouana. The sequence continues at coordinate 1,010,722 of NKZX01000824.1, forward strand.
ACTCATAGAGTCTACTGGAAGCATCCTAGACATGTAGCAACAACAGTAAACCTTAGCAATTGAATTGATGAGTATGGATTGCATATAATGGAATCTCTTGGAGCAAGTCTTGGACCATGGCTGCACGTGGCTTATTTGCAATGTTTTGTGGTTCCACTGCACCCGCAGCCACCGCACCTGCAGCCTCCACCTTCTTTTAGTCTTCTTTGCAATATAATGGCCACTTGGTTCCCGTCTCTGGATGCTTTGTTGAAGAAGTTCATACCTATCTAAGCGTGTTTTCTCATAGAGTTCTATCTGTAGCTCCTATCCATGCCAGCTTAAATGGTATATCTAGTGGCTTGGGATTAGCCGCAAGAATTCCTTAATGTGGACTTCTAACAGACAAATGAAAACGTTCCATGATCGAATGAAAGGTGGTTCAGGAAGTCCTGAAAGGGGTTACTCGAAATAGCGGAAAAGTATATAAGAACCAATAGGTTCGCCTAACTAGATGACTCCTTTAGGGATCTCTCTAAGTTTAAGTCCCGTATTCGAATATACATCTGGTATAACTTTGTTTATAAACCCCTGCAAAAGTTGTAACATGAACGAGACACAGGAAAAGTGAACAACGTAGGAAGAAGTACTTTTTCTATACTTTTTCCAGACGTTTTTCTATCCTTTTTCCATACTTTTTCCATACTTTTTTCTATACCTTTTCTATACTTTTTTCTATACTTTTTCCAGACGTTTTTCTATCCTTTTTCCATACTTTTTCCATACTTTTTCCATACTTTTTTCTATATGTTTATTAGCTAGCTAGGAATTCTTGGAGAAACCAGGAAGGGAAAATACTCCACACTGCCATTAGGTGGTTCACCTAATCACGGGGAATATGGTTGAGAGTTAGTGCGGGCAGTTTTAAAGAATGGTTCGTCTTAGAAGCGTCGCGGTACGACGGCCTCCAATAAAAAATGTTCTTGAAGCTTCCTGAAGCTTGAACCAGGGCCCAATAAGAAATGCTCCTGAAGCTTGAACCAGGGGTCAATGGGGGTAAAGCGTTGGAAGATCCATATCTATCCTCCTCTTGGTAGGCGAGCGGTGGGTCAATAGTGTGAACAGGCGTTCCACATGACGCATGGGTCAATATGCAGGTTCCAGATGAAACAATAAGTGAACTCCATAAAATCGATCCCAGGAGGGATCTGCCCAAGGAGGCTTCAAGAAGGGGGCTCAGAAATGTATATCGAACGATGTATCTTTGGATTTGAAGGAGCACCCATGGTACGTCCAGAAAGAAAACATATATATGGAGATCCAGCACCTTGAGTCTAAGCCTTGAGTTTAGGGAGGTTTTACGGCTGGTGAGCTTAGTTAAGGGACACTTGCTGGTAGCTTTCAACCACAATACAAAGAACTAAGATGACACCTATATCTCATAAATTGCAAGAATCAATGGAAGACCGTTCCACCCGAGTACCAAACTATGGAGCCACTAACCAAGCCAAACAAATAGCGTCTTGGTATAATAGTAATAGAGGCCGGCTTCTTGAAGCATGAAACAGGGGTTCCTATTGCATAGCCCATCGAGCGGGATCCTCAAGTTGGCACTCTGTCCAGATGACTAGTGCAATGGAACAATCAGAGTAGATGTGACGCACCTTTTCTGGGATTTGATCCAGGTAGGGTATGCCACAAAGAGGACACGATGTGGTTGGATAGAGATCGTTACCAAGATGGAAGAGTTGGAAGTAATCAAAGGGATGGGAGGCCGCAGTTGTTTTCTGGCCAATCTCTCCTCGTCACGAGATGTTTAATCGATGAGCTGGTGACCAAGTGATTTTGTCTCAACTGGCTTTGTTTGCTCCAGCTTTTGAAGAGAGAGGATCCGTAGTTGTACCGCTTTGGTGGGTCCATATGAGGTCTTTGGACGCTGCAAACGAGATCTTGGCGTGGCATTGGTTACTTTTTAGATATAAAAATCATGGGGTGTACGGGTTTACCTATAGTCTGGCGGATCGAAATGTTCTAGATTGTATAGCCACGGTCTGGTCTTGAGTGTATTCACTGTTGGTGCTCTCTTTATTATACTGCCACTGAGTGGTGGTGCATATACCCACCTTTCCTTTTTTTCCTTTTTTTCCTTTTTTTCCTTTTTTTGCTTTTTTTTCCTTTTTTTTCCTTTTGCTTTTTGGATCGGAATGTCTCAAGCCACAGTTATATTCAATCGGCATTTTCAGAAAAGCTACGAAAGGTGGGGTCACGTGCGTCACTCCCGAGATCTTGGAGTGAAGAGAAAGGTACTACTCTGGTACTCTAGACAGTACGGTCTAGGGGTTGCTTCTATACAGGAGAGCGAGTATAGGAGAACATTCTATCTTTTCCCAGAGGTATCGTGTGTTTGGTGACTCTAATGGTACTGCATATCGGAATGATACTGCATATAATATCAATACTGCATATAATATTGTACTGCATATAAGCGACACAGAGAAGCTGACCGCCACTAATTTCCACCCTATTAGAGTCATTAAAGACCAAATAGAATGTCCAGGTTTCCGAGAATCTATACTGAACCAAAGGGGCTTCAAGACTAGATCAGTGGCTGCCCATTCTCTATATATTGCTTACTTAAGCATCAAAGGAGACTGGAACTTGCCACATGGCCATGAAAAATCCTGATTTTTCGAAACGACAAGTACAGATCAAAGAATATGGGATTGGGTTGGATGTGGATTATTTTGGAGTGGATTGGGTTTGGAATCGAAGGTGAGAGTCCAAAATGGCATGAGAAGAGTCCAAAAAAGAGGAAACCTCGGTCTTTTCAGAGCTCTAAAATGTAAATCTGTGTATTGATAATCAGCCAGTGAAGTAGACCGGTCCAGAATGGTCCATGAGTTCTTGAAAATAGTCTTCCTATTAGAATGACTGAAGGTTTGGCCCGATTGGACCGATTGGGGTACTTGGAATCAGAAATGAAGCTCAAAACTCGATTAAAAAGCCCGTCTTGAGATTTCGAGTCCAAATATCAGGAACCAGAGCCCATTTTGAAGCGTTTGAGCCCAATCTCAAGCTTTAGAGTCGAATTTGAGCCCATTTTCAAGCGTTTGAGCCCATTTCAAGCTCTCGAGCCCAAAATTGACAGGAAATTGACAGAATTTCAAAAAAGATTAAACTACAAAAAAACACCCAGCCAAAATTAACGAAGTACTCAAGTCTATGATCAAAACCATCCAAGGATCATTCAGATCGAGATCTAGGCCACATTAAGGCATTTCAAAGGCTAGGACTTGTGAATTCTGAAAGTCGTTCATGCAAGAAATAAAGAAAAAAACCAAGAAACAAGACAAAAGGACAAAAGGAGAAAAGGGAACGTGGTCAAGTGCGGGGCCGGTTAAAGTTGGCATCTTTCAATGCGACCTCAGGCGGCTTGGCATGGTGCATGCAGGTGCAATCTGCGCACGCTCAAGTACACCTTCACTTCATCTCCGCCAACCCAGCATGACGTCCCGCTGCCAAGAAAGCGTGGGCAGGATTAAAAAACGTAAGTACTCTCGCCGAGGGTGCTTGGAGTGCAAAAGGCGTAAAATCAAGTGTGATGAGGCCTTACCCGAGTGTTTCAATTGCACCCGCTTGCATAAAAGGTGTTCTTATCCGGCAGGTGCTGTAGCCAATGAGCCCACACTTCCAATGGGTGGAGCTGACCCGAGTCTTGTGGTTCGGTTTTATAAGCCTAAATCGGACGATAAAGATGGGGATACAGGCACTCCCTCTTCGGGTGCAGTTGTCCATCCAGGAAATGTGTCTTCTATTATTCCAGGTCTGGCACCTGGGATGTTTGCACATGTGCAGGCGCCAATGTCTCTAGGGCCTATGCAAAACCAGGCTCCGTCTTTAATTGGTCCCATGGGCCAAGAACTGCTCCAAGAAACGCTCCATCCGTTGGGAGCCCAGGAAAGGAGCAGTTGTATGCAGAGATCCAACTCCATGCAGAGCTCCAACTCCATGCAAAGTATGAATTCTATACAGAGTATGAATTCTATACAGAGTATGAATTCTATGCCGAATTCCAGTCAGATTTTGAGCTCTACTATTTTAAACCAGAGTCTTCCGAACCTACCGCTTCCAAACCCAACCCCAAACCCGAACATCCCAACCCAAAACAGAAACCCCAGTCTTACTGGTTCTGGTCTACGAGGGCTCCATAACCCCAACTATGTGGATCTCCCGTTTACGCCGCTCTATTTGGACACTAGTCTTGTTTTGGGCCACGATTTGGACTTGCGTAACCTCTTCAACGAGGCCAACCTGTTGGTCAACGATATCCATGGGTTTTTGGATGGTACGGACTCGCTCCGGCTTGAAAAGAGTATTTGGGAGGAGGTGAAGATGGAGGAGAGTCCACTGCTTGGGGCGTCGCCTTTTCCTAAACGGTATGACGCGAAAAAGTATGACCCAAAGGGGTATGAAAATGACCCAAAGGGGTATGACAGTGACCAAAAGGGGTATGACAGTGACCAAAAGCGGAATGAAAGTGTCCCAAAGGGGTATGAAAGTGTCCCAAAGCGGAATGAAAACGACCCTAAGCCGAATCAAAACGACCCAAAGCCGAATCAAAACGACCAGAAACGGTACGAAAGTGTCCAAAAGCAGACAGACCCCAAACGCTACGACAAACGCTACGAAGGCGATACCGTCTCCGTATCGCTGGACCGCTACGAGCCTCACGAATACGTCCGGTACCTGGGCCCGCCCCCCAACTCCGGACTCATAGCCGAAATCAGCGCCAAAGCCAACTTGGACGCCTCCCACATCAACTACCTCCAAACCCTCACCAACACCAACCTCTCCTACCACCTCTTCCCCTTCGCTTCGTCCATCGAAAGCAACGAGGTCATCAAAATCCTCCTCAACTACTCCATCAACTGTGAGTACCTCCTCAACTCACTCTTGGCCATCACCGCCACGTTCCAGTTCAACCAAAGCGGAGACCGGGTTCATGAAACCCTGCGCCAGCAATACATCAAACAATGCTTTGTGGCGTTAAGTGCCGCTTTCAAGGAAAACTCCGGGTTTCAAAATACCTGGATCTTCACCAATAATGTGGAGAAACTTCTTCTCACGGTATTGGTACTTTCATCCAATTTCACTGCTTGCAGTAATAGCGACGAGATGGCGAACCAATGGATAGCCCACTTGAAGGGGGCACGTGACTTGCTTTTGAATTACTCCAAAATCAAGCGGAAGGATGAACCCACCAATATGTCCAGTGGGTTAGCGTTGGCCAAATGTTGGTTTTTTGCCATCGAATCCTCTGCTGCTATTCATTCCGGCACAGGGGGGAGTCTTCTGAAAAACGATGGCCACAGCCTGTCACGTGGCTCCAACTCCTCGGACAAACTGCTCGAAGATACTTTGCTTATATCCGAAGCAGAACACCAACGGCGGGCCGTGGCCGAGCACGTGACCGTGGAGTTCCTGGAGGATCTCTATAAGCTGTCTCCACTAGTCACCAAAGATGACGAAACCTCCAAGCTACGGCAGATCTTCCAGGATACAGGCAAACTTGACGAAAAGGTCAATGCTGCATATTGCCATGCTTTGGAACGAGCACAAGTGCTTACCAACCACAAGTTCAACTTGTACTGGGGATATAGCTCAGCGATTGCCGAGGCATATATGAAATATGCGTCTGTGGTGGAAGAAACCAAGACCCGGGGATTGGCCAAAGTGGGGCTTCGGTGGACGATGCACTTGATGGGGGTGGTGGATGCTTGTCTGCAGGATGTGATGGTCCCCAATGTCAAGGTGGATACCTTTGAAATCCCCGCCGGGACTCGTGGCCATCCTGATTACCAGGGCAACGATAAGCTAATGTTGAAAGCAAGCTGCTATATCCAGGAGCAGGGTATATACAGGTCGTGGTTTGATATGTCCAACCAGTTCCATTGTGATGATCTCTATATCAAGATCTTGACCGGGCGGCAATTCATGGCACTTCCCCGGCTGCATCCGGATGTGCAGAGCATTGTCAATAAAGTTTTCAAAGGCAGCTTTTTCATCCGGGAGAAGCCTGTGGACTGTGTGCAGGACGTGATTGTGGAGAGTCAACATTTTTACTTGAGCAAGAAGACGTTTGACGAGCGGTGTATCATGATCCAATCAATCTTCCGGGCTCTCCTGGGCATTGTGCAAGACGAGAAGGATTTCGAGAGGGTCGAGTTATTTTATCTTGGCCTTGTGAAGTTGGGAAATGGCAGTTCTTTGACTTCTTTGGATATGCTCACTAAATGCAGGAAACGGAGGGAGAAGAAGCGGAGGGACCGCAAGCGGGGGCTAGACGAGGATGTCTATGATCTTTATGAGGCCTTGCTGATTCCATTTGCATAAACAGTTCACAGTGTTTTGGTGTAGTCTGTAGGTGTGTTTGGTCAAACAGCACTGATGGTCGTGTACTACTCCGTTTGGGCATGAGTGTACATGGGCAGTATCGGAGTTGTATTCTGGTCTGTCTCTAGAGTAATACTAGGAAGTCGATAATTGCTCTCCTTAAATGAGCTGATTCGATACCCGTAAAACCTCAATGAGCGGGACCTCCTTATGTAGTCCTTTCTGGACCTCCTTCCTTGAAACCTTCTTGAACCGTTGCGTAGTAACTCCTTTAACCCTCCTTGGAACAATTCCATGGAGCTCTGTGCAATTGACGACCAAGATATTGGACCACTCATAAACACCATTAAGTACGCAGAGACTCTCGTTTCAGTGTTTCGGCCTTTCTGTTCCATAACATTTCGACATCTTCTTGGGAATCTGTAGTATCTCAAGTCATGTGGGTCTTATGTTTCGCTTTGGATTCCTTTATCCCTTGCCAAATCCAGTGCTTGATAAGCAATGGCCTCAGTGTATTCGCTGCAAATATAAGCTTTTCGTTCAAGTCTTCAAGCCTTCATTCCAAGCCCTTCCAAGGGTTGACTGAAACGTTTCAGTTCAACATCAATCAGGAAATCCAGAAAGTGACTTAACTAAAAAAGGGCCGTTAAAAAAGGGCCGTTGAAAAAGGGCCGTTAAAAAAGGGCCGTTGAAAAAGGGCCGTTAAAAAAGGGCCGTTGAAAAAGGGCCGTTAAAAAAGGCGTAAGTAAAAAAAGGCGTAAGTAAAAAAAAGTGTGGTGTGCACCACGGAGGGGGCGGGCTTCTTATATATTCGCATGGCTGCAAAACATGAAACCCCCTTTTGAGGGGAATGCATGCGCTGCGAATATATAAAGGGTTCACCCGCGCCCCACCAAAAATCAATGGATTTTTACTTTTCTCTTTACAAATCCAAAAAACAAACCCAAAAAACAAATCCAATTAACAAATCGTTACGTGCCTTTTGAATNTCACCCGCGCCCCACCAAAAATCAATGGATTTTTACTTTTCTCTTTACAAATCCAAAAAACAAACCCAAAAAACAAATCCAATTAACAAATCGTTACGTGCCTTTTGAATTCCTGGATATACTATGTCCAGTATAAGGACTGTGGAAAACTAGTGGTACAAGGACTGTGAGGAGTGGTGGTATGGATAGCGTCTAGGGCCTACTCAATCAATGATCTAGAACCTATGGTGATGTTGGGAAATAGTTCTGTCACTGTGTGTACAAAGATGGTACATTCTAGCAAACACCTTGGTACAACTTAATGAATGAATAATGAAGTTGTGATCATTTTTGTGGTCTATATCCGCTTTATTGCTTAACTATTAAACATCATGGAGTTTGATTGAATGTGTTTATGCCTTTACAATTATTTAGGCGGGAATGCAAGGAATATCCTGAACCTTGTGTCATGTTGATTGTTAAGCAGGGTGATCTCTAACCCTCCGTTAGTGGGGTTAGGGAATAGGTGTCCATTATATGGATGCATTCTGCATATGGACAAGGATCCACCCACTTAACTGCAGAACACTCTACGACCACGGACTTTAACTTATCCAAATGTCTCGCCATAGTGGTTCTTATCCTCTATGTGGGAACATTTCATTCGACAATGTGTCTCTCTTAGCTACTGATGATTATGCTACACTATACTCTTACTACTCTTGATGTCTTATACTTCTATATTAGACTAAACAGTCTGGCTGTGGAAAAACAGTGTCTAGCAGTTAAGGTCTAGTGTTATGCAATGAGAAAATCTAGACTAGGGGAGACTGTAAAAAGACTAGGGAAGACTGTGAAAAGACAATGGAAAGACTGGTGACTGTGGAAAAGACAGGAGGATGACAAATGGAGCTTGAGTTTTCAGAGACGTTGCCAGAGGCAATGTAAGCCTGTTTCAGGTGCAACTCCAGCCCAGCGAGGCCACAGATTTCGATATCACAATCATTATATCCGCATCTAAGATTGTGGATCTTAACCTTGGTACATGCGGTCATAACCAATCGGGTGGTGTATCTTTGGTCCCCTTTCTCGAAGATAAGGCTTTGATTATCGACCAACCATTGAAATCCGCAAATGTATGGATGGCTAGTTTTGGTCAATGAGGGTGGGTTCATGGTTATTCTATTGGGTGCAAAAAAACGTCTACTCACTAGAACTAGAAACGGAGTGGAGATAGAATTGAATCCAAAAATGGAACCCTTTGGAAAGAAATTCTATGATGAACATTTTAAAATGAGTCAATTGAAAATTTGTTGTGTGACGGTTTTAAGTTCGTGATTCTGTATGAACTGAGCATCAAGTGAGTTAAGGACTACCTTACACCATGAATTACGTAACCATGAAATTATATGGTTACACAAGCAGATTCATATGGATTGCATAAAGAGGAGTCTTATGCAATATTATCAAGATGTATGAAGATCTTCTTGTCGTGATTTTGCTGTCATTTTCTAGACGGTATCTTTCTTGGGTTGCTCGTTGCCTCGTACCGACCTGCATATACACGCGCGTATATATATACAAACATTATCCGCGCTTCTTCCCACCGCCAATGGTTTCGGAATCCACTCCTTTACAGGAGGTTACAGAAAACACTTCAAACGGTGATGACCCAAAGTACATTCCACGTGACCAGGTGGAGTGGGAGTTTGGCGGGCCGCTAGGCGCCTTGGGCATGATGCTTGGCTTCCCCTTGCTTATGGTGTACATGTGGATCAGTGCCCAGTTCTACTACGGCAAGCCTGCGTGGCCGTCGGATGGCGAGACGTGGCTGGATTTCATGGGGGTTTTGTGGTCCATTTTCAGGGAGTATGGTGTGCCGTCATTTACACTGGTGACTATTTTTACGGTGTTCTTTGTGGTCCAGGCCTTGTTTTACTTGACGCTTCCCGGCGTCTGGAGTAAGGGACAACCTTTGACGCATTTGAATGGCAAACAGTTGCCGTACTTCTGCAATGCGGTGTGGGCTTTTTACGTGACCAATGCCATTCTTTTGGCCTTGCACTTGGCCGGCTATAAGATGTATTACATCATTGACCATTTTGGCGAGATCATGACCACGGCCATTGTGTACGGCTTCATTTTCTCCATTGGCTTATACGTCTATACGCTTAAGGTGTCCAAAGATTACCACCGTATGACGGGCAACCATATCTATGATTGCTTCATGGGGGCTCCTTTGAACCCCCGGATTGGGCCATACTTGGATTTGAAGATGTTCTTCGAGGTCAGAATCCCTTGGTTCACACTTTACTTTTTGTCGGTGTCCACTGCTCTTAAACAGTACGATACTTATGGTTATGTGTCTCCTCAGGTGTGCTTCATCGTGTATGCACACTGGTTATACGCCAATGCTTGCTCTAAGGGAGAGGAGTTGATTGTGCCCACGTGGGATATGGCTTATGAGAAGTTTGGCTTCATGTTGTGCTTCTGGAACATTGCTGGCGTGCCATACACTTACTGCCAATGCACCTTGTTCTTGGCCTACCATGACCCTGCAGAGTACTCGTGGCCTTGGTACTACAACACCTTGTTGTTTGTGGTATTGACGGTGGCCTACTACTTTTTCGATACGGGCAACCGCCAGAAAAACTCCTTTCGCAGGGTCATGTCGGGCAACACGCTTCTCCGCAAAACCTTCCCTTACTTGCCCTATGGAGACCTTGTCAACCCATCGTACATCAAGTGTGAAAACGGCTCGCTCTTGTTGACCGATGGCTGGTACAAATACGCCCGGAAAGCCCATTATACGGCGGACTATATGCAGTCGTTGACCTGGGGTCTCGTGTGTGGCTTTGCGTCGCCATTCCCCTGGTTTTTCCCCGTCTTTTTCTTGATTGTCTTGGTGCACCGTGCCTACCGTGACCAGAGAAAGTGTGCCAGGAAATATGGCAAGGATTGGGACCGCTACTTGGCCGAATGTCCTTATATGTTCATTCCCTACGTGTGGTAGCTTCTTTAACCCATACATGAACATATTACTAGAGCCCCTACCTGTCCATAACTAGCCAGTCAGTATCAACTAATACTAATTACCATACGTTGTTGTATTGGATTTTACTAATAAAGTATTTGATCAAGAGCGACTGCATATAGCCACACACTGTACCATACACCATGGACATGGCAACCACCGATACCGGCTCCATATCTAAGTCTAGTAGTCTTTAATAAGTGAGCCTAAAGATCGGCTTAGAGTCGAATACCCGTGGTCGTGCGTGACTCATAAACGTACAGTCGCTTAGAGGCTGTAATAGGCTTAGTAGTAAGAGTAAACAGTAGCCCAAAGGCATCAGCAGTACTGACGAACACTAGTGATTAACAATAGACCATCAGTAGTCACAGTAGTCACAGTAGACTATCAGACAGGAGTGACTAACAGTACTAACAACAGCACCACACTTAATCCATCTCGGCTATGGCAACGAGCCTTTCGTCGATCTCATCGGGGGTCAAGATATGGAAGCGGCCTTGCGTGGCCACGCCAATCTCAATGTCGTTTTTCCGGAAATCGCTACCCAAAACTGAACTCAATGACGTGATGGCAAACTCCACGGTCTCCTTCCAGTCTCCATCCACTGCGTCCGTTTTCTTGAACTTCTTCTCCAAGTATGTGGTGGCCTCCTGCTGCTTTGGGCCCGTGGCCACGGCCTTTGCTCCGGTGTAGTAGCCTGCAGGATCACACTTGAAGATCTGGGGGCCTCTGTTCTCGTCCTCGAAGTCCACCTGGCAGAATGTTAGTGCCACGCCTAGTGGCCTCATGTATGCACGCTGTGTGTATATCTGCGAAAGGTTGGCCATACGCTTGGCAATGGCCTGCACGGGCATCTCGTACCCGTATTTGTAGCGGAACTCCACGGCCTCTTGCCGGGCCCGCAAGCTGAGCGACCTTGCATCGGCAATAGACCCGGTTGCCAACAAACCGATGGAGGGCGTAATCTGGAAGATGTACGACACTGTGCTGGCGTCCAAGAGCTTGTCGGGAATTTTCTTTTGCGAGATCAACACGGCCGAGTCTTTTCCCGTCACACCAAGCGACGTGATGTTGGCCGAGTTGATGGCCTTGAAGGCGTATTCCACCTGGAACAATCTGCCTTCAGGCGAGAAGATTGTGATGTGCCGGTCGAATCCTGCAGAACCTGACGTTAGTATATGTTGAAAGAAATGGTTGGTATAATCAGGAACAAAGAATATCAGGAACAAGTGGCATAACCAGAATCATCAGGGATTTTAGAGCAGAATGACTCCAGCAGATGATGAATACCTGATGTCATTGTCACATCAGAACATCGGAACATCAAAATACGAATGACACCAGGTATCTGAATTGAATCCAGAATGACACCAAGACACTGAATATAATGACACCTGTATTTCTGACCCACACTGACACCGGGAAATTGGAAGGACATCGTATTGAAAATGGATTCTGGATTTCAAAGATGACAGTGAATGACGCAGTATCTCTGAATTGACATTAGATAACGATATCTGAATGTCTGAAATGTGACTTTAATACTAGGAATGACACCAAAATCTCGGGAGTTGAACCTGTACTTCTGGAACTGACACCTGAACGTCTGACGATCAGAAATGACACCATGATACGTCAAATATTCCAAACAGAAATGACCCCAGGATATCAGAAAAACACCAGAACATCCGAGACGATATTGAAATTACCGTCAAACTGGCCAGAATAACGAGATCTCGATATGTAAAACTCACCGTGGATTCCGAAACAACCTAAAATCTGAAACATTGTTTGGTCAAATGACTTGCCGAGAGGACTGCACACTGCGATGAAATTGGGGCCATATACCGGACAATTGCCGGTACCTGCATAAGTCTGCATTGACATCTGAAACAACCAATATATTAGAAAACTAAACCGTTTACATACCTGACATTGTGTGTTGTAAGTATTAGAGACCGATAGTGGCGACAAGCGTGCGAAGTGAGCAACTATAAACCCGTACACCTTTCAGGAGCGAGACCCGTACACCCGCCAATAAACCCGCACATCTCGCACCTACACCTTCACCAGTCTTACAGCCATCCCACCAGCTAATAAACTGCTTATCCCAATCCACCATCCTAATCCACCATCCTAATCCAGTACAATACTAGCACGCCTATATACAGGAACCCAATACTATATACACTCCCCCATTGCATACACTGCCTCCACTACACACTCCTCCCTCCATACAGTCCACACACCCCACACCATCCAATTCTATTGAACGGTACTCTGAATTACACACCCAGAATGGCGACATTTTCTACGGACCACAAAACAGCAGCCAACACGCCCGCTTACTTTGCCAGTGCAAGGCTGCCCCTCACCAACGTGCTGTATCACTACAACAAGGATGTACTGGCGTTCCACTACGGCCCCCACCACCCCATGAAACCGTTCCGGCTTATGCTTACAGACCACTTGGTGCTTGCATATAAGCTCCACGAGAAAATGGACTTATACGAGACTCGGGCGGCTACCAAGCACGAATTGACCGCGTTCCACTCGGCGGACTATGTGGATTTCCTTCGGTCTATTACTCCCGAGGCTGCTGCACGGATGGATGCAGACAAACTTGCCCGATTTAATATCGGAGACGATTGTCCAATTTTCGATGGGATGTATGCATATTCAGCTCTCTATTCTGGGGCCACGCTAGATGCGTCCCGGAAGTTGATTTCCGGCATGAGTGATATCGCCATCAATTGGCTGGGCGGGCTCCACCATGCCAAGAAGTTTGAGCCCAGTGGTTTCTGTTATGCTAACGATATTGTGTTGGCCATATTGAACTTGCTCCGGGTGCATGCTCGTGTGATGTACATTGATATAGACTTACATCATGGAGATGGAGTTCAGGAGGCTTTTAATATGACGGATCGCGTCATGACGGTCTCGTTCCATAAATACAATGGGGAGTTTTTCCCAGGAACAGGAAGTATTGATGAAGTGGGGATCGGACGGGGGAAGAACTATGCGGTCAATGTCCCTCTCAAGGACGGCATAGACGATGAGCTGTATGTGCATTTGTATAAGCTGGTGATCGAACCACTTATAGCCAAGTTCCAGCCCACATGCATAGTGCAGCAGAACGGAGCAGATTCGCTTGGGTTCGACCGTTTGGGCTGTTTCAACCTCAACATCCGTGCCCTTGGCGAGTGTGTTCGGTTCACCAAGACCTTTGGCATTCCCATGCTAGTTCTTGGTGGTGGTGGGTACACTCCCCGAAACGTTTCCCGGCTCTGGTGCTACGAAACGTCGGTGTTAAACGATGTCACGTTGGATGCAAAGATCCCCAATACCATTCCCACGCGAGACTGGTTTGGGCCCGATTACTCGCTCCATCCGCCACTTGATGGTCGGTTGGACAATAAGAACCTGAAGCGGTACTTGGACAGTGTGAAGGTTCGGGTGTTGGAGCAGTTGCGGTTTTTGGACCATGCTCCATCGGTACAGATGGCCGAAATCCCGCCTGATATCGGTGGTTTCACGGAAGAGGAGGAGGAGATTATCCGGGAGTTGAATGAAGATGATATGACCGCTAAGGATGCTGCCAGACCAGGCGAGATGTACGTTTAGAGGCGAGAAGACTAAGAAGATCAAGAGGAGTCGCCAAGGAGAAGAGGTTAAGCGAGAGAATCAAGACAGAAGACTAGGAGTCAAAGGTCAAGAAAATCAAGATCTAGAAGATCACGACCAAAATCATTTTCAAGAAGAACAGTCAAGACCAAAAAGAACAACCAAGAGATCAAGAGACGAACAAGAAGGTCAAGAGAGAAGACCAGGAGATAAAGAATGTTCAAGACCAACACCAAGAACTCCAGACCAAGATGATCAAGAGCTCTGGATCCGGATAGCCAAGGCAGTCAAGATAGCAAGAAGTCAGGAGAAAAGGTCAAGAGAGTCAAGATCCAGAAGATCCAGAAGATCCCGACTTCAAGGTCAAGAAGACCAACAACTCCACAAGAAATTGATATCAAGTTATCAGCCCTGTCGGGGTAAATAACTGGTGATCACTGATATCTGGTGGTTTCAAATGTTCGATCCTGTGGTCTCAGTACTCCATGCTCGAATAGTGTGGAAATCAATCCAGCGACTATTGTCCAATGTGAAGTATACGAGATTCTTTTTCCCGTCCAACTGGCTGATTCCATGCCTCATATTGTACCTTTGATGAAGCGAAAATTCTAGAAGGAAACGATGATTTCGCTAGAAAAGGTGAAACCGGGGAATGTCATGTCATTACACCCATTCACTCTTATCACAACTTGAACATTTGCTGACTGCCCATACTGACACTCATCCGGTTTCTTGCCAGTTGATTCCCAGGCTTTTTCTTCTTTTGGAGTCTGCTGGGCTGCACCCATTCTGCTGGAATCCATCACATGGTTCAGCGGTTCGGATACACTGGTTGTCTATTCCAGTTGTCCAGTTGTCCAGTTGTAATGATCTCAAGGAGAATTCATGATAGTTCATAGTCGGCCATCTCCTTCTCGTGTCGTCCGCTTGAACATGATCAAGATGGTAGTAACACCAGAGGAATTTGGACTTTGACTATTGGCCTGCTGGTTCCTTGTACCCATAGTCACCCAGACAAATGAGAATCGTCAGTCTACTATGAGTAGAAAGTAGAAAGTCCAAGATGTTCACAGTATTCAGGATTGATCCGTGGATAGTCTGTATTGGCCAGAATCACTCCGAAATGATTCTTGGTGCAATGAGATCCTGGGGCTGGAACCCTCCTCTTTTGTAAAATGCTTAGACCCAGACCAAGGAAGTTTAGACCACTATTCATTTGGAGTCACTGATTTTCCATTAGGCATGTACTGGAGAATATTCCGATGGGATGAGCTCTGATCTGGAGAGGCCTCTGGAACACTGCACTCATTCTCAGTCATTCTCAACCATTTTCAAAAGAATTTTGAGATCTTCATCATTGAGACTTCAATCAACTTGAAAAATCAAGTTCGGGGAGTTGGGAGTTTGGGTTGGGGGTTTGGTGGATGGACCGGCCTGCATATAGCCGCACACCCTCATGACGCGAGCTAATCCTCCATCACGCTCTGCTAAGCAGAAACCGTCCCAGTCCTGCACCGAGCACCCAGTCTCTCGAGCTTTCTCTTCTTGAGCATTCTCTTCTTGAGCATTCTCTTCTTGAGCATTCCTGCCTCCTGGCTTCGCTCCTTGTCATGGATATTCCTCGGCTTGTCATCACGCCGGATTCCTCCGGGAAACGCGTCGTCAACGGTCAGTACCGCCTCCTCCACACCATTGGCCAGGGCCAGTTTGGCAAGGTCATCTTGGCTGAAGACTTGCATGTGCTGGGCCGCCACGTGGCCATCAAGACCATCCACCGGGTTGACACAACCAAACTCATCACCAAGATCTACCTTAGTCATACCACCAAGATCAAGCGCGAGATCCAGATCATGAAGGAGTGCCTGCATCCCAACGTGGTCAAGTTGTATACGGTGATCGACGACCTCAAGTTCGATAAGATCCTCTTGGTGCTCGAGTTCTGTGACCTTGGCGAAATCGACTGGAAAAAGTACAACCATTATGATGAGAAGTACTATAAGGCCGCAGACAAGAAATTGCCCCTTAACAAGATCCTCCGAGATGTGGTCAATGGCTTGGAGTACTTGCACTCTTTCAAGAACATCATCCACCGAGATTTGAAGCCTTCCAACCTTTTGATCGACCGCAACCGCAACATCAAGATCTCCGATTTCGGCGTGTCGTTGATTTTGGAGAACAACGCCAACGACGATACCGAGTTGGGCAAGAGTTTGGGCACCCCGGCGTTTTTTGCACCCGAACTCTGCCAGTTTGTCAACAACAGGCTCTCGATGTTGGATGATAAGAACCTGCGCTCCTGCAAAATTGACCTGCGCCTCGACCTCTGGTCGTTGGGCGTCACGCTCTTCTGCCTCATTTTCCACGCCTTACCGTTTGAAGGTTTCAACGAGTTCGGCCTTTTCAAGAATATCGTCAATGGTGAGCTCTCGTTTCCTCCAGTTCGAGAATCGTCCAAGATCAAGCAAAACGATATTGACGAGCTCTCCCATTTGAAGCTGCTCATTTCGTGGCTCCTCTCCAAAAAACCCCAGGATCGGCCCTCCATTCCGCAAATCAAAGAACATGCATTCACAACGTTCGATCTTGAAAAGAAAGAACGCATTGCTTTCTTGGACTTCAACAAGTCGCTCATGAAGCAGAACCCCACCAATTTCCAGCGGCCGAAAACCCACACCTCCGGCTCCCCACCTTCGGCAGGACTTGCTGGCAAGCCTGCTAAGAAAGCACCCGAAGAATCACTCACACAGAAACTCCGAAACCTTTTCATCAGCCGCTCGCCTGAATCTACGTCTGACGATTTGCCCCATGCCAATCCCGAATTGGAGATGCCCCATCCCTCGAATCTTGAGCATGTGGACGATCTTCTAGACCTGTACCTCGACGACTCCAGCTCGTTTGGTTCCGATGAAGATGCAGAGGTGGTGGATACTGCAGATCTTCTTTCTTCCTTGCAGTCTCGGAGTAGCTCTGTGAAGGATAACAGACCTCCACCACTAGAGATTTCCAACTCCAACTTCAACTCAAGTTCGAACCTCAACTCAAGTTCGAACCTCAACTCAACGCCCAAGTCCAAGTCCCATTTCCATTCCCCCGAAAATCCCTATGACTCTAAATTCAGCTTTGATAGTCCGAGTGTGGAAAAACGCCGGCCCTCCTTATCCGGCCTTTCTGTCCCTAATACTCCAACTCGGACAGATACTCCAACAGGCCTTGGCTCGAATTGGGACCAGCCTTCCGTCACCATCGGGGCCGACTCGCCACTGTCGATTAAATCGCTTTTCAGTCCTTCCAGAAGGTTCTTTTCAAGACTCAGGAAGAAAACGGCGGAGCCCACGATTTCGGCTCTTTCAAAGCCATTGGAAACCGGCAAATATGACCTTGCTCCTCCTCCTTCCTTCAACGGCAAGCCCACACCAAGACGGAGCCTGTTGTCCAGTATGGAGTCCATAGGCATAGCTTCTTTCCGAGAGTCACGCAACAACTCCATCAGCTCGCACGGAGGACTCACCAAGATCTCCAGCTCGAGCTCTTCTTTGAACCTCCATGCGTACTTGACGGAGAGTCCGGAATTGAACTCGAAAAAGGCGCCCGGAAACGGCCGTTTTCCAGATACGGCTCTGGACTGTTCCTCCGATGAAAACCCCGATGCAAATAAAACCATGACCATGGACGAGTACCTCGACCAACTCTAGAACCCAACGTTCCAACTTCATCATAATTAATCCGTGCATTTTCATCTTGTTATATGGTTTCTTGATCTGAAGCATTCTCTTTGCGATTATGTCCGGTCAGCCGTCTTAATCTCCGATTAACTCCGACTGACTCCGATAGATTGATCAATCCGATTGAACCAGATTTCACTAATAATATCAACCAAATCATATGACTCAGGGCAACCCAGCATTCCGGAATAATTACCCGGGCCCATTGTGCCCCAATTGGCAAAACCGTTGCAAATGAGTTCGTAACCATAGAAGCCGATGCTGCGAGAGAAGAAAAACAGTGCAGCACCACCGGCTAATTGTGTGCAGGCCGACCATCAACTGATAAAGTGCATATCGCAAGTGACGTGCACGTAGTAACAATATCGAGCATGCATTGGGCTTGGCCCGTTATCAGGCCAGGCCAGGCCCGGGCGCCGAGCGGCTCTGCTCTGTTCTCAACATGGTGTACCCGAGGGTATTCGCGACGTCGGGCCACAATTGTGCTTCCATTTTCTTAGTCAGCATTCTGCACTCCCCCAGGCTAATGCAACCCTAGGCGAGTGAATGATTCTCTTGCTCCAACTGCCTTTGGTGAAAGGGCTGCTAGTCCAATTGTCCTGTTGTCTATTGTCCTGTGGCATATACGGACATTGTGAGAGATGAGCCATTAGTTGGTGGGATTGGGTGTCGTGTGCCACCGGGAGAGTTTCAGGGCCCACTTGCCAAGAACACAAAAGCACCGAGGGTTTTCTCCGTCGGATCATTAGTTCCACCCCAGCTTGCGCCCCTGGTCATCCCACCTGTATGTATCGAGAATGTTTCTGCATCTGCAAGGAACGGGTTGTTTACATTTGGGTGCTTCGCGGCATTGATTTCCTGCATGGGGCTCGCACGCACTTCGATGCCCAGCGCCTATGGATTTCACAACGCTTGGTTGCTAATTAGCAGCCATGATGGCCCCAGATCCAGAACAGGCAATCGTAACGGGGAATTCATAAGCACCGGCGGATGTTGCTTTAGTTTGCCAAGGAAATGTACCTGTTTTCAAGTAAGAGGTTGTGCCTCGGCCCCTGACTAACTATGGCACCAATTGTCATGCTCAGTATTTTTGCTGCCAAAAAGTGGAGGGGGGAGGGGTTCATATTTATAGGCATTGAAGCTCGCTTGTGTTGGCCGTCGTAGAAAAGAATCTCATGCGCTGTCATGCAATGCTGTTTCGAAATGGATGGTGTAACATGAGTTTGGTGATGTAGTAGGGAGCTTTGTTTTGCGGGGGCTGTTTCAGGCGTCACTTGCAGAAGCCGCGTGTGATAGAAAGTACGGACGCGGTCTCTTGACTACGAAGTAAGGCCATTATTCCTCCGAGAGCCATGTATACAGGACTGCCAATCCTACACGATCCAGAAAGTTTACAAACGTGACTATAAGTGGTAGGCCATGTTAACCCCGTGTTTCAGGTTCTCTGGGTCCCCATGCATGACATCATGTGTTGAGTGTTTCAGGTGGCTCAAAGTAGAACTTGGCCGGTGTAGCGGGGGAAAAAGAAAGCAGCACGTTTCGCGTGCTGCATGCACTCACGCCGTCTGCAGATGTTGCAATCAAGCTCCGTCCGTTTTAGGCAACAGGGTGCCCACGCTCCATTGTAAATAATGCATTTCTTCGACGCCCACTATCAAGGAGATTAACGTCGGAACAAAGTGCTCGGGGCCATTGTAGTCTTTGGGATTTTTTTTTTTCGCTTAAGTGGGAACACTTGCATATGCGGCTTCGCAACAGGTCTGAAACGCAAATAATAATACGCAACCTCTCTGCATAGTACAGGGAGCTCCTAGTATTTATACTCCAGGCCCGCCAGATTTGCCAGCCACCACAAACTTTTGCAGTTGTTATTGCCCCCTCCTTATAGACGGTCGTTCGTACCTCACATCTTTTTTACTTCTTCTTTTTCGCCAGACCCGGGAATCAACCCCTTTTCGTTCGTTTGACTTCTCCATCCCCACGCGGCCAAGCCTAGGACCCTCTGTTTACACTGTTTACGGCCAAGTCCAGGATCTTCCCGCATTCCCCAACCCTTTCATTTCTACATAAGAAGTCCGGCTCTTCCCACCCCAGCTCTAGCCACACTAGTCCAAGGGCTTCATACTCCTATTTGGATTCCTAATTCGACTCCATATATTGGTTTCACCATAAGACGTTGTGCAGACGCGCTACAGTGCGTAAGTCAAATCAGTTACTCCGAGGAGAACACATCAGAGACAATAAGACAATAGACAATCCAAACTAAGAAAAAAGACGTTGCACACTTGCATCATTCCACACCAAAAAAAGACACTCAGGCATCATTCAGCCAAAAATAACCCGATCTTTTTTTTCGATCGCCATTGGTTATATTTTAACTCCAACAACAAACGTTTCCAGACTCTCCCTCCAGCAACAGAAACGGCGCTTTCCTACAATAAACACCTGCCGTTTAGAGACATTTCCCTACCCCCACATTCCCTACTTCGCCACACCCAGAGCTACAAACACAGCTCATTCCACCAGCTTTC
Source organism: Metschnikowia kamakouana (assembly GCA_002374535.1). NCBI lineage: Eukaryota > Fungi > Ascomycota > Pichiomycetes > Serinales > Metschnikowiaceae > Metschnikowia > Metschnikowia kamakouana. The sequence continues at coordinate 1,030,973 of NKZX01000824.1, forward strand.
TTCACAATACTGAGCCCCAGCCACCGGCCTGTCAATGGACTCATCGTCTAATCGTTACCCGAGAATTAAAGTTGCTGCGGAAAGCCTTATTTTCTTCTGTTGATCCGTCTCGTCCCGAACGCGGATCGCTTATAATTACTGAGATTCTTGTTTATATTTGTGAGCGTCACCGTGGGATTTTTTCTCCCTCGCATTTATTTTTTTTTTTTTTCATTTCTTCTGCTTACATTTCGCTCGCAAGCTTGATCTAGGCTTCTGCCCGCTTGCACAGTGGCACGCACCATCCAATTGAGCATTTCGATTTCAACAATCCATTCCTCCGCTCCTGCAGACCCGTCATCCGATCTTTGCCTGCATCTAGGCCCGGCCCTGCTCGTGACTCCTTTCGATCCCTGCGCTTGTGCCTAGCTTCTTTGCATTTCCTTCCCCAAGCTACTCATTCATTCCTGGCTCTGCTTCACCATCCATGGAGAACAGCCTGCTACCGCCCACCCAGGGCACTCAGCATGATGCTGTTCTGTCAGGGCCGTGCTTGAAACGTAACCCGTTGGATTCCCTAAGTTCATTTGTCAATAGCTTTGAGTTGAAGGCTGTAGGCACCAAGATCTCCCATTCTGCATCCTCCATTGGCCGTTGCATGTCCCATCGTGTGACCCATTCGTTTCCCTTGTTTCCCAGCGACCATCTGTCTGATGAACAAGATGACGAAAACAATTCCACGCTCAATGATGAGGACTGGCTCAGCTCACCTACCCAGAAGAAGCGCATTAACCACCCCAACTTGAGCACTCATACGTTACTAGACTCGGACTGCCTCAAGGAGGAGGACCATGTCGAGTGCCAATACGAGGCCACCTCCCCAATCTGCAGAGAAGCATTTGCAAGCAATGAGCATCTACCCCAGACCCCCATCAACACGTTTGGCGTGGCTCAAGACATCATTCCTCGAATTGATGAAAACGAAATGTTCAAAATCGTGCAGGGGGAATACTCATCGCAGTTTGACGAGTTCATCATCATCGACTGTCGATTCTCATATGAGTTTGAAGGTGGCCACATCAAGAACGCCATCAACATCTCGCTGACCGAGGACCTCGAGGAGAAGCTTCTATTCGAGAGCGCCGGCCTCGTGAAACGGCTCGTGATCTTCCACTGTGAGTTTTCTCTTCTCAGGGGCCCCACACTCGCATGCCATCTCCGCAAGTTGGACCGAGAACACAACTCCGAACGCTACCCATACCTTTCATACCCCGACATTGTTGTTCTAGAAGGCGGCTACAAAAAGTTTTACGAGACGTATCGAAGCATGTGCCGTCCGCAGGCATACATCAGCATGAAGGACAACAACCACCGCAAAAGCTGCGAGGTGGAGATGAACAAAATACTCTTGGCATCCAAATTAACGCGGGCCAAGTCGTTCAACCAGTTCCAACCTCGTCGGCCATTGGGCTGCCACAGTCGGTCCAACTCGTTGACGGCGCTTCTTTCTAGCACGGATCAGCAGCCCTTCAGCCCCACGTCTTCAGGAAGCACGCTCCGCAAAAAACGGTCATTGAAAATCAAAAAGAGAGACCGCAAGGATTTGAGGCAACAGGATATCAGGCAGCAAGATATCCGGAACCTCTTCACGCAGTCATTGACGTCACTCCCGTCGTACGACTTGCACAAATCGGAGTCGCCCGTTTCCGAACACTTTGACATCGAGGACTTTGCACCACCAACAGCACTTTTCCGCGGCCACAGCAAGAGCCTTTCCAATACGCTGATTTCAGGAAACTCGTCGCAGCTGCTGTTCTACTCGGACTCGCTCAGTCCCTCATTCTCGTCGCAGGAGTCGCTTATGGAGTCGTACTCTCTGTTCCCCGACACCCCCGACTTCTTCGAAGGCACAAACAGTTCCGGCAATTTGTTTCAGCCCTCGCCCCACACGTTTTCCGGCGAATCGCCGGTCAAAACACAGCCCCCACCCAGCGCGGGGTCGCCCTCACGCGTGCCCAAGACGTATTCGTTCCCCAAACAAAGTCCATACGTGAGCCAGAAAATGCTGCAACGCCAGCAAATCACGCGGCCCAGCATCTATCCGCATAGCAAGTTGACGGTATCATCGCCGCCAGTGAGCCTGCCGCTTACCAATGCATCGTCTACGTTCGACACGCCCATGTCTCGATTCGTTCCCTCCGAGTACTGTGACTCGATCAACGAGACGCCGGTGGAGTGCTCGATCAACCTCAAGGGCTACCGGCGCCCCATGATGCCGACCGACTTGAACGAGGTTCGAGAAGAGTCCGGCTTCTGACGCATTAATCATTAATCATTCCCCAGCGAGTGTAGTAAGTAGCAATAGCAAACTAGCTACCACTGGCGCACAAGCTCTAGACACAATAGACTAAATAAATATGACCATATGACCTAATAGTAGTAATAGTAGTAAGGAGATGGGGGGCAGTGGGAATAGAGTAGGAGGGGCTTATATACAGGAACCACCACACCTGCACTTCCAGTATCCATATAAGCATGGCAGAGCATGTCATGTCATTGCTTGTATTATAATTGTTTTGACTAATCTAGAGAGATTCTTATTCTTAATTACAAGCTAAACTGGGGTTCGACTGCTATAGCTGAACTGACTTCCTGTAACTGAACTGACCTCCTTACATAGTCCAAACTATGCGTCTTCGTTGTGACAGTCTATAAATACCCAACACCCTCGCTTCTTGCGTAACCCACTCCTCATCAGTAACATTTCGGGTCACTGGATTCGAACAAGGATTTCATTAAAATAAATTGGTTATGTAATGACATTTCCACCTTAGTTAAAATCAACTCTATAATTCCCATTATTCTTGGTTCGCACTTTTTCCTACATCAACCAGGACCCTCCATTCTCCAGCCACTCCGTACTCAGCTTTTTCAGTTTGGTATAAATAAATGGTGGAGATAGACCGTTTTTCAAGCCACTTCCAATAGGTCTTTTTCGTATCATGCAGTGCCATACACTGTACATTATACAGGAATTGCAGTTGAGAGTGAACACAACTGATTCATCGTCTGGCACGTGCGTCGTAGGAGCTTTTTTTTTTTTTTTTTTTATTAACGAAAAGTGGAGGTTTAAAGGCAGTGGAGGTTTAAAGGCAGTGGAGGGTTAAAGGCAGTGGATGGTAAGCTCAAGGTGGGGCAGAATGGAGGAACCCTCGGAAATGGTGGCACCACACCCGTACACCCGGCAACCTCAGCAGAAAAAGGCCCAATGCAAAGCCGCCTTTTTTGAAGTCACTGTAATAAAATTTGGTTCTTTGGGTTGCTGGAATTCCGGCCGTCAATGACCGGCTTTTGGGAGTAATAATAATCCCGTATCAGTATGTACAGTGGTAGATCCATCCAGTTCCGGTCGTGACCGCACTTCCTAGTTCCGGGGGTAGCACCAATCCTCACCTTAAACCCAACCACCCAATCAGATTTCATCTTCTTGATAATAACCAAAGAATTCTCAACACTACCAATACCCCATTTCCATGGCCTCGGTACTCTAGACCATCAGTCTCGTCATCTAACTGATCGTGCTGATTACCTAAGCGTTACAGGTGCGACTTCCTCTTATATATCTTCCACCATACTCCTTCTAGACCCTAATCCTATACACTGTATACCCACTAAATGCTTATGTGATTCCGAAAGATTAGTACAAATGGTCTGATTGGTTGGAATCGGAAATTCCGAAAAGGCCAAGGGTCACAAGGGCCTAGAATTTGGCGTGCGTGGCACGGCTGCCCAACACAAGGTTTCCGTTATACTAGAGTCCAGACAGATTGTAAGCCCGATTCCAAATCTTCTACATTGGTTTGCCAGGGACTAGGACACCAGAGGGGATATTGTGGTACAGGACATATGTATCACATAGAGTGTATATAGCATAGATGCAGGAACTGGATTGGGAGAATTGGGCAAACTCTTATCCTATACTATTCTCAACATGTATAGTCATCTATATTCTTGCACGTGGCCTGGATTACCGGCATTTTTCCAGACAATTTGACTTGTTCGCCTGGTACTCCTGCATATAAAGTTCGCCTGCATATAAAGTTCACCTGCATGTACACCAATACACTCGCATCTTCAATTGCCATGACATTTTGACATTTGCCGTTGAATAAATGAGTACACATTTCAGAAGCGACAATATGCAGTATCCTTAATACATAGAATCGAAAAGATTTCAACTTCAAACCCCAGCGTCTTGATTGACGTGGCCTGCATCTAAGAACGGTCTCCTAGGTTTTGCAGGTGCAGAGTAAAGGCTAATTTCCGGTCTACTCCAGCATCCACGGCATAAACCAAGATGCAAAGTTGGCGATTTCTTGATTTTTCTCTTACCCCACGAAGACCAGTACATCCGGGGCCAGCCAAAAAAATACTAGCTTCGTGTGGGCGTGGTTCTTGATCCTTCCAAAGGAGGCACCAGGGTGTACTGATCTTCCATATAATCCTGGAATTCCAAAATTATCGTTCTCGTACTTCTCTGCTTTGGTGTGGTTGTAAACTACCAGGAACATCCCTCTAAGCGTACCCCCATAGCCTCAAGGCTTAGAATCAAGGAGATCCCGCTCATCAAAGGTGTGGAATGTCATTGGTCCGAGTAGGAACATGGATGTACAGGTGTTCGGGCTTATGTTTGTGGCCGGTTGCAACGAATATAAGCCGCTTTCCAGTGATAAAACCGGAGGTTTATATCCTGCTTCACCTCCTGCAAACTAGGGATCTGCAAACTAGGGATCTGCAAACTGGGGATCTGCAAACTGGGGATGGTTGGCTCTTTGACAATGGGAATACTCCAAGTTTCAGCCGGATCCCGGTACGTACTTAACTGCAAGGACCCTTAACATACTGCGAGGACCCTTAACATACTGCAAGGACCCTTAACATACTGCACGAGACATGAGTAATTTTCACAAAGAAAAGTCCATTCCTTCTATACCAAGCGATTTCTCGCAACAGTTGAGCCAAGACTCAGCCAACCAGCCAAGACTCGGTCAAAAAGCCTACCTGGGAACAATAAGGTATTTTGCTATTAAAGTGTCACCTCACATCTTTTCTTGGTCGCCCGTTTCTTGACACCTCCTTGGACCGATACCTCTTTGGATTTCCATGGAGCTTATGGTTTCATCTGGTAACTGCATATGGAGATATCTAACATCGCCTGTAACACCTCGCACTTTTCAGTCAGGAATAATTCTAACGGCACCAGAATCCAATACTCAGTGGCCTTGGATCCGAGTGCATGTCATGCATGCCAGAACCAGAAGGTCGATGCGTGCAAGAGAGAAGGCCGTGTTGCCGAATTCTGTCGGCCAATGGGAAACTCCGCTTCTCATCACAGGCCGCACTCCATGAAAAGTATATGCGAACTAGCAGGGCCGCGTACTGGATGATTCCCTAGAAATCCCTCGAAGTTAATTGCAGTGTTCGTATATACATCTGATATAACTTTGGTTATAAATCCCAGACCTGCTTAAGTTCCAACACTCACTTTCGCAGTACATAATCTAGAGATATGATCTCGGAGTCGAATCAGGAAGATGTGAAGGAGACTTTTGGAATCAGGGGACATTTTTATTTAGAGTCTCTGAATTCTAGTTTAAAAGAGAAGAAAAAGAATTATTCTGCCGTCTCTGGATTCTGCCGTCTCTACTCTATAGGTTCACCTGCATATGGCACATGACGTTTGTATGGATGTCTGGTGAGGTAGAAGAGAATATAAGATATGGTTGGGTACTGGGGTCGGTAGTAGTAGAAGTTAATGTAGAGTGGAAGTATTTTGATACACCCGGATCAGAGTACAATTCTTGTGATTTGGGTCGAGTGGACATGAAACCCGTACACCGGGCGTCTTTGAAGTGCTCTTTATAAAAGGCCTAAGTATCCAATCCACTATGGTGTTGAACCTGGGAAAAAATGGGAAAAAATGGGAAAGATGGGGGCCTAGATAGGCCAATGGAATGGACCCGAATACCAATAGTCTCAGTCTCAGTCTCAGTAGCAGTAGCAGTCTCAGGATCAGTAATAGCAATCACTTTATCACCCAGAGTCACTAGTCAGTAGCAGTAATAATTGTTGGGCTTGGTTCTTAATGTTTCCAAAGGAGGCACATGGGTGTACTGATCTTCCATTAATTCTTGGAATTCAAGAGATATCCTTCTCGTACTTCTCTGCATTGGTGTGGTTGTAAACTACCAGCAAGTGTCCTTAGCTAAGCTTACCTGCCGTGAATGAAGAAGAGCACTCTTTAATTTCCTTTCTGGACCATAACGTGATTCCTCCTTTCCAAAGACAGACCTCACTAATCCTTTCCAAAGACAGACCTCACTACATCCTTTCTTGGTCGCCCGTTTCTTGACACCTCCTTGGACCGATTCCTCTTTGGATTTCCATGGAGCTTATGATTTCATCTGGTAACTGCATATGGAGATATCCAACATCTCAGCTTCAACGTTTAGATAGGCCAATGGAATAGACTACCAGAACACCAATAGTCTCAGTGTCAGTGTCAGTGTCAGTCTCAGTAGCAGTGTCAGTGTCAGTCTCAGTAGCAGTCTCAGTGTCAGTCTCAGTAGCAGTCTCAGTAAGTAGTAATAAGCAGTAATGATCTCATAGTAGACTTCAGTGTTTTATTAGCATCTAAAACCAAGCCAAGTACTATCTACAATACTGACTATTGGGTGTATATGTTGGTCTGGTTGGTTTGGAACATGTGGACGGGGATTGAAGCAGCTTAGTTGAGCAGAGGTAATAGTGAATGCAGTATTAGTTTAGAGATTAAAAAAAAAAGAAAGTCACTAAAGTGAGCTGACTAGAGTATAAGACCGACTACGTACGAGCAGCTTATCAAGTAGTTCGGAAGGTTAACTATTGTACTGTGCTGATGTCGCTTTTCCTGCATATAGAATATACCTGCACACAGATTATATTATGTGCAGACCATATTATGTACAGGAACACCCGCACACAGACCACGGTTCCAGCGAAATCCACGTTGCTAATGCAAATCATCCTACTAATTCTCCATTAAACTCTATACTAGGCATTGACATCAATACGTATCCACGAATATGGACTAGTACTATCGGCGAGAAAGTGTTCAGAACTATGGTTAGAGCCTCTGTCTATTTCTCTTTAACTGATAGATCAGCTGTAACGACAGGAAAGTCCATTATAAAGTATATCCTGTATACTAGAATGGACATGGGCAATCCTGCATGGAAGCCCTCTTTGAAAGCAAAACGATATAGAGCTGTAAAAAAGGAATAGGAATAAACATGTATTCATGGCGGTAGATTGATTGTCTTTCTCTCCTGCATATAAACCACTCTATAACCCCACTCTATAACCCCACTCTATATACCTATCTAGTCTATAAGACTGGGCTCGGAGGGGTGGTGGATGAGTACTGTATAGACCTTATCTTATGGTACAGTCATAGTCTGGGTCTGTATGACCTAAGGTTCAGTATTCTAATTTCCTTCAGTATGAGTCAATTAGTAGAATCCTGGAAATACTAAAAGGATATACCAGATGAATTTCAGATACTCTCCGGTCAAGCAGCAGTGTAGTAGCAGTGTTTGTTGAGAAGAGATGCGCGCGGAAATGGGTGCAAAAGTTGCTCATAACCACCATCAAGAACAAGACCCAATTAATGCACACATCGTGAATTTCGTTAGATGTTCTCCATTCTTTTTATATGAAGCTTTAGATTCCACACCAGATTATACTATAATCTTGTCCAAAAGCCCCGAACCTCAGAAGCTCAGAAACAGTCTAACAGTCTTGAAACATGGCTAGAATGTGTTGAAACGGCTGAAACACCTGCTAGTCCACACAGCCCTGGACATTTGGTGTCATAATCTCCAATTTTCATCAATCAACAGTAAACCATTTTCTCGATCATTCCATTTTTACTGATCTCAATCGGTCAAGTCCTTGACGATTTGATGGTATTTCGACTTTGGGTAATATGAAATTGGAACACTTTCAAAGGGAACTTGTCATAGCTTGAAGGGGGTGCACATAGATCCCCAATGTGCAGGTCAGCCCATAGAAACCTGCTTTGTGAAGTAAAGACTTTGAATCAATAAATTGGATCAGTCTGAGGTTGAGCCAGTCTATGTGCAGGCTTCAGCGTATATGCAGGATCGGCAATTGTATATGCAGTCCGGTTTCTTTCATGGGCGAAGGAACGCTTTATCACCAGAAAATCACTGATACTGAAAGCCAACAACTGTTCCTTAATTCTTTGAGCCCCTCTTTCTGGTCATGCATATAACACCAACAGAATCTGCTCTTTAATTCCAATCCTGTATACTAGTTGGTGCCATGAAGTAGCTCTTAGATGTCTATTCCAGCATATTCATTCCATCCTGCATATAGGCATACATGAATTAAAGCAGCAGATTCAAGCAGCACACTTAATTGACGGAATACGCAGAACAGTGGTTAAACCCAAATCTAGACGTTCTATAAAAAGCAATTTCAGATTTAATTTTTCAATGTATGATTGACAATGGGTACTCGGCACGTGGGGCCTTGGATGCAGGACGCGCAGATACGAATGAATGTAAATCTCCACTAGACAAATACCTCGTCTAACTCAGCCTTCGCCAAGACAAGCCATTTTATCGATAACCACCGTTAGTGCATAATAATATAATGATGTCACAATGTAAGGAAGGCTTCAGACCTGCAGAAAGACTAGAGTGTATACAATAGTAGCGAGCCGGAGAAGGAGTGTATACAAGACAAGTGGACACTTGGGGTCATTCGGATAAGAGTGTACACAAGAAAAGTATAAGTTAGGAGTGGAGCGGAGTGCATATGGGAATGGTGGCTTAGGTGAAGATTTGGTTGAACTTGGTTGGGGTGTGTGGTGCACGTGACGGAAGGGTATGTGACTGAAGAGTACGTGACTGAAGAGTAGTGCACGTGACTGATGGAAGCCGAGGAACCTGGATCTGGTAGACATGACCACACTTAACTCTTTTCTTCTCCACTCTTGTCCAATCTTCTCTAAGAATTCCTCCGAATATCTCCCCGAAATCAGCCAATACTATGCTCATCTTTCGCTACCACTCCACTAGAAGCCAGTGCCATACTATATGCACCACCAGCTCCTCATACTAGTGACTCGTCACTACTCCACTCCAATGTTGACTCTCGGCTCTCGACTCTTGATTCTCGGCTCTTGACTCTTGTCGTGGAGTAGGCGGAGATACGGCGGTACTGCATGTAGAGCGGCCTCAGACAGTCTTCTCATGGTAGTTCATCAGTATTGTAAGATTCATCACTTCAGAGTGGTATTTTCCCTGCATTTCACAGCTATCATATTTTCACCCACATTGTCTTTTACAACCACATTTATTTTCTGGTACTTGATTCTTAGACCGTCCATTCTAGCCAAAACAAGAAACAATACGTACTCCAAAAGTGGAGAACTAAATGATACACTGCTAATACAGTCTCATCAGTATTCAGGGCGTTTAGATAATTTCAAATAAATATATGCAAAGAAAAAAAAGTAGAGGATAATTTGCAGGGGATTCTCAATATATATACTATTTGGTGCCATGCATGCTGGAAGGCAAAGTGGGTCAAAGCGCAATATATGCGCGGAGCTGCAGCACTTGTTTCAGGTGAGCGTTGGATTACTCAATTGGGGTGTTTCACATGAATCCACTAAAGCACCTTCCCCACTTTGTGTTTGTGTTAAGGGGCGGAGGCAAACGTATATAAAGGGTCCCCCGCTGCTGAGAAATGGACAAGCCCCAAGGACGAATTCAGTGTCCACCAGAATAACTAAAGATCTGCCTATGCCTTTTCTATAACTATTGATTAATAAGGTCTAGGTGGATTTAGATTTATCAATCGGTTGGTCTATAGATTGGTATGACTTTGACCTTGATTAGTCTCTGAAATACCCTGATTTCGAAAGGCTATCATATGTTGCCAAATGTTTACCGTGGATTAGTCTGAATTTGCAGGACGGATGCTTGACTGGCTTCTTTCATGATTGATGGTCCCGTTGATTGATTATAGACTCCGGTCTTTGGCCTTGGGTTTGTTCTGGTTAAACAAAATGGTGCTGATGAAAATGGCAGACCTTTTAAACGAATCTTTCATGGCATTCCGGGCGTATAAAACCGCTTCGTCTTCCTTCATCACAGAAAACAAGTCGGGTGGTCACTCCAAGATAATCCACTCCTAATACACCACGCTACTAATACCCTACTAGTGACTGATCTAGGATTGTGATTACAACAGATAATTTTACTACACTGACATCTGGTTCGGGTGGTTGGCAGACGACCTGCCACCTCTTGGACATTATTAGGTGTTGAACAGGCAAGATGCGTACACACGACTACCTGGTGAACTTGGAGATGGTGAAGGCTCCACGATTAGCTTGCATTTTGATCTACAACTGATCCTCCGTTTCTTGATACTGCATCTTGGGTATGATTTGAATTTCTGGGTCAATTATGACCTCTTTTAGAAACCTCCATTTGATTGGTCTATAAAGACATTACGAAAAAGGGCTGATGTTATTTATTATTCTGAACTGACATGGAGTACCTAGTCATGGCATTCTTGTACATCCTGCAAATAAGCCTAAGCAGTGCATAAGCTAGACTAATGACTAGAAAAAAAATAGACATGTGTCTACTCCAAAAATCCTTGATGGAGCAAGAGAGAGTAATAGATTACTCCTAAAGATTATGGACAGAGAGGACTGAAAAAATGACATGGATAAGACCAGGAGACCAATTAACAAACAGCTGAGTAATTGGTAGATGAGAGATACAGGCAAGAAGTATTCCCCCGCTACTAGACCATACTCACTGGCTACTACTAAAGTAGGTAAGTGCTCATTCCCCATATGATATATTAATTCTTATTGATATTGACTTACTGTGCATATAATTCTCATAGCTATGAGGGTGAAAAAGCACGGAAAAGCCAGTGCGTATAGTATGGGACATTTTTCGCACACCGAAAATGTTGCGCGTTGTTGTTAACATTCGCATAAGTGGGAACACCAATCTCGTCAGTCTCTAATAACTCTAACAAG